>JANZLQ010000031.1:9913356-9944085 GCA_026212715.1 Elanus axillaris | reverse complement strand
CGCACTTGGGGGGTGGGGAGGGAAGGGCGGGGAGGGGGAGAGGAGCACCACGTGGAAACGTCCCAGCTGCCCTGCAGTGTGCACAGAGAGGTGAGCTGAGGTCGGTGATTATTTACACAAGAAGAATAAATGAAGGAAATACTGGATCAGCAGGTGATTAAAGGACACAAAGAAAAACAGGATAACAGCACTAGAACCATTGTATGTGTGTCAATAGCAAATTATGCCTGCAGAGAAAAGGCCCAAACATTTTTCCTGAATTAAACCCGACTGGAGTGAGGTTTACATTGAACAGTGAAATCTGTTCTTTTCAAAGAAGGTTTTAAAACAATAACTTCACGTGTAAATCAAGAAAGGGTCTCCTCCCTTGCCTGGTCAAACTATTACTGTAATGCTGTTTTCCTGAATTCAGGATTAAAATTCCTTTTATCTTTGCCCAGATCTCATCTGCAGTACATTTAACAGAATCAGACATTAAAAGTGACTCACTAACAATTAGGCTTCTGCTTCTGAACAGAGAACTCTTTGAACGTGCATGCAGCAAGGAATGTTTTGGGGATGCTCTTTCTTGTGAGATGAAATTTTTAAAAAGAAATGTTTCTCCAAAGGAAAATGCAAGAAAATCATTCAGGTGGTGGAAAAAGATGTTTAAACTTCAACTGTACAGAGGGAAGATGATGTTCTCTGCAGAATGTCAAAAGCAGCAGCCTTGCAAAATTAGATTGGGACAGTGAATTGTATGCAGCCTAATTATATTAACAATGTTACAAAAATCCAGAAGCATAACAGCCGTTTCATATCTGAGCCGTGGTAAACAGAACCTCAGCGATCTCTGCCTGAACCATGCAAACACCAGACAAAATTCAAAGCTGCTTCAGATGTTTGGATGGTAAATACACCAAGGAACCAAAAAATACGGATCCATTTGGCCACTCTTCCCCACCTCATTAAATATACAGTAAAAAAGAAATGCTTATGCCCTTTCTCTGATGCTCTGCTTCTCGTGAGCAAAAACATCTCCACTTGCACCCAGAGCACTGTGCTGATGCCAGGCACAGGCACTTAGGATGAATAGGGGCTACTAGCACCTAGCTGGGGGCTTAAAGTAGCCGGGAGCGCAGAGCCAGCCTGCCCCAGCCTGCCCAGGACAGCAGGTCTCCCGCAAGCCAGCGCTGCTACCGGGATTACCTACGCGCTTACCCAGCCATACTGGGAGAAGCCGTGGCACAGCAGTGCTTCTGAATGTTCACCAGAAGTACTCAAAACTTTACCATGCTGAGAGTAAAGATTTGCTTAAACAAAGTTTCCGAATCTTCCGTGGAAAAAAACCACGAGCCCCCCTCTCCTCCTCCAGCCTCCTGTTAAATTCAGTTCAGTAGAAAATTACAAGGGAATTATGTGTCGAAGTATTTCAGCGCCCCAGCTTCCTAAGGGAAACACCCGAGGGCCTCCAGGCTCTCCATTGCCTGGGTGATCAAGAGCTAGAAAAGTGGGAGCAGTGATGGGGACCAGAGCTCCCCGGCCTGTGTCTGGGTACGAGCGAGCTTGCAAGGCAGCACGCGGCCAGACTCGGAGCGTGGGGGGGGAAGAAGCCTCCCCAGCTCTCCCAAGGGAGCTCCATTCCCTGATTGACCTGCCTTACTCACCTCCAGAAATGTAGATGATTACAGGAACCCAGAAATGATTACACAGAGCTCCTATGCTGAATTGCTATGACTGCTCACAGAAGAATCCTTTTTTTGTTGCTGAGGTTACTGATTTGATCCTATGCATTTTTTTAACCACAGGGGAAAAAAGAAGGCCCGTGATTAATAAAAGAGGATTCAGTATTATGATATTCTCTTTTCTTTTTGAATTTTACGTATACCCATAGTGCAACTGAACATCTACTCACCTTTCCAACTGCATCGAAAAGCTTTTTTTTCTTTACTGATTTATATACCTAAAATCCCCTGCCCTGCTTCTTTACTCCTCTGGTTTTCCCATTTCCCATCCGTCTAATGTTCCTTGAGCTGATAGCTCTTTGGAAAGAAAAGAGCTTGTCTTTCACAAATATATTATGATGCCTAATAAACAGTTTTATTCCTTTTCCATAGCTGTTGGTAAATACAGTGCCCAACTGAAAATTACACTGTTTTTAAGTTTTCCACTGACTAATTTTTCCAGCTTGTGAAAGCAATTTTAATCTTGATTAAATGGAGTGTGCTTAAGTATAGTTAAGATGCAATCACCTAAGACAGGCTGACTGATTAGGTGAGAAAAAATCAGGAGATGAGGGGCTGGCTCACTTTGAATTTTTTTTTTTTCTTTTCTATTAAGAATACTTTCAATGCCTTATAAACACCTAACTTTTCACAGAAACCAGAGATCAGAAAATAGAAAACAACCCTTACTCAACATAAACCCCAGCCCAGATTTCTAATAAACATGACAGGTAGTTTAGGAAGTTTGAGTCTCAATGTTATGCACAGAACAAGTGCTCTTGAACAAAGTTTCCAATCCACAAAAACTGGCAGTTCCACCATCCCTTTGTGGCAACAGCCTTGAGCCTACCTACAATTAATATAAATCAGGTACATTCTTAATGCTTTTTCCCAGGGATCATTCATTCCTTATCGTACGTTACTTGCTCCCTTGGGACTCTTTAGGTTCAGCCCCATGCCCTAGTCCTGTTGCGTGCCAGGAACAGACACTGACTAGCAGTGATCACTGCAAATTATTATTCCTCAGCCACAACCTGCTCTTAAACTGGCCTGAGCGCTCTCCTAACCTCTGGAGATCTCCGAGAGCAAGTACTGGAGTCCTGGACACGGCAGATGTGGCAAGGCCCAAGGTAAAGCTTCCTCAGGTGCAAAGAAACTGAACACCTCTGTCTGAATCACTACCATGAAAGAGGAAGGACATCTGTGCACAGAAAGCAAGTGCTTGTAGCATGTTTGCAAAGCCATAGAAACTGGTGAATATGAATTAAAAAGACCCCACCCTTCATATATGATAGCCACTTACTAGCGAGATTAGGCCCAAAGCTTTTCCTCCCCTCCAGCACTTTACTGATAAACTCATGCAGACACTTCACACGCTCGGGGCTGGAGATCCAATTCTACATCACTAGGTTACATGCAGAGTTGATAAGCTGGATGTTCATCTTTCTCTTTACATTCCAAAACATTCAGGGAAGGCTATTTCCAACCAAGGGTCTTCTTTCTCGTTCTTACATAAATCTTCTTATCCCCAAACCACCTAGAACTAATTTTAACTACTCATAGCTGTCTCTGTTTCATATTGGGCAGGTGATACCACATATGGTGACGTTAACATTTCCAAAACAGGATGACAAAGTCAACAGTTTGGAGGTCTATTGAAATAACTACTCCTGCCCCTCTCATCTGTTGACTTTCTCCTATTGCTCTGGAAATGCTACTATCTCTTGAGGACGGCCCATGACAACCATCACCTGCCCAGACAACAATCAGAGGCTGTCAGTGACTACTGCCGTACCCGGGTAAGTCCTAAATAAATTGCTAAACCATGGCAAGACAGCGTGCTCCTTACTGCCAGGCAGCACAGCGTTCAATCTGTCTGAAGCTTCTTCACACAGTAAACCCTACATGCTACAGATTGATGTAATGCGATTTCACACTTCATGCAATGGCATAACTGAGATTAAAATACGCAGTTCCCAACTGGCTCTTGCTTATGAGAAGAAACAATCACCCTGGAGCGATGACTAGTTTTGGGTCAACCATCCCCACTCATGTCTCTGAGGGATATTATGGTATAATTGCTATAACACACTCATATGACTGTTGCAACTCTACAAGTAGAAAGAAGTGTTGCTTTTGCAGGGTTAGAAGAGACTCATCCTACGTAGAAAAGGTGCAGAATTTAAAACGCGCTTAAGCAATAAGCACGCAGACTCAAGCAGGTCAGAGGCTCTCCAAAGTAAGGAGAAATAAATGCCTACCAGAAAGTTTTCCTATTAATAAATCCATATTTAAAACCATCAAAAGTCTGCTCCAGCTTAGACAAATATTTGTGGTGTTTCCAGACTGAACGGCTGACTTATATATTGACATTGTTCCAGAGGCATTTTAGTGCCATTACTTGTAAACATTTCTGAGCAAATTTGCAAAGTGGCGAACAGAAGTAAATGATTAGTATATTACCCAAAGCATCTTCATGGCAAAAAAGGACATGCACAGTCTTTCCTCTACCACAGTTTCAAGTGGTCTCAGGGTTTGCCTAGAGAGGGCAGGAAAGTAATGTCTTCTGACTTCGGCATGCCCCTCAGGACACCCGCTGTGCTACAGCAAGAGGTGCTTTTGCTGGTCAGCGTTTTCAGTGTCAAATCACTGACACAGCCAGACAGCTGATAGTGCAGCACTTTGAAAGCACATTCCTCCCCATCACTTAAAATACGCATTAATTAGTGATTATTAGTATTAATTACAGTACATTACAGACTGTTATCATTTTAGATGATGGTTAGTAGCAACGTTACATTCTTTCTGTTTTGTTCTTTTTAATTGCTACTGTTGCAGTTTCAGAACTGGATGGTGCTCCCTGGAAAAGGCTGCGGGAAGCAGGGGAGCCGCCTGGGGCAGCGGGGATGAGGGCAGCGTCCTTGGCCCCAACCACCCCGTCAGTCCCACTGGTTTGGATTGGGGTCGACAGGTACAAGGCGAAAGGGTGCTGCTTACTCCTCCTTTAAGTTTCTCTCTGGATAGTTGCTCCTAAGCATTTCTGTGACTCCCACCCACTGAGCAGGATTTGTTCATATGTTACACGGTTGTGCAGATTCAGGGAAGAAGCTTTACTCCTCCGTCTAACCTGCCTGGCTGAGCTAGGCATGAGACACATCAGCCCTAAGCTAACAGGTTATTATGAAGAACTTACAACGTTGCCTTTTCCAGAGTGAATACCGGGCAGTGTGAACTGTACAATGAGACGGATCTGTACAGAGCCTGGTATAACAGTACAACAGTGTCTCACACCCGCTGGGAGCTCTGCTGGTGAGTGACAGGACAGGAGCGTCGGACACAGGAGTGCACCTCACAGGCACAGACTACGACGTGTTCCAGTGCCTGCTGTTTACTTCAAATATAAACCAGTTTTCTTCACTCAGTTTACAGATCGCATCTAAAATAAGATTCCCATTTCACATCTAAAGTGCATTTCTAGATGCTTTCCTGAATCTCTTAAAAACAATTACACACATAATTCTGAAACAGCCACAATTCCACAACAGAAAAGTGAAGGCATCCCAAAATTAGACTTGCTTCTATCGCACAGCATCAGTTAAGGTGAATAGCACACAAGACAACTTGTAACTTTACTGTTCTAGCTTTCCATACACTTCTCTACATGGCCAAAAACTCGTCACAAAACAGACTTTTTTTTTTTTAATTCTTGGCTGTATGTGAATTTAATAAGTAATGTAAATTGGGCACGCAAGTGACCTTGAGCCAAGTTCCTCTGAGAGAAGCTGGAGCAGTAGTATATAGGAAGAAAAATTGTTCTCGGTCTAGAAGAAGGTACAAATAATTTAGAAGAAAATGGGGCATTTGAGCCACTGTGAACGGGACCAGCTGTGACTGATCCAGTAGGATCCAGCTAATCCAGTATCTTATTAGCAATGACAAGAATACACAGAACTATCAAAAAACTTATCATCACTAAGACCAAATGACCTATGGAAGCAGAAAGATTAATCAATAAGACTGATTCCCAAATAAAAGTCACTGGCTTTTTACGTGGGCTCTCTTTCATCTTTCTGCCCATTTGAGCTCCTGATAAATTAAAATTAGGACACCAAAAGATATGTCTCATACCTGCAGTGACCAGAGGTGTCCCAGCGCTCTCCTGAATTCAGCTGCTCTTTCAAGGTCCCTGAAGAAAAAAAGAGAAAAACATTTCTAAAAATTAACTGGAGCATGATTCTGAAAAAAGGCTGAGGGGGCTCAGGGCACCCCACAGAGTCTATAACGGGAGGAGGAAAAGAGGTGCCTTTTTATATGACCTCTTCAGCAGGCAAGGATAGTCAGCAACATCACTAAGAAGTAGTAAGGCAGCAGAGCAACATCGCAAGCCATATCAAGTATTTTCCATGCCAGTCCACAAAATAGGCATAGGATCAACTTTAGTCCAAAATTCATTGTGTTGTAGCTATGTCACAGGCCATTTAGACAGCATTTTTGGAACAGTAAACTTTCTTGCTTCCTCTTCTCCGTTAGTGCTCTGCGGTCAGGTAAGAGTCCAAGATCTAGGCTGAATATAACAACTGGACTAACAGCAGCCAAGGACTATGTTTTAGAGCGGTATGCGAGATTTCCTGGCTTTTAACCAAGATCATCTTAATCCATGGAGCTAGAGAAACTCAGTATTTTCCATCTGGTTACCAGTTCTCCCTGACAGATCTTACTTGTGGTTGCAGTATTGATGATACATCACACATCTGCACCATGACATCCCAACGGTGGTCACTTAAATCACTATTAGGTCTCAGAAAATAATTTCTCTCTGAGTGGGGCATTGACATTTTCTTGTTAAAGACTCTCACCCTTAGGGGAGTTTCTATCACCAGAGCTATTAACAGTGATCTGGATCTAAATACTGTACTGTATTATCCGCATCCAGATGGCATAAAAATGGAAATTTCTATAAGATTCAGTCTTGACCTTTGGATGAAAACCATTCTTTGCCTAGTTACTGCCTGAGGTACTCTGAGGTGTTTCTCTTCAAGCATAAAAGCAAAATGGTGATTTATGATTAACATAAGAGAAAAATAGCTTGCCCACAAGTTTATGACAAGGTAAGTCTATTTCTATGCCATTATTCTAATAAATCACGATGTTGCTACCTACTCATCCTTTCATGGGTAACATATCTGGGTGTTGCTCCTGCACGCGTGTTTCATTCTCCTTTCCCTAATTTTTTCTTTTTACATATATATAAAAGTGTATAATGCTCATTTCATATGAAACATTCTATACATTCTACAGTTCTAAAATGCATATGCAGTAGTAAAGCAAACCCCTTTGTGGTTAAAATATTTTATCTTTGATTTAGAGGTAAAGCTTCTGTTGCGTATTTAGAACAATTTGCTAAGAAGGTAAAACTCATCCTTCTTCGAAATGACAGCACAAAGCATATGTGTCACTTCGTTACTACTTCAGTACTCTTTTTTGAGGGCTAACCAGTAGCACAGGTTTTACAGCAGTTCTCTGCACAGGGTAAAACTGGCAAGGACCTCTTATGAATGCAGGTATGCCTTTCTTGTAACCCCCAGTCTTGCTGTCTCAGGCTGTGCTTTAATTTCCCTGGTGGGCTGAGTTGCAAGTGAATTTGGCTTGAAGGAGTGACTAGGAGAATATAAATATGAATAAGGTCGTATTCTTTTGGTAAGTGGAGCCATCTGTTGCCACATCTAGAAAAATACGTGTTTGTGTGGAATTCTGCTGATGATGTTACAAAACATACTCTCATCCTTTTCATTTGCTGACATGCAATACTGTAATACAAGTTTAATACGCACATTGTCTGGATTGGATTTGGAGGGGGGATAGGATTTTGGGGGAGGGGAACCTCACATATTGCTCCACATCATGAGCTTGTTTTAGCTCCCACTGAAATTTCTACAAGTCTTGTCGTAAGTTCCAGCAGCTGTACTTCAGTCAATATTAGGGTACAAAATTGCATTCCATTACAAGGAAAACTCCTATCATATGTACGCAACAGGAGTTTTCCTTGCAAGAAGACTACAGGGCCAGTCTTACACTGATGTTGTCACTGTTGTAACTATATCAAAGTTATGCGTATGCCAGTAGTCATATCTGCAGGCACCATACAAGACTCAGGATGCACCACTGTACAACAGGAGTCAAATTCTGAAGCTCTTGCCCAAGATAAATATTCTAACAATTTCAGTGCATTTGGGGGTAAGGTAACAATTTCTTTTTTGCAATTTATCCTTAGCAAAATAATGAAGCATATGTTAAAATCCCAAAGCTTGTTCTTATAGTTAAATATTTGATTTTGCCTTGTTGGATGGAATGTGCGTATTTTAATATGTTGTTGAAGTTACAGACCTGGAGACAGAGATCATCTAACTAAAGACAAGTAACATGGTTTTATTACTGCAGATACCTTGCACATGTAAGTGTATATGAAGTCTTAGTAACAACCACTGTATGATGAAATCACTTTTGTTTTTTTCTTTTGCAGCCGTTACAAGTCTCCATTTACCATAGGAAATTCAAATGCATAAAAATATGGCCCTTTATATTTGAACTAGTTCCACTGTATGACGGTTCATACTTGTTGTTTTCTATCCATTTTATTCATTTAGGTCCAAGCCAGTTGTAACTCAGTTAATTTTCTCACTACTGAATTTTCCCAAACATCATATTCCATTTGATACCAACATGACTCTATGACTGTGATTATCTAGCAGTAAAAACAGAATTTTGATTAACCACTGTAGATAAGAGAAACAAATTCAAATGTAAGTTGTTTTCTGACATCCCTTCATTTTATTGAAGAGAAGCAAGTGAATTCAATTAAATGTATTTAGGCCATTTATCTAATTAATGTGATTCTCAAAGATCATTTGATATATGTGCTAATACATAATCAATATAACCCGCAAGAGCCAGTCAAAGCTCTATACAGCACAATCCAGGAGGTCACAGGGATATGCAAGTGTTCATTTGATTTGGTTTAGCTTTTAATGATGTACATCAGTACATCAGCACATCAGCACAGAGTTATCTTGAAGCTGACTTTGTCAGAAAACCTTTTCAGAGCACTGAAAATAACATCAATGACTTCTGTAGATTCAGGAGTTGCTGTGTTTAAGTAACAGTAGGTTTAACTAGAAATCTGGATAGGAAATTGAAACAAGCCACATCCTTACTAGGAACAACATCTAACACTTAGTGCACAACTTTTCAAAAACCTAAACGCAACAGAGTTTGAAGAGACTGAAAGAAATTCTTGTCTCCTTTTTTAGAAATAGGGGAAGATGTCATTAAGAGAGCTTATACCGACTCTTTCAATCTTGTATGAAGAGTTAATAACAAATCTGGAGATTTACTATCAAACTCAAGACTATGTTACCTAATAAGTGATTCCTGCAAGAATTAGCTGATTCTTCTCAGCAGGGCTACAGGTTTACAATGGGTTACTTAGCTGACCTGTTTAAACACATCAGTTTTGTTCCTTTCCTCTTCTTTATTTTCATGGCATCATTTTAGAACATCACACTTCCTCACTTCTCAAAAAAAAAATGCCTTTTGTGAAGCAAAATTTTTGGTAGAACGGAAATTTGTCAGAAATGACGTACCTGCCAGATTACAAATCTGGACGACGTGTTCTGCTGGACCATATTGAATAAAGACATTTGCCAAAAAGGTGGAGTAGACTGATCTAGTGTCAAGCTCATTAATATTGGAGTAGCACTGAAGATGGATATTGTCATGTTCAACCTCGTATTAGCAGCATCCATTATTCAATAAATTATTAAATTAATAGACAGGTGGTAACAATGGGCGTGTGTCCTCATTTAATTAATTAATGAGAAGGAACTCAACTCATGGTCATCTTATGTCTATAGATTTAATAATTTATAGAATAATAATTTATTGATTCCCCACTATTTCTACAGGAGATAGAATTCTATTTCAATAACCATCCATTCTTGTCGGAAGCTGTTATTACCAGGCACTCCGGTGACTATACATGCACTAATTGCGAGACGAACTAATCCTTCTGCAGCTTCATTCTAAATGCTGGGACTGGAATGCATTACAAAAAAAAAAAAAAAAACACAAAACCCCACCCAATACTGAAATAGCCTTACAGCAGCACAATCACAAAATTGACCTCTAAAGAAATGAATGGATGAAGGGAGTAAATGGTGTTATGTTTCATTAGTTCGAACAGAACTCATTTGGCTCTTGTTGATTAATTGAGCTTTTCTAATTGAATAAAGTGCAGATTTTTTAAAAATATATTTTTGATAGGCATTATCGAAAGTGGAATAAAAGCTCTTTTCTAATTAAAAATATTCTTTTTATATTCAATCCTGTGGCTTACATTGCAATATATTTTGATATGGCATCAAATACGCAAATTGGGAAATATTCAGCACAATTATTCATATATAATAGCCATTTTCCTACTTCTGAATTTTATTATTCAAGTTATGAGAAGTTCTCAGAAGACAAATGACACCTCTCCAATCTTTCACTTTACAGAGAAATCTGAAAAGCTAGTTGAAATTTATGATGTTTTTGATTTAATTATACATTTTGGCTGGACTATTTTGGGGTGTATAAAGCGGTAAGATTTTGCTGGTTGCCAGTTTCAGGCTACTTGTATGAATCTGTAAGGAGAAGATGGGCTGCAGAAGTGAATGAAAACGTTGGTTGTCTGTCCAAAGATACGGTACATCCAGAAATAACATTGAAAGCATGTCTCTGAAGTGAAGTTTCCTCAGAAAGAGTATCCCAACTCAGTTTGAAACTTTCAAAAAGAAAAAAAAAAAAGAAGTTTCTCCAAAGAAGGAAGGACGGGTCAGTGCTGTATAATATTTGGGGGACGGGTGTAGGACTAGCAAAGGAAGAGAAGAATGGCACAGCTGAGGGACACCGAACAAGACATTCTAGTTTAGACTGACCCTTCCTATTCCTCCCCTCGAGGTGGTTAATGAAAACTTTGCTGGATCTTATAGCAGATTTAGGTCCTGGCCTGAATAATTTGGAGTGGTCCATTAACAGGTAGACTTAGTCGTTAAGCGATGCAGAGCAGTTAGAAAGCAGCCAGAGATTATGTTTCTCTTCACGGCAACTCATTTCTGAAGAACAAATGCTGCTACAGCTGAAGTAAACTACAGAAAACTCCACAAATAGAGCTGTTAAAAGCTCAACAGTAAAACCGAAACTCTCCAAAGCATGGAAGGCAAGTGGAAAAGATTTAAATGCTACTTCTCTCTTTGTCTGCAAGCAGTGGGTGAAAACAGAAAAGAAAAGGGAATGGTGTTATTTCTGACAACAGTTGACTCTGAAGCACTTGATGATTTTAATAGTCTTCAGTTAACTTGGCAGAAGAAGCTATATTGAAACTGTATTACAGAAATTTGAAGAGAACTGCCTTCCACGTAACAGGGAAGGTGAGAGAGACATGGTTTTAAATGGAAAATACAAAAAGTACAGAAGCCTATCCTGCAATTTTGCAGGTTTTAACTGAGCTCTTTATGAGAAACTCAGTTGCTGTTGGGGTGGATCTGAGATAAAAAACCTCAGACGTGCTGGAAGACCCAGAATCGGGTTTTGGCACCGCCAACTGAAATTAGGTTTGTAATAGCAGCCATTTAAAGTGAACTGAAGTTTCTGTATTAATCTAGTCACAGTGCTCTGACACAATGTTTTGACACTGTCACCATGATGGAGAACTTGAAATAGTACAGGGAAAACATCCTAAGGAAGAAAGACATTGAGAGCTTTTGCCAAAAAAACTCTCCCACAGCCTGTGAATGGTGATCAGTGGCAAACAAGAGAAGCCAAGGCAATACCATACCTTTAGGAGAAAAAAACCCATCCCACCATACAACAACTGCAACGAATAATAAAGCTTTTCAACTGATCAAGAAATAGCACAGTATGTAAACAGTGGACCAAGTGGATGAGATAGCTGGAGCTTTACACAACAGCTGTTCACAGGAGCAAAGAAAATGGTTCGGTAGAAGATGAATAACCAATAAGGGCTCTGTTAATTTTAAATCAAGAACCGTTTCCCATGTAATTCATGTGGCAAATGAAAAAGTGTTTGTAAAAGCTACAGGTAGGAAAGAATGAGCATGTAGACAAGGGGGGGGATCTTACCTCCATGAATCAGCAGGGGATATAAGAAGCACCACCCCACTCCCCTAGACAAAGCCAGAGGTGAATAGATCCAGTATTTGGCTAAACCCTGTCAGGTCTCCCATCTCAGCAGGGGAGTTGAGCATTGCCTGGAGGGCTACCCAAGACCCATGAGAATTTTAAGTTCCTATTTCCCATAACTGGGAAGCTGTCTGCAGAACAGAGGACACAGATGGAAATGCCCAGCCTTCCAGGTCTCTAGGAGAATTCATTTATATTGAAAGTCCCAAATAAGGGGAAAAGTAAAAGTAATTAAAAATTTGATCACACAGTGGCTTGATAGTTTCCCCCTCAGACTTTACCAACAATTTTAATGTTTTTTTACTTAGTAGGCTTGATTTTATTGAGAGGCTGCTAACATTTATCGAATTATATACTGAAGAAAACATGCAAAGTTTAGAAGGATATGAAATGAATTTGCAAGGATTTTGTGTTAAGCAAACCAGTGGTAGCATCAGGGAAAAATACCCAACAAAACCAAGCCAAAAAAAAATGAACAAAAATAGGTGTAGATTTGTTGCTAGTGTTGATTGAGCAAAAAATCCCAAACCCACCCACACCCATAGCTCCCAACTCCTCCATCCTGAAAGAAAAAAAAAGCAGCAGAACTAAGCAACAGGCAAAAAGAAAAAAAATGCTCAACCAGCTACCCAAATAAGTAGTTCAAGGGTTTCCCTGGAGTAATGTTGTGCCTCTCTGCAAAGAGGTAGATGTTACAGATAAAGAAATAATTGTGCATCTCAGATCTACTTTCACTATTATTGCTACAACTTATCTCCACAACATCTTACCACAACACACGGTTTAATGAGCGTGAACTTATGCAGAATGAAGGTTTAGACATGTCACCACAGCTACCCACTATTACCCATCTGAAGCACTAACCGGAAACAAATTCAAAATGAATGAGAGTTTTGTAAAAAGGCTGCAGAAGGCAAACTCTACCATATATTTAGGTCACGCAATTGCAGAGTAATAATAAAGGGCAGGTTGACCTCTGCTGACAGTCTCTTCCCCAAAATGGCTTGTGTTAGATGTTCACATCACAGTCCCTAAAGATATGAAACAGAAAATACCTAGAAGAAAATCCCAGTTGGATTTGGGGTCCCAGAAATGGCCACAGCTTTCTCAGCAATATTATAAACAGCGGTGGTCAGGAACAGAAGTGGAAGTAAAAGAGAAAGCCTGTGGGAGTTGTGAGATTTTCATCCTAGCCCTACAGTAGCAAAAAGACATTTTTTCTAAATCCCAACGACAGACGAAAATGGACAAAGAGCAGACTTGTCCTAGGCAAACAGCAACCACAGCAGGCTGGGCCAGCTGAATCCCAGGACACAGCACACCCTAAAAGAATAGTCTTAATGCTTCTTGACAGCACCATAAGTAGGATTTTAAGAGAGACTCACAAGCCTGCAAAAGCACACAGAATCCCAGAAAATAATCAAACTTTCATCATGAGTTTGACAAATACAGAGGTTATATGCATTAGAAATTCTGTATCATGTTGTGTTTGGCTAGGAAAGGAAAACTCGCATTTTTAGGAATATGCTAGTTAGAAAGACTGATGTACAGACCCAGGTGACACCACAACGTATGGTGAGAAAGCTGATCTGAATTAAGCTGGCTTCTGTGAGAGCCAGCACTAGAGCTTTGGGCTCCATTTCAGGAAAATATAGTACTACAATTTACTTCTGGTGAAGAAACCACTTAAAGGCATGCTTAGTAATAAGACATTAGTCCTAATGACTTCAAATCAATTTAAAGCAAAATTTAAATAATTTCTGCCTTACAAATAGAAAAAAAACCACTGTCAAAAGTCTTGTATGTGCAGAGCAGCATACATGTTCAAGTAGCAGAATAACAGCGCCTCAATTTTTCTTTTCTCTTGGTGTCTCACTCCCTTTAACATCTCTTAATGTACACAGTAATTGCTAGAGGTGACTATTTTGACTTTTTTCTCCTTTTTCTGAGGGTTTTTTGTGTTGTTGTTCTGAGCAACCGTATCACTACTGGACACACAAATTTAGAGTTTTAAGGAAAAAGAAATATGTTCAGAACTGTTTAAAGGACATTTAAATTAGGTTTAAATGTGTAATACTCTAATCCTTACAAAATTAAAACCTTGTTATTTAAAGCTGTTAGGAAAAACATGAAAGAAACTTACAGAAGCTATGAAGTACTCAGCAAGTATTTTAAGGAAAAAAAATATTATAAAAAGCAAACGCATTAACTTTCCTTGTAAGTAGAAGTGTACATCCTGTATTATTAAGTATGCAATTACTGTGTAATGTGGCACAGCTGTAAAATATTTAAACTGTTTTTCACTACTTTTAGTTTGGCAAAACTTCAAGATTTCTGATAATTCTAGCATTGTTAACATGACGCGGTAATTCTCCAACAGACGTTTGGAAAGGCCATCATACAATTATCAGAAAGTTTTCTTTTCTTCATGAAGAGAAGGGTAAAATTTCCAAAAGAGCTAGTTAGAAGTATAAAACCTACATTACAAGGCAGGTTAGCTCCTAATAAGGTTATACTGATGCCAAAAAGCTTCTTTCATGACCAACAAATTCCCTTAACATGTTCTCTCAACTCCATCGCCATGTTTCAGTGGTCAACCCCCTTCCGCATGTCTTAAGTAACCGTTTCCACGGCAGATTCATCAGGGAAGCTCATGCACACCAGCCTCAGCTGCTCCTGTGAGCTCATCCATTTGAGCGCCAACTCGACTTTCAGTCTTGGATTAAGCCAAGAAGCCACCGAACAAAGTAGCGTACGCTCCTTGCTCTAACTATATGGGGCATTGACCTTCAGCAGAGGAGAGTCAGCAGGAGGCTGGAGGGCAGGAATGACTTAAACAGCCACAGCAAGGTTTACCCTAAGTTTCTGCACTGCTTTCACCCTGCCACAATTGCTTTACCAGCAAAAGAATGCCAAGAGATGTTGTTAGTGTGGAGGCCGGTTTAGTGACCAGTCCGTGTATCACAGCGAGGTTCTCCCCAGCAGAATGAAATAAATTGCCCCAATTTTGCCAGTGTGAAGTTACTTACATAATTTTATTTTAAGTTGACACTTCCGCTATCACCAGCGTGTGGGCGGAGGAGACGCGGTACTCCTCCCTCCTGGCAGCTATCGCTATTCCAGAAGAACAGTGCAGTGCTAATATGGCTAAACCAGGATGAAGGGATATAACCTCTGCTCGGTGAGCGTAAACAGGAGGAACAAGCTCTTGCTGAACACCACATCTCCCTCTCCATGCAAGGGCATACACACTGGGTACAGGGAAGGCCCATCTCAGGTGATTCTGAACACTGGTCCTTAGTTATTTTGTACAAAGTTGAACTAGGGAATCTCTCCACCAGCTGCACTGCATTCGCTCTGAGAGCCGCTTCTCAGACAAAACCTAGCAGAAGACATGGACACCTGGTGCTAAACAAGAAATGTTTTTAACTGAAATTCTTCAAGCAGAGGTGGCAAATAACTGAAAGTTCACTAGCAATGTTGTTTGGATATCTCAGCACTATAATCCAGCTCCCAGTTTGAAAAAGCAAGCTGTGAAACAAAGACAATGCACCATTATTTTGCTCTGATTGTACAAGCACACGTAACACCATAAATTTCAGCCAGTACTGATTTTTTCCATGGTTAATGATTTCTTCTATTTCTTCTGTTACAATGACAATACTTACACTATAGGTCTAATTTCTGCTTGAAACCTGACTTTTTTTCCCTAAAAAAAAGAGGTGTGGGAGAAGGAAACGGGTCTAATTACCTGAACTCTAGCTGTCTTCAGTTCCCAATCAGAATTTAGCTTAAGAGTTTAGACAGTAAAGATTATAAAGGCAGCCAACATGAGTATAAACCTCAGAGATGCAAGGTGGAGCTCACTCAGAACTAGAAGCACAAAGCTCCACAGATAAGCAAACTACCTGCATGCAAAATGAGGTGTTCCTACAGGAGCTGCCTGGTATAGGGTGGACATGCTTCATATAAGGGCTACAGAAGGGAGGCAAGAAGGGAAAAAAAAAATCACATATTGCTCATCAGTAGCCCCTCCAGAAGCCTGGGGAACATTCATACACTTTGAAGGGACTCCTATTTAGTCACTCAAGAAAATACACCGTAGCCACCCTGTAATAACCTGAAGATGGAGGAAGAAGAGATTTGATAGGGAGGAGCAGAACGTGTCAGGAACACAACAAAACAACACAACAGCGATGAGAACTGTGAAAAGCACCTAACAGACTTCTTGTAGAGTACAGAATACCTCGGAGATAAAAATCTCTAAGCAGAATTTGAACCTCTTTTAGTTTCTCTGCATCTATAATATACAAAATTTGAAGAGAAAACTCTTCTCATACTCTGGACATATCGTGTAATTGACAGCTGGTGGTGACATCTAGTCAGAATCAGTGAATTAAGCAGAGAATCTTCTTACTCACACAGCAGGTCAACAGCACTGTCAACAGATCAGGCCACTCCAGGCTGAAAAAAACAAATACCTCCAGCCATTTTAAAAACACAAAGAATAATTTTTTTTTTTTTAAATTCAAAAAGAAAGAGGAGGTTTTGGTCAAATTCTCATTCTCTCCCCCTACAAGCCAATGTGTCCTGCGCTTGCTACCTACAACACAAACAATATTTATGTAACGTAAATCCTGGCTGACTAAGACACACAACCAGATGCAACATACCATGACACGCTATTGCCAAAACGTGGAAAAGGCCTGTGTACAGAAAATCATGATAAGGGAAAATGAGTCACCTGAGGGAAGCCACCCACAGACCAGTTTAAGACAGGCATATAATGACTGCTGAAATCTCTGCACAAATAATTATGAAGGATTAGCTGCAGAATTGTCATTCTGTTTGCAGGTAAACATTTTAGGTTTTGGAGACACTAGGACTTGCACAATGTATTGTTATCCCAGCAATATAACTATTACATTCAAATGACATATTGCTGTTACTGGGAAATAGGATTTAGAGTCAATATAGTTTATAGCTATACATTCAGTCTGGAAACAAGTAAGCAATTGAGCCTTTGTTAAGGGGTAGGGGCACCAAGACTATGAATAAAACTGTGAGATTTGTTTTGGATGGGTATTTCTCAATGCGTATGTGCACAGACTGTTTATAAAATCCTGTTTTATTTATATATGTGTGTGTGTGCATATACACACACAGACACAGGGTAGCATCAAGAGCAACTGAATGACTGAGAAAAAACTATGAAGAAATAGCTCTGAAACCCTTGAAGAAAGTCAGTCTTTACTCAGAGATCCCATTCAGGCTCCATATCTTCACTTGTCGTTCTCCAGGGATTTGTGTGAACTCCAGTTACCTGCAGGCTCACGCAAGAAGGTGAGCAGCAGATGGCCAAATTTCCAAATCATGATTTAGCCATCCATTCCACCCCATTTTTTCCTCTTCCATATCCACCTTGCCCATCCTTCTGGCTCTGTCACTTTGAAGAGACCTCAAAGATATAAAGCGACCAAGGTTTAAGAATTATCCCTTCACTACTCTACTCATGGAGATACGGTGCTTTAAGCTAACTTACACCAGGTAGTGCGAAACTCTTTTACTTTGTCAGAGAAAGGAAGAATATAAAAAATGCTAGTGACTGGTCCCTGGAGCACATGCACTATGTCCTCAAAATGTCTTTACCAGATTTTTGATGATGGAAACATTAAACATCTTTGCCTGATTTTTGATGATGGAAACATTTCAATTACAGCAAGATGCTGTAATTAGCCACAAAGAGGAAGAGAGACTGTAGATTGGGTATTTCTAGGCCTGAGATTCCCTTGGACTACTACCTCCAAAAAAGGGGAGGGGAGGGGTGTGGAGTTGAGGCAGGATTTTGCTGTCCCTCTTGTTAATGGGACCACTGTTCAAATAACTTGAAAATTGCTGCTGGTAGCTTGCAGTGGGCATTCAAGTATGATACATCTTTTTTCATAAAAAATATACTTGCAGTGGAGAAAGACATCAAGACATAGAGTGCTGGACAGAGTTTACTAGGGAAATAGTATCTGTCCTACTCATCGGTGGTTGGAGAATGATGAAGACAGGATCCTGAGGTCATCAGACTGCTGGCCTTATAAAATACAGCCTCTGACAGCATTACAAGCAAAAAAACAGCTGAAAGAACTTCGATAATTTTATCTTTTGCTGCCTCTAACTCATACCAGAATACACAGAGATCCAAACCCAAACAAATGACCAAGCCAGAGAATACGTTGGCTCTGAGCAGATGTCTATACTTTTTTATGGTGTGGCAGAGACACTTCCCCACTCTTAGGCAAGCTGCTGGATGCTCAGAGACACCTAGTCATAAAGAGAGACAAATCATTGCTAAGAAGAAATGTTTATTAGAGCACAGCCTAGCCCTTGCATGAATGAGTCACCAACAAAATCAGTGTTCCAGTATCAGTTCAATAAAGTTCTCTTATGCTTCCCAAACAACCTTTCCATACCCACATATTGTTTCCCATCTCAGTCTTATTCAGAACACACCATGTGCTCCTTCATACACTCTTACACCTATAATTGGCATGCTCTCAGGTTCCTAATCTTTCCTAGGAACAGAGGTTAATCTTCCTTAGAGGCTTGGCTTTTATTCCTCTTTAATTTTGCTCAAGAAAGTTCTGCATTTCACACAAGTGCTTCATGAAACTGCTTTGGAAAACAAGTGGAGATGCTCAGAGCACATTACCTTTGGCCTACAGAAAAATCTCCAGGAATATTTAATTTTTAATTTTTTTTTAAAAGTTCATCTACTTCTGCTTTTTAGGCCAGTAGTTTTCAAAATGTCAAAACTTATTGCTTACTGCTACAGAAGCACGGGAAATATGATACATAATGTGCATAGGTAAAGCCTTATTGATTTTTGCAGACGAAAATTGATGCGGCATTACAAGCAGCTTCTTTTGTAGCTCATTTCCCTACATATATGCATAATATAAAAACCCAGCTTATGAATGTAATGTTCATAAACATCAGTGGTTCATTTAATGAGCAGGTGGCTCTTGCTCTGGTCTGTGGATCCTGGGGAAATACACATTAACCTTTTTGAAATTGAATAAGGCAGGACAAGATACTAGTTTAAATACAAGCCAGGGCTAAATTCACATAGCTTGCTCTGAAGGTATTGAGTGTTAGCTGGCTAAAACAAGTTCTCACATTTTGATTCATGCTGGAGATTATGGTTGTCAGTGTTGAGTGATTGGCAGCACAGAGTATCAAAAGAGCACATGAGTACAAAGCAAGGTGAAGGCATGTTATAGAATTAAGCCCCTGAGCATCGCGTAGCAAGGATGTCGCCAAACAGCCAGACCAGACTGGCCAAGAGGGAAATGCCGTGTACTGTAAGAAAACAAAGTGGCTTTCTCATCTGCTGCAGACGGGGTCTGCTTCTGGAGCGCTATTAATGGAGCAGCAGAGGAGCAGACCTGCGCGAATGGGATGCTCTTTGTGGAGCTGAATGGGAGACATCAAGCCGCGATGGATCAGTTCTCTGGGCTGCTTGCAGGCTTAGGAGAACTTTCACTTCACCCTCCGCTTCCACCAGGAGGGAGGCTGCACCATTCTTTTAGTGCCTAATAAACGCGGAGATACTGACATGCCAAACACATCCAAAGGCCTTAGCTGAGGGGATGACTATAGCTAGTCTTTCACCCTTGCCTGAGCATAAAAAGTCTCAATGTGCGCACACTTAGCTATTAAACTGATAACTTGTAAAAGGGTAGCTTATAAAAATTTATAATAGAACGTGGAAGAAACTTCTATATATATTTGGATTCAACATGATCTACTACAAACATAGCTTTTAGAAATCTTTTAAATCTCTACAAAACCACGTCAAACCTCTTACAAATATATTACCTTTACCCCTCTAATTCATAGATAAGAGTGTAAAGAACATAGCATCCAGAAAAACTGATGTAGAAACAGCTGACCGGTACCTTCACACCCGGTTTCTTGAATTCTTTGTGCTGGGGGGGAGAATCCCTGACTATCTGATAGAGGATAGAGAGAGATGAGGTCAGAGCTCACAAGGCACAAGCTCACAGGTTTCTATTCTCTTTCACTAGGAAAAACATTCGTATCATATTGGGTGTCTGAAAGATTTTTCACTAACAGAGTGTAAAACCTGCAGATATAATCAGTATAAACCCAGGCTCACTACATGTTTGAACCTGAGAGGTATTTTTGCGCTGGAATATAGCCAGTGAATTTAGGAGTATGTGTTAAGGGAGTTGTGCAAAATAATTTCTCATGGGCAACAGTTCATCTGTGGAGGAAATGCAGTGTAGACAAGCAAAATTCAAGCATCTTATTTTCCTCTTTCTGTATCTGCAGTGCTATACAGTACAGGGGGAATGCACAGACACAAAATGCCGAGGTGAGATAAGAAATAAATAAAATTGCTAGTGCTTCTGATGAACAACCCTCCTCCCACCCCTGGAAAGCAGCAGAAGTGGTCCCAAACTCCATTTGAACTAAATCACGTGAGATTCATTATTCCATATGAAGCACAAACCATGTGTTAGCACTAAATCATTTCTATGAAATCTGGAATATATAATTCATTCTATATGGCCTCCTCCCCTGGAGATTTTTACTTCATTAATGAATACCAAAACTCTTGTTAAAAAAAAAATAAAAAATTACACTGTTCAGCACTTCCACTTAAAAAATGCCTTGGTCTTAAAGAAGGCAGTCTCATCAGTTTAATGACGTTTGTTGATTACTTTCCATTAAAACGGACAAAATATATGGCTTTGTAAGTGGCAACTTAACCTTTGAATTAAAATACACCTTCCTTTTTTTCCCCTGGCTCAGCCTCTCTATTCCCTCCCCTTTTAGATATTTATTACTCACCTCCTTTCTGCTCTGCTCTGCAAGCTTTTACCAAGGAATAACCTGACGAAAAGCAAAGCCTGGTTTCATCCCAGCAGGAAGAAGCCCAGGAGCACGAGGGGACTGAGGGCAAACTGTCCCATTGCCTCAGCTCTCCATCTCACGTGTATGCACAGTTATCAGAAGGGAAGACCATCACAACAGTTTCTAAACCAAAGAGAGGATATTCGCCTTGCATTTTGGACCTCTGCTTCTCCTGTAGACCAGTTGTCCTTAGGGCAACCATTTCCATCAGAGACGAGCAGCTCGGTACTGCTCTCTGCTGCTTACTGCAGCTTTTGCAGCAGCAGATTTAAAACTGTCGTGAAGAGAGGAATTGGGGAGTTGTGGGGAAAGAAACAGAAGAGGGTGATCACTTCAAGTGCTTCATTCTACGGTTAAATTCAATTCCAGCCCGCTTCCCATTCTCTCCT
Organism: Elanus axillaris; assembly: GCA_026212715.1. Classification (NCBI taxonomy): domain Eukaryota; kingdom Metazoa; phylum Chordata; class Aves; order Accipitriformes; family Accipitridae; genus Elanus; species Elanus axillaris. Next base: position 9,922,823 of record JANZLQ010000031.1, on the reverse strand, counting down.
TCTCCCACACTTACATAAGACTTGTTTTCTAAACTGTCTCCTCTTTGCATTTTAGAGAGGGAAAAAAAACCTCTTTTTTTTTCCAGATTTGGTCCCTAATCTCATACGATATTGAAACTATCTTGCATTCACCTTTTCAAAGAAGAATGCATGCTATAAGGAACACGCTAGGCATTATTTGTCACTTCCACACGTTAGCGCACCGCGGCTGACTGCAACTAAGTCAAGCTGTTGTTAAAGGAAATGAAAATATTAGGGGAATGGGATGGTGGGAGGGGGACGGGACAGCTCCCTGAAGAGCAGGGAACATTTGTAAACAGAGCCGGAAAACACGGCTGGCTCCTTCCTGCTTCTTAGCGTGTTTTAGCTGAACGACCTGGGGCTCTGTCAGCCACTGTGGTCTAAGGAGATACTAGAGAAGCTGCATTCCGTCTTGCAGTAGGTCTGCAAATGCGACCGGACAACTGCCAGGACACAGCAGGGATACAAAAGGAGATAATGGGAATAGCACAGAGCTCTCAGTCTCATCTGCTACTCAGAAAACTACCACAGCAGAACTGGCAAAGTTGCTCAGCTCCACTTCAAAAGTCTCAAAACAACCTATCTGGTCTGGAGCAGTGGTTAAGACAGCACATCATACACAGCCATAAAGAGCAAAAGAATGGAAGCTAGTGCCTTGCCTACTAATGGAGGTCTGTGGCTTCAGCAGGCACCAGTAGAAAACATTGATCAAATGCCCTGGCTACCACTGAAGCAGACAGTTCTGCTGTTAAAAGATTTACAGCTATTAACAGCACACAAGAGTACAATATGCTGGAAACTGTTATTGAGTGAACATGTGAGAAGGGGTTTCGAAAATGAGGCATATGCATATCGAGCCTAATATGCTTTAATAGCAAGTGTCAGAAAATGTCAAGAAGGTTGCCGAATATTGCAGATCATCCTCTTCCTCTAGTCATATCCACTCTGAAGTGTTCGTGTCGATGGTTTCAGAATTGCCTCAGCTGGAATAGGAAGGCAGACCCAATCACACGGTGGTTGGAGCACCCCTCCCCGGTGTGCTTCCAAAGGAGCCTCTGCTTGTTAGCCAGGGAGCTGCAGGCCAGTAAAAGTCATCAGAGAAACTGCTGTCTCTAACGGGAGGCTAAAATTTCGGGGGGGAAGGCAGGGTCACGTCATCCTGAAGCAACTGGACTTCTGAGCTCTAGTTGCAGATGCAGCCCTTTGACCTGTGTGAAGTCCCTGCCTGTGAAATGGGGACATCATTTTTTCCTTCTGCTCGGAACATACAACCTCAGTAAAGCAGGAATCACACAAGAACACACAAGTTAATTACAATAGGAATCACACAACTGTGCAACACTTGCCACCACATATGGCTTGCTGGCTGCAGTCAGTCTTTGCTGAGACTTCCAGATCTGAGTAAAACGTGAACAGCAAGCAACAGCAAACTGAGAAATACTCCTTCCCCAACTGACTGCATTGTTAAGAAAGGGAAAAAACAAAACCAGTAGTACTACATTTTAGGCTGAGAGCCTGTGATGTCGAGGATTTAAGACTCAATAAATACTTTGTAAGAAGTACTGGATTCATATGTTTATCATGCAAGGGGGGGTGCAACAACACTGGACTAGGACTAGGACAGATTGGATTTTTTCAGGTGGTTTTGTATTTTGCTCTGATGCAGGTTTCAGCTCAAGTACCTGAGACACTTCCACTTTGTTCTGGGGGAGCAGGATTCATCTCATATACCAATTTTGAATTCTACTTCCAGCTTTCTGGTTGTTATTAAAAGTGGCTATGAGATGTGCTTTCTGGAGGTTACTGCATACAGCCTAGTCCATTTAGTTCCTCTTGATATGCAATTTTTATCCCTTCAGTTCTTAGGAAATGAAGAGGATCTTGTTACTGGTTTAATTTTGCACCTAAGGTCAAGGTTGGTATTTCCACACCTACAACAAGAACAAAATAACACCAAGAAAATTAAGATGTGCTGCAAAGGGACAGGTGTTTGGCTTTAATTTGTACATGCAAGAGTTATCATCACTCTAATTGGAAACCTAAAAAATATCTAAAAGCCATCAAACATGGTTCCTATTATGCAGCAATAGCTAACCTTTCTGAGAACAGAGGCACTGTTCAGTATCTCAGTCAGAGTGTTCAGATGCTGGTGTCCCACCATCCACGCCTGAATATGAAAAATTACTCGTCGCCTTAGAATTCACAGCACTTAAAGCCAGAGGAAGTTGAGCATGACTCTACCAGGGGCAGGTGCTTAAATAAGTCAGCTGTCTCATCGGGGCTTGCATCGGAGGAAAATGTAGGAGAGAATTTTAAGCCATTAATTTTATCTGCAGCATAACTACACAGACCTCCGGACAAAGCAGTTTTGTGGAATCCAGGACTAGTAAAGCTGGGCTGAAGGGGAGATTAATCTGAAATAGTTTGGAGATCACCAGCTCCCCTGTGGGAACGTTCGCCCAGATGAAGCAGACATGCAGTGGCAGGGCCAACAATGAAAATTATTAGAGAGAGTGATTCATTTCCTCTTTTTCCTTTTTAGTACCATCTGGCAGCGTGAATACAAGACTAGAAGCAAAAATGCAGTTGTGTTCAGCCTGACAAAAGCCGGCTAACAAGGACTGTTTTCAGCGAGACAGAGAGCTGTAAGCACGTATCTAACACTGACTTTATAAGTGCTAGGAACCCCCAGATTTCTTCCTGTCAAGCAGCCCATATGGCACCCTGGTGAGTGACTTTAAACAGCAACCCACTGAATGATTAAGGACTTGCGAAACAGTCCACATATTCTGTGGGGTTTGTATAAACTGCATCCATTTATGTCTAATGCATTACAAATAGCCCAGTTGTTCAGCATCAAAAACTCTATGTTTACAGGAGAAGCAAAACTCAAAAGGGAAACTGGGTGTCCCACAGACAACTCTTAGAACCGCATCCAAATGTTTGCAGAGACCGGTCTTTATTCCTGCCTGTAATGCTGGCCCCACGCAAGCCATCTCGCTCTCCCTAAAGCTGCATGTGCATCCATACACGGGAATGGTGATCTCCCCTTCTTTTGTAAAGCCCTTCAGGATCTGCAGGTGTACGCTGGATGCCGGATCCGCAAGGCAACAAGAACAAAGACCTCTCCTCATAGAAAAGTCCATGTTGGCCTGAATTTCGCACGTCGGGTGAACTGGGCTCTGTGCATTCCCCTGTTGGTCTGGCAGAAATCAGATTTAAAGCACTCTCAAGGTGCTTCACCGCTTCACGACCATTGCTCACCTAGGCTCTTTCCCAAACAAGTACGCACAAAAGGAATTGTTCGCTTTCGAGGAAGTGATCCCTTTCTCATTCCGAAAGAGCCGGGGAAAAGGGGTTGTTGCAGGAGCTGAGCCTCTCCACACCCTGCTGCCAGGGCTTCGCGGTACCAGGTCTCGGCTTGTTCTCAGGGAGCCTAGTGACATTCCTGTTTAATCAGCTACAAGCTTTCATTCTTTCATTCATTCATTCCTGTTTGAAGGCTGTTAGGAAGGACTAGCCCTAGAGCCCTTCATTACTAGGAAGAAAGCATTGGCAGAGAATATGCTTTTCACCTCATTCGGTTTTCACATTAGACTCTGATTTGGACTAACCGCCTGCTCTCCACCGCTAACCTGTAGCATCATAAGCCAGCAAACCTTTAAAGGACTGCCTTCTTGAGAAAGTCTCCATTTCCTACAGTACACATCTTAAAGTAATACCCAATATGACACACACTACCAGCCCAGGGAGGAAGAATTTGCTTTGCCCTTGACTAGCTGCCAGAACAGAGGAAGCTGCTTGCAGCAGCCCTGAAGCACTAAACCAGTAGGAGGAACCTCAGAAAACACACAAACAGATCTTCACAGCTCCGTGTAGGTGTTAGATACACAAAGGAAATTACTAATACTAGTAGAATACATGTAATTTTCAATTATTTCAACCATCAGGCTCGTCAGGAAGGTTTTCATAAAAGTTTCAAAGCATCCCAAGCAAAACGCCAGATTTAAATTTCCACCGCACCAAAACTTCAAGGGTCTTTAAAACAGTTCTAAACTTTGCAGACGACTACGGCTCTGTTCTAACACAAAATACTTAGGCTGTTAAATGACACAGATGTACTTACCTATTGCATCATTTACAAAGCAAAGCACTTAAAACCCAAGCAGTGAATATTAAAGGACATAATAAATTTTACATTGCCTACATAACAAACATACATTATTTATATATTATTCACATTTACATAAAAGGAATGCATTTTTCATCATTACAGAATAACCTTAACTCTGACCTGTGGATTTTCTCAATATATTTGTTGTACTAGTTTTAGTTTCTAAATATTTTATATTAAGTGTTGCATGGGAAATACTATCATTCGTTAACTTTACCAACTGACAATTTAAATTAGTTTTTCCAGAGAATACCATTGAACATACAGTTTCATATAGTGTGTAACAGTGTTGATTTATGGAAAAATTATGCATCTTGATTTGCATTTGGGAATGATTAAATTATTATTAATGTGTAGATACATCTTTTAAGTTTGCATTGGGATTACAGTTGAAGGTTAGTTATGAAAATAAGCTTTCCATGCTTCAAAACCCCTGACGCTGCATTTGAGCTATCAGTCAGATGTAAAGGGATCCTTAATATTCCTTCTAATCTGCAACCGGATCAGATAACAGTGTGGTCAAACACAAAGGGTCCTTTCAGGTGCTTATAGCTGCTACTTAAAGCAGACCCACTGGACTCAATATGTGGATCAGGATTAAGATTGATGTAGGAAGATAAAATTTGTTTCTTAGTAACCATAGGAAAGTAGGATCGAAAGGGTTCTCCTTGGTCATCTTTCTTCATGCTTACAGGAGTGCAAAATATTTGCATATTGACTACATCATGCAGATGCTATAGAGTTGATGATGTTGTTAAGTATTCATCTGTTTAATTCTCATTGCTTCTGTTGCTTAAGTATTTCAGCACCCTGGTATCATTTGGCTATTTCACTGCTTCTAATACAGATTGGATGACGTGCAAAATTTGCACTCAAATCAACATTCATTCTTAATTACTTGAAATGCTTTATTGTGCTAATGAGATTAAAAGGACCTACTAAGTTAAATATGCATCAAAACGCTTAGAGGATTACGGTCACAGTACCCATCCTACTTCCTGGAAACAAAGGCAGAACCATACAAACTGACTATCGATGCTTTATGCCAAAACCCAAGATTTAAATTCACCTGTACTTTTCGTAAATCAAGCTCTAGATACAGACTCTGTTGAGATAGTATATCATCCCCTAACATTTACCAGCCTTATTTCAACACAGCACCTACAGCAGTAGCTCCTCTTAGTGCAATACTTGTAATAACAGGTGGTTCTGGCAGTGGATTTTTTTTCCCGGCATTCTGACACATAAGTCTTTTTAAAAAGTCAGTCCATACTGAAGCCATAAGTCCCCTTTGGATTCTCATTTGTCTTTGTTAGCTGGTGGGAAATATGAGTGTAAGACAGGAAGTTGAAGGGGAAATTAGGAAAAAAAATCAATTAAAGGACAGCAAGAATGCTTTGAATGAAAGGTGTAAAAAGATGCAAGTCAATACAAGAGAAACCTATCAATTTCCTTATTGTGACTGTATTAGAAAACTGTAGCTTCTGCTTGCCAGAAGCATGAAATCAGTCATTCTTTCCTTCATCATTATAGATTATGGTGACACGACTTAGGTACGGTATGAGGAGCGATCTAATTATCAACTGATGAGTCATGCTATACAATTTTAGTTGTAATCAGTCATGTTCTAAATGGAATCCAAGTTACATGCTGGTAATTATCCACTGTGGATGGAAAGATATGATGATTTATTTTTCAAACTGGCAGTGCCATCTGATATGTTCACAAAAAGGCTATGAAAAGAATTAACTCTCTAACAAAATATTTACACAGCACGAAAAATACCTACATTTCTATAGGTATCACAACCCCAGATCTCACTCCTGAATGGTAATGGTCAGCTCAGACTCCACCATTTCATACGTGAATCTAGATTGTCTTTCCCCAGTATATCCCTTCACATTTTACACTGAATTTAATCTGCAATTTTATTGCCCAGCCTTTCAGTCTTGCAGAATGCTTCAGCAGATCTTCAGTTTACTATTGTCCTGACAAACCTTTGTATCATCACCACTGTTCATCCCCTTTCCTATGTCTTCTCAACAGACAGCCATGCAGAACTCCACTAACCATTTTCTTCTGGACTCCATTCCCATCTTTAACTGAATATTTATCCATGATAATTTATCTTACCCAATGCCAGCCTAGTTTCCTTAAAAGCCTCTGTCAAAAGCCCCTTAAAAACTAGAGTAGGCTATATTAAGAAATTCATTCTTATGCATGTTTGCTAGCCCCTTCAAAGGAGGCCAAGAGTCTTATAAAGCAGAACTTCCCTTTAAAGAAGTCATGATGATTCCTATCCAGTAGGTTATGTTTTTCCATGTTGATATGCATCATTTATAGTTTCCACTAATTAGCCTGGGAAAATTATCAAGCTTATAGGCCCCCTACGCTGCTGTAAAGACTGGTTGTCACATTTATCATTCTTCAGTCACCAAAGAAATTTAAGCCTTCCCAGTACTGTTAGTAACTCAGCTAATTCATCTGGCAGTTACCTTACATTGCTGATTCTAGTAACATTATCTAGTAACATTAGCGATTGCTTTGTCTGTTTTTCCCTTAACCTCTCCTATGGTTCCTTCAAACTTAATTCAATCCTCCAATGATTCTCCCAACCCGAGCCCCCCCACAGGGTTCTGATATCTGAATCAAACTTGGGTTCTACAAAGCCATCAAAAGAAAAATGTTCTGAAGAGAATAGACTACTATTAAAAATATTACGTTTAAATACTATAGTTAGATCGTGTAGCCACCTCATTTGTTTGCTGCACTCAAGATTTGTGCTACCTCAGATAAATACTGGGTGGCATTTGTCATGTTAACCTCTACCTACCAGCATATAGTGGTAGAATGACCCCAAACACCTTGGGTCTTCCGTACACTGTAATGTTTGTTTAAAGACCTTTCTTGTGAGCTTAGGGTCTCTGGATTTTGACCTTGGTAGTGTGTGTTGAGTTGTACTCCTGAGCCCTTCTGGAGCAAAGCAACTGGATTTGCCGAGGAAACTTAGCCACAAGTAAAAACCAATTTACCAGCAAGGCAGCCTGCAGGAACAGACTGGAGACAAGAGACTTTGTCAGCTCAAGCACAGCTCTCAACAGATGCCTAAACGTATGCTTCAGACACCTCTATTAGGCTGAATCCTGCCAATGGGGATGTTTCTCTCCTTCCGAGACTATAAAGAGAGTCTGTTTGGCTCAGTGCCTAACTTCTAGTGATTATTATTAGAAGAGATGAATTCTAACTTTTGGGATTCAGACTCTCCTTCATAGAACACGGGGATCAGAGTCCTGCCCTGTACCTCAGGGGAGGAAACACATTAAATATTTTGAAACATTCTGATATAGCTCTTGGAATGGAACTCTCAAAATTAATGCCTTCCAGGGAACTCGGAGAGAATTCAGAGCAATTAGTTTTGTTAATTGCTGTGTTTTGGAATTTTATGCACATTTCAAGAAGTTTCTCCTTCAGCTCAGCTGAAGACTATTTTAAATTACCTAAGCCAGCTTAGCCAAGGACTTTGCTCTCAAAACTAGGCCCCAAATGCTATGAAAATAGACTGTTTGGGTACTCTGGTATTTTATTCCAATTGTACACCATTTTAAACTGGACATTCATAAAAAGAATGTGTGACAAAATGTAACAACAGTTTTTCTACTAGTGGAAGAGTTTAAGTTTTAGTTGGAGGCTCAGGCTGGGTTTTATTTTATCAAATCAATTTGATCTTCTATAATAAATATAAAGTTAATATAGAGTTTATAAAATAGGTATTATTATTTACTTAATGGCCCATAACAACTTCCATAGAGAATTTATATTTCACAGATCATTGACTTGATAGATTGTGACAGCTCTTCTGAAGATGTTCTGGTCTACTGGGTCATTACAGATAGCATGCACAGACAGTAAATCTGTGTCCTAAATATCCTAGTAGCATTTTGCTCAGAACAGTTAACTGAATGGGATCAAAGTCAGTTTAAAATATTTATTTTATTTTTAAAAGGCAAACCAGCATGAGGCACATTACAGACGATTTGCTAGCAAAAGCCTAAAAAAGTCGTGTTGCGAATTATACAAATGTTTTTCTGTATGCACAGCTGAAACAAGCAGACATGGCACAGAAGATATAGGAAGAAATAGGCCCTGTCCTAAAGAACTTACACTTAAACCCTTATCCCACAGAGATTTCCCTTGTTGGTTTACTACACAGTCATGTATTATCTGTCTGGAGTTTGTTTACTACCAGATATCTAGTCCCAGCCCTGAAGGCCACATACAACCTTCCTTCTGTGAATTGCCCATTGCTTTCACAGAAATTGTTTTTGCACAGGCACCTATTTCTCCTTGCATGATTTCAGACTAGTTTTAGGAAGCAGAGGAATCCTTCAGCAAACAAGAAGGAAAACATTGAGAAGAAAGATTGTAGTAATCTGTAATCACGAAACATCACTCTAGACAATGTGTAAATTTTGATGATTCTGTTAGTCTCTTGTTAAAATGAAGATAAACATTATTGATGCCTTCTTAGGATTCAGAAATCGGCTGAAACAACGCTTTTTTTTTTTTTCCTTTACAACTTCATGTTAACATAAATTAAATAATTCCTTCAGCTGCTATCTCATCTTGTCAAAAGTGAATGATCTAAACTAGAAGCTGTTTACTAAAATAAGACATAATGAAAACATGGAGATCTTGAATTATAGCACCAAGAATGGCACCGCTCAGCCAGTGGTTTAAATGCCACAAACTCCGTTGATACTCGCAGATCAGATATACAGCAACAACCTGCAACAGAAGCATGCGAACGAAGCAAAGTAACATTTTGCTTTAAGTAGGCTTAGATTCAGGAGAGCAGAGATTTCACAGTTGGCCTAGGACTGCTACTGATCTCTTTGGAACAGCTCTCCAGCAGCCACTCCTGAGGAACAAATCACTCTAGCGGCAGCTGACCAACCTCTTCCCACCAAAGTTTTAAAAGAGGGTGATTCTGAACCAGCTGCTGTTTGGGAGTAGAGGAAGGCTAGAGGAACAGAAACTCTGTCAATAACAGAAATGGCAACAGAGAGGAATGGATATCATAGGCTGATGTACAACAAACAGCACAGAACTGGGAAGGTCGGTTCTTTAGCAGTAGAGGAGAGCACCTCTTCTGTATGAGGACAGTCGCTATCTCTCCTAATGAAGCCCTGCTCTGGCAGAATAGAATAGAATAGAATAGAATAGAATAGAATAGAATAGAATAGAATAGAATAGAATAGAATAGAATAGAATA
>JANZLQ010000031.1:9892528-9913256 GCA_026212715.1 Elanus axillaris | reverse complement strand
GAATAGAATAGAATAGAATAGAATAGAATAGAATAGAATAGAATAGAATAGAATAGAATAGAATAGAATAGAATACTCAGTATTTTTAAGTTTAAGTTGGCAAGTTACCAGCTAACTTAAAATTAGTTCAAATTAAAGTCATCAGTAAACATCTGATGACAAAATGCTGATGTTCCTATGATTCACGTCCGGACCTTTGGTAGCAACAACCACCTGACAAGAAGCCGTATTTTACATAAAATTTGGTGCTATGACCAACACCCTTCTTTCCCTGTCTGCATTTTAAAAAGCAGAGCTGAACGCCAGCCATCTCCATGCAGCCGACACATGCTGGCAATACAGTGGCTTGCATGTAGACCCGAGCGGACAGCGGTGCTTCCTAGAGCCCTCAGGAAAGCAGTGAGCTCTTGAGAAATATAAGACTCCCTCCTTGCCTCTTCCCCCATCATTTCTGATGGCTCAGCCCTCAGAGGGCTGCACGCTGCGTGAGCTGAACTTCGCTATTATCCTCTCGGCCTTCTGGCTGGCGCAGGGTCCCCCTTCAACTGCTGCCTTTCTACAGAGTTTGCACTCTGCTATGAGACATTTCACACTGAGGCACCATAGTGGTCAGGTTTTGGCGGAGGAAAATGGTGTCTGAATTTCAAACTGTCCATTTGAATTTACTGCGAGAGGTTGGCTAAACCCCTCTTCTTGTGTAGGGTACTTCTATGTTGTAGATAAAAAAGCAAACATCGTGCTTTTACTAATCAGTAATATGGGTCACTAAGCTTTATCACACAGATGGAAAACAACAATATCAACCAATCCTTAGTCTTACTTTATTTTTGGTACTGTCAATCATATGCTTTGATACCATATCACATTTTATTTGAGGCAACATATTTACAGACAGGACTTAGGGAGGTAGAAAGACCAGATAAAACGAGTTCTTGGAGCTATTACTAACTTAAAAATACCAGATTTTAGCTGTCTCTTCCTTTCCTCCTTTTTTGAAACTAATGAAATAAGGAAGCACCAAACTTTCATATTAGAAGTGGAGAGAGACAGAGTAGAAAGTATTTCCTCTGCATTCTTTTAGATAGGATAATAGATAGTAGCCTGAGGCATTAGAATGGCTGATTGGCTTACAGCTAGTTTTCTCCATGCTTCACCAAAATCCCACTTGCGTTGTCTCTCCCACTCCTGGCAGAGATCCAGGACTACTGTTTGTTTTCCTGGGCCACTGAGCTGAATCCTACAGTGCCTGGTAGAAAGGCCAGTCAGTGCTCACTTTGGGAAGCAGCTGAACCCAGCTGCCACATTTCCCTGCAGATGTAAAAGGCTGGACCCAGCGACTTGCCTCTTGCTGAACAGAGGCTGCAGCGCGAGAGATTTAGGGAAAATAAACTGAGTAGTCCCATTGTAGCCACTCGGGACAGTATGCCAACGGGGAGGTGGTTCATTTACAGAAGTTGATTTATATAACAGGTTTTATCCTTGTTTCTAAGAGTGCTCCATGGCTGGATGTCATGTTTCTGAAATGTGCTTATTACTCAGAATTTATTTTATACAAAAGGGGCTGCATGGCTTATGGGTTGGTAACTGACTATTGACCATCATGATTAGCTTGAAAGAGTGCCATTCAGGAAAACTGGTTGCTCATGCATGCTATGGATTGGATGCTGAAAATCTAAAAAACGCCAAAAGCTACCAGGCTTCCAGTTGCTCCACAGAAGTGAGTGGGAACACCAGACGGGTCTACACATTTCTAGAAAAAAATCCCAGTAAAGACAATGTTATCCTTTAATAAATTCAGGCCTCCCTGCTGGACTAAAGCAGAGATCCAATCCATCAAAGCCACAGGTTTTTTTCTGTTTACAACCAGAAAAATCAAATTTAATTTTATTATTGCATCCACAAAGTAAATATCTGTATGTGCATCTTTGCTGTGAAGGGTGAGCTAACCAGATCCTGACTGTTCTCATTTTACTGTCTCTGTGGTTAATCTACAACTGGGATTTTCCCGCAATCTCAGCTGCATAGTGCATTCCCATACACCATCTTGATTAATTTTGCTAAAGCCAGGTTTCTAACCTGATGTGTTTTGAGCAACAAAGCTGTGGACAGGTTATCAGTACATATCCCACATACGCCATTCCTTCCCTTGCCTGTCAGTGCGATCGGATCGGTGACTGCACCTCTTCCCTCCCTGCTGCCATCCGTGTTTCCATGAAGGGCCTCGTCCCTGGCGTAACAGTGTCACTAGCAGGCCAGAGCTGAGGAGGACAGCAGGATGACCGACAGTTCCTCTGTTTTTCTATAGCTCTTTCTGACAATATTAACAGATTAACACCTTTTCCCCGGCACCAGACATAGCTGCTGAATCAGTTATTTTTAAGTACCTCTGAAAACCTCTTCCCTTTCTTCCTAAATCAACTACAGGAAAAGCAAAAGAATCGCTTTGCCTACAAATATATTTTTAACATAAAAAGATAATCTCGTTTTTCAAGAACACTCTGATTCACAAAATGTTGCTTTTAAGCATGTCTCCCCACAACAAATAAGAAGCCAAGAAACAACTGAAACACTCTCTTCTATTCTTATTTTATTTAATAGCACCTGTCCCTGTCAAGATTCCCTATATCCACTTTTAAGTCTTTCCTTCCTAGGCAGAAAACCTGTTACAGCATTTATAAGACAGGAAGATAAATATTTGTTAGATATGCAGACAAGTCAATTAATTCATTACCTCAGCCTCCCCCAAAATTCTTTAAGCAATGGTCTTCTTCCTTATCTCTGCAAGTTGCCACTGGACTTGTTTTGAACAAACAGCTGTCCCTTCCTTATAAGAAAAATGGATGATGTAATATTTGATTAGCAAGTACTATTTCACAGTTGTCCATATTTTTAAATGGAAATAATACTGTGAATTTCAGTATTGATTTCAAGAAGCTTTGTGCTGCATTATTCTTGAATTCATACTGTATATCTCGCACTTGCAAGAATTCATTATCTCTAGGGAAAGGGCAAGTAATGCCCTGTATTTGGGAGAAAGGAATACAGAAGACAGGATTAAATGGCCCTCTTTTTTTTTTTTTTTTCTCTGATAACATCAGCTTTATTTTGGATACAGATTCTAGCTCCAATTATGTTTTTTAAGCATCTTAATGATAAACTCCATGCTCACTGTCTGAACATATGCAACACCTAAAAGCTTGTCAGAATGAGAATGAAATAAATTTGATTGCTAAACAGTCCCATTGCTTTATCTTGCTCTGGTTTTATGTTTTGGAGAAAGAAGATTTCAGAAGAACATCACATAGTAAAATCTACTTACAACCATCACATTTATTTCTGTGAATTTCTGACATTTTTTTTCTTTTAAATTTGCCCCAAACATTTTGTCTTTGCACAGAGTTTGACACTGTAAGGCCACAGAAAGCAAAGAAAAAGGACACAATAAGGGAAGACAGGATTTTTTTTTTTTTTTTAAAGAGAGAAAAAGATCTGCAGGACTGGTCAGTGCAGGTTATTGTTATCAAAAGCTTTCCCTTTCGAAAACTGCTCAAAGAGAGTGTAGATGCACATAACTTCATTAATAGCTGTTGTGTTGCCAGAATAGCACCTAGAGAAGGAAAGCTCTGTGGCAGAGATGGAAAGCCATGCACAAAGGTGCTGGAGAACCACCAGCATGAAAGAGAGCACTTCATATGAAAACAAATGGTGATGTTCTGCATGGTTTGAAGGATCGTCTTCTGGCTCAGGCACTAGGCTAGGACTGGGAAGATCTTGGTTCGGTTTCTAGTTTTGTCACAGTCCTTCCCTGACCTTGAGCTAGGGAGTGTGTCAGTTAAATTCAGCCTTTCTATCAGGGAGTAATAGGGCTATGCTCAACGGTATTTCGTCCATTTTGACTGCAAGATTTCTGAGGCAGGAACTATCTCCTACTGTGTGGTTGTACAATGGCTTTACTGCACTTGGGCTTCTCAGCTGGGACCTTTAAGCTCTAGTAACAAGCATAAAGCTGATGTAGGAGATGGGGTTTTTATTGCGGTTGTCAGTTCTGCTTGATTAGCTCAGAACCGAATTTGAGCTTCTGCTAATCTGCTAATTTAATGTGAAATGTAGAATACTGCAGTATGCTCAGGAATGTAGGAAATGTAGGAAACAGATACCTGAAATAAACTACTTGAAAGGAGGTTGTAGCGAAGTGGGTCTCTCTTCCCAAGCAACAAGCAAGGAGAAGAAAGGAAACAGCCTCAAGTTGTGCCAGTGGAGGTTTAGATTGGATATTAGGAAAACTTTCTTCACTGTCAAGATTGTCAAGCATTGGAACAGGCTGCCCAGGGAAGTGGTTGAGTCACCATCCCTGGAGATATTTCAAAGACGTGTAGACGTGGTGCTTAGGGACATGGTTTACTGGTGGGCTTGGCAGTGTTAGGTTTACGGTTGAACTTGATGGTCTTAAGAGTCTTTTCCAACCTAAATGGTCCTATGATTCCATGATTCTATATTCCCTTTTCATTTGCCTAGTTTGAAATCTGGTTTACCTTTGTGTCAACTCAGCGAACCTCCAGAAGTATCTGAAGCCCTTCCTGCGACTGCAGCTCAGAAAACCAGCAAGTTTACCACAACACCGTAGATGCTAAAAAGAGTAAAAGGAACTGTGTTCTGCTTGCTGGACTTAAATCTCTGTGACGTGTAGTATCCGTTCCAGCTGATTACAGCTCACGTTTACTTCTCAGAAGCTGTTGGGAAGAAGATTGTCTTCCCTCACAGGGAAGGCTGTGGGACTGTGAGGAAGACCATGGCTAAGAGGAAGGCTCCCTGCCCACACAGTCAGGTGCAGCCTTCTGCAGCAGAGGGAGAAGGCTCCTGCCACAGAGAGCAGATGGAGCCTGCTGGGGTTGTGGGGACCTTTTTGCAGCGGGATCGGTGAGAGCAAGCCAAGATTGAGAAAAGAAAGCCTGAAGGGAATCCGAGGCTGACGCAGAAAATAGGAGGCTGCTGAAATAACCCGGGAGCCAACACCCAGGTGGCTGGGGCATCAAAAGGAAGATCACCCTTGGGATCCAGAGGGGGTTGTACAGAGTTTTTCCAGCCTGAAAGTTACTGAGCATTGCTATATTGGCAATCAATCTGAAAGAAAGACTCACTCCACCAAGACAGAAAAATAGTATGGGGCAGTTTTGTTTACAAACCTCTCATTTCAATTTAGTTTTACTCTGAGCTTTTCCTGTACTGAAAAGAGTTCAAAGTTATGATGCTGGATGTCTACAATGTACAATCCTGCTAACCCCTGTATTTTGAGATTCAAATCCCTTTCCACTGTTTACAGCGCTCACTTCAAAGAAATAATCCAAATAAGCACACTGAGCTGCCGTAAAGGCCCCCACAAACTCAGGGACCCATGAAGAGCTGTTGTGTCAAAATTACAATCGCGGTAAAGAGTTTGGAAGAAGACATGCCACAGGAAACAGAATTGAATTACTAACCTTTGGGTGCCAAGGGACTCCACAGCGTACAGGACCTAGTTGCAGGGAATGTTGTTAAGGGGACATTCAGTCTGACCTCATGATAAAGGTTATTCAAGACATTTTGATGTTTTGTTTTGTTTTGTTTAAAAAACAGTTTGTAGAGTTAGATCACCATTTGGCAAAGCAGTAATACCACCGAATGAGCCAACTGTATCAGACACAGAGAGCTAAATCATCTGTTCATAAATTCAGGTAAAATTATCACTATTGAAACCACAAATGGCATTCACCTTCCTCTATTATTGGAAACACCGTAAAGCTTTATTTTTTAGCTTTTTAGTCAGTTACTTATCTGGGGTTTGGGAGCCACACAATTAATTGAGAGGATTTGAACCTATGTCTTGCATCTCCCAGGAGTGTGCCCACAACCATTATTCTGAGGTGGTTTTCTCTTGTTTCCTGCTGTTACTTTGCCAATTTGTGTAAAATACTTAAAAAGTCATTGAGAGGGAAAGAAACAACCAGGCAGTGAGAACAACAGCTTTCATGAGTCTAAAAGCTGGGGCATGTATCTATAAGGATACTCAACTCCAGAAGCCTGTGGAATGCTAGTGACATCACCTGAAAGGTGAGCACTTTGGATTCTGATTCCTTGTAGACTGAAGCCGGTGCAGTGATTAAACCACAAAAAACTTCATTGAAAGGAGAATATCAACACCACCTTTTCCAAAGGGCTCCAAATTCTGCTTTTC
Source organism: Elanus axillaris (assembly GCA_026212715.1). Taxonomy (NCBI): domain Eukaryota; kingdom Metazoa; phylum Chordata; class Aves; order Accipitriformes; family Accipitridae; genus Elanus; species Elanus axillaris. The sequence continues at coordinate 9,907,045 of JANZLQ010000031.1, read as the reverse complement.
TTATATTAAAGAAAACCCCACAAAGTTTAGGAGGAAAAAATAGGTATTGCTACTGGAAACAATAGCATCATGAACAGTAAAACCTAGGAGAGGGTATGACTTATGAGGAGCAGCTGAGGTGACTTGGCTTGTTCAGCCTGGAGAAAAGAGTGAGGGGTGACCCCGTCGCAGTCCACACCTTCCTCGAGGCGGGCAGCGGAGGGGCAGGTGCTGGTTCCTCTCCCTGCTGCCCAGCGATAGGACACGAGGAAAGGGGATGCAGCCGCATCAGGGGAAGTTCAGATTAGACATGAAGAAAAGGTTCTTCCCTGAGAGGGTGGTCAGTCACTGGAAGAGGCTCCTCGGGGATGGGGTCAGGGCACCGAGCCTGGCCGAGTTCGAGGAGCACCTGGACGACGCTCCTAGTCATACGGTTTAGCTGTAGGTAGTCCTGCAGGGAGCAGGGAACTGGACTCGATCATCCTTATAGGTCCCTTCCAACTCCAGATATTTTGTGATTCTATGATCTATAGTTTCTTTAAAATTTTATGTTCAATAGTTCACTACTTCATGCTACACAATTACTTCTATTAATTACATTCGTCTTATTAATAAGAAGATTTAAATTATTTCCAGATCCCTGTAATAAGTGGGTCATTTGTCTTAGCAGATGAACTATTGGATAAGATAGAAGGATCAATATTTCAATTCTTCACGGTATCAATATCAAAACAAGATTAAACCCTTTGGACACAATTATTCTGGCTTTAGAAGTTTCTACAGAGCAGAAAGATTCTGTAGAGATGTGATCTGGAATTAAAGAACCATAGGGTATTACAGACAACACATTATCAGAAAAGCTTTTCACATGAAGATTTCCATGGAACGGAATATAAAAACATATGATTAACTCCAAACAATACATCACAAATTGTGATCTAATTCAGTTGAAAGACTTTGGGTTTGTTTTTTGGTTTTGGTTTTTTTTTTTTTTTTTTATTCTGTGACTATTACAACAGATGGGGCAGGGAGAAGGAAATCAGAGAAATGATGAACACCAAATGATGATTGCAATGTAAACATGGCTTTACGTAACAGAGACTCACAAGAAAAAGCGAAAATGTTTTTCAGAGATCCTATGGAGCATCTAATTGAGCTACTTTCATTCAATTTCTTAAAAAAAAGAGTCAGTTGTAATGTTAGAAATAAATTTTACAGAAATTATCCCCTGGAGCGTGGAAATTATCATAGATTGCCCTTTGTAGTTCAATTCTTAGGACACAATAATCCTCCTGCTCCATGAACTAGACGCTAGGCAGAAATGATTACATAAAATATCTAGTTTTCAGTCAAAGTCCTAAAAGGACAATGAAGACAGACATGAACAGCAGTTTCTGCTTCAATCAAAATTATTGATAAGAGAACTGGCTTAAGGCTATCAGACCATGAAAATGGTAGAAAAATTGTTCCCTTTCCGGTCAACTCTGGCGACCACAATATCTGCTGGAGAGAGCAGAAACGAGCAGTCAGTTGCCAACACAGAAACACTGGTCTGACAAATGGATTTGATGGCGTTACAGTGTGACCACAGCCCCATGAAGTAAACTTATCCATCCTTTAAATTACATTCCTGTAGACTGAAGGGTCTGTATCATATAGACTACCAGGAGGACCAGATGCTTCCTTATGCTAGTCCACACAAGAAGATTAACTGAATCTATTAGAACTCTATGTAGTTTGTTTCTGTCTTAGGATGACATTCCTCAATAATCAGGAAGAATTAAAGAACTTTTATTAATATAAGAAACCGCCAGCTGGATGCAACTTAGAAGAAACTGCTTTGTCAAAAATAGACTTGGAAAGACGATTTCAAGTGTGGTTACGAATCCTAAGAGAGTTTCAGAAAGGGACCGTCTTATCCCAAACTACTGTGACTACAGCTGTATGCTGTTCTGAAGTACAATCTAGTGGAACTTGACTCTCTCCAATAAAAGTCATAAAAGCATAGCATAGCTCACGCTTACTTCTTGGGAATCTACACTATGTTTGCAATGATATGCTCTGGATGAGAACTAGTGATATTCCAACTGATTAGAATACTCATGCTTTTACTTTTACAGAAAGACACAAGGAACACATGCTAGTGCTTAGAAGAGGCTCTGCACAGGTCTGTAGAAAAGATACCTGACTTTTTTTAGCTTGGATTCTTTTTTTTTTTTAAACAACAACAAAAAAAGTCATTTTAATGTGTAAAAATTCAATACTCATGTGATAAAATTTAATTTAGAATATTTCTAGTACCCTCAGGAAGACTGGGAACAATTTGGTTTTCCAGTACCAGATATCCAGCATGTATTTTGTTTAGATGCACACATGTATCAAATAACTCTTTTATTAAAGAAATAAGCCATCTATTAGTGGCTGGCAACACAAAGGAACCATAGCCGCATAATAAAAAATCCTGCAAAAAAATTACAGAACTGAATCAGTAACACAAACACAAGATACACACAAAACTGTCGCAGAATAAAATAGAGCAACCAGTTTGCTAAATGTATGCTCCGTGTTTGAACAGACTAACAGCAAAGCCCTTGTTCAGTGTAGGGCCGTCCCTCAACATTAGCTGGCAGAGGGCTGGAGACCCCCAGACCGCCTCTGGAAAGGTATGTGAGACAAACGGGACCACTGGTCTGCCTCACTGGAAAAGCTCCTTTTCTCCCCAGACTCCTGTACACACCAGATAACTTTCAGGTTTTGAAGCTCATAATTCTCCAATTATTACAACTAGTCAGAAAAATATTTACAACATAATTTTATCAAATTATGTATTTTTGGCTCTAAATCATATTTTTGTTTACCCCAAATGCTCAACAAATCTCAAAATGATCAGATACTTTTCACAGAAAGTGAAAAGAGAACAAACAGACACTCTGCAAATGCAGTCTTACTAATAACAGTGATTTAAACGGAGCCAAAGGAATATTACTAAGCAAGCAGGATACCTCCTTCCCTTGCAGCAGTAATACCACGACGGGTAATGCTTTTTTACAAGAAGACATTGTAATGAACTAGCTTTACTTCTCACTAAAAAGAGTTCACAGGGATACCCCAACAAAGTCAAAGAGAATTCACTAAACGGCACAGAATCCCTCATAGGTTAAAGCACATGCATTAATATTCATGCAGGGGCTCCCATCTGGAGCTCTGAAGAAGAACCTTTTAGGACTTAAAGTGCAGGGCATATATTTTTTGGTCCTAAATGAACTTACTGGATATAAACTCTCCATGATCTCTTTATATTAAAGAATTAAAAAAAAACAACAAACCAACAAACCAAAAAAAAAAAAAAAACCAAACCCAAAACACCACCAAACAAACCAACAACTCAACTACAAAGCAATTTCCAGAAAATGCCACTGAAACACAGTGCTCACTCCTGGACATTTCTCCCCAACCGTAACAAGGAACATCCCTCACCAGGAACGCTAACAAACTCAACTGGTTTAGTGACGTGCAGCGGCTGCACAGACGGGTTCATTTTCCGCGCATTTGCCACGCAGCTGATAGGCCTTTTGCTTGGCCGGGCCTTCCGCTCGTGCCAAGATGCGCACCGGTCTACAGAGCCAAATTCACAAAGGTGGAGGCATCAGAGCCCCTCTAACAGCTCTGACAAACCTGGCGTTAAAGGACATCATCAGAAATCCAGCCGCCGTGCAGCCTGTCAGCTTGTCCCGGCCCTGCACGGAGTTAATGTACAGGAGGCACTTTGTTCCCAAAATACCAGGATTCATGGAAAATTCTCTTCCAGCTCCACAAGGCAAGGTATTAGGGATGGACAAGCACCAATTTCTGTAACGCTACTTGACACAGAGACGGTAAGTATGGCTCTCTAACTGCAGAGCAGCCAGGCAGCTGCAATTTGAGATCCCAGCACCAGGAACGGCTGTGAAGTTTTACCGAATGGCAAACACCCCGGGGTGCTACCTGAGAGGAGGTCAGTGCTGTTGGAAGCCAGAAATCTCCTACATGGGAAACTGCCTGACGCTTAGATAAATCCATCTTCCTTCCTGAAATCCAGCCAAGACGTTTATCAGCTTCCAGCTCCTCACATTGCTCTTTTACAAACCCAAACTCTACTGTTTAGGATTTCTGCTCCCATGGTCCAAGAAAAATAATTAGGAACATGACATATTTGGAGTTAGCATTTGCAGAAAGCAAAAGAGAGAACCTTGCTCCACATTGAACAATAATCCAGAGAAAAATTAATAGAAGCTGCAAAGAAAAGTTAGGTAATTTAAAGACTCAAAATGTTAAGGTGTCCTTCGTAACATATCTGTCACACCAGCAAATGATAATGTCAAGCTGCTCAGTAGTGACAGCTTTTGTTGGTTTTTTATTCACTATTTACAGATTTGATAGGATGTTTAATTACCGCCTATTTTCTCTAATTAAATGCTACTCTGAAAAAAAGAAAAAAAAAAGGTGGCTCTTGGAAAAAATACTTTTTTTGGTAGAAACCTCTCTCTCTGTTTCAATGACACACTTGTCAGGAAGGTTCTGCAGGCCTAAAGCAAACTTTGCGGCAAAATTAAACAAAGCAAACCCCCCACAAACAAACCCCAAACGCAACCCCGACTCCGAGCACCGAGCAGTCACCGAGCAGGCCCTTTTCCTGACTTCAGACCATGGACTCGGCTCTAAGTACTGCACCCCGAGCCACGGGGTACTCCTTGGCACTTTGCTTTCTCCTTCGGATCCCACTTTTAAACTAATGTGGTAGCCTCATTCTTTTACCTCTGCAGAACTGTTTTGCTCTCCAACCAGCCTCCAACCAACCACAGCAAACTGTAGCGCTCTCTGTATTTTCGGACTGTGCCCGTATCCAAATCTATTGAAACTAGAAATGTATTCAAAAGGAGAAATCTGCATGGGTCATGCACTAAAAACACAGGAAGAAGAAGCAAAGAAAACCCCATTGGTTTTGTTATTATTTCATGCCTATATAGCTGGTTAATCCTTCCAAACTTACATGCACTGACTTCACAATGCTGTATAGTGCACCTTTTCTTTTTCGTGAAACCCTAACATGCATGAAACAGACAGTAAGGTTTGTAGGACCTGGCTCAAAGCTCTGAGTTTTCCTACTGTTTGGGAAGAAGCACAACTGTCAGGATGCAGCAACATATTTTGCTTTGCCTTTTAAAAAGAAAGCAGACGCAACAAGAGATAATTAAAGTAACTTTCACAGCCAGAATATTGTTAAAATGTTTGAATAGCATTTGTACTGAACTGCTAGATTTCTAGCAGTGCAAATTCATATCTAGCATGCCAAGAAAAAAAGAAATATCAGCAATGACAGGAAAATCTTTTAAAATATTGCCTCTCTCCTAAGCCTGGTGAAATATCTTCTGTGGGAAAAGGGGGAAGAAACACTCAATGATAGTTCTGGATGCCACAAACTCTTTACAGAGAATGCCAGTGAAGTTCAAATTAGTGCCCATTTAGATCCTTTTTTTTTGTATGCAGCATACCAGGGACCAAATGGAGAGCACATCTCTCTCACATAGGTTACAGCCATCAGTAATGACATTTGGTTCCCTCCCACCTGCTGTAGTTTCTAAACATGACCCCCTGATGAAATACTGGCCTCCAGCAGCAATTCTCTGAGCCATGTCATTGCTTTACAGCCTTCCATTTATATTGAAGTCGTGAACATGACGCTGCTTTTGTTAGCTTTTGATTTTCATCTTCTGTTTTGTGCATTAATCCCTGTAACAAAAATTGTCATTGCAATAGGTGCTATAGAAATTGGTAAAATTAATAAATAGTTGGTATAATATCTAAATACTCTCCCCTATCAGGATAAGTACGTTGCTGAATTTGTGCTATGTAGAACAGCTGACAGTGGAAATAGTTATAATAGATCACTTTGACAACTTTAGATTTACATAATGGATTCATCCACTTTGTAGATTGGGTATGTGTACATTCTCTCTGCATGCAAAACACGCCTATTGCCTTTAAAATATTTGCTTTGAATGGTATATGCTGCTGTGTAAAGTATATTTCTTTAGAGTCTATAGCTTTAAACATGTATTTTGAAGAGACATGTATTAGCATGTTTATGTTACGTGCAAAGTAAATTTATGTACGCGCACCAGATGCACCTTTTCAGTGATTTTGTCACATGTTTTCATTTACTTCACACAAGCTTTTTCTTCATTCACACGAGCTTTTTCTTTGATACTCTCAGCCCTTTTTTCAGATTTAGAAAACATTATTAGTAGCAAACAAAGACACTGCAGAACTGAGCCTCAAAAGCTGATACCTTTTCCAGTCTGCTCACAACACATCACAAACGTATTTATTACCAAAAAAAAAAAAAAAATACCTAGGATTAGTTCATTCTAGTTCCAGTCCAATTCCATGGATACAAAGAGCAAAAAAGCAGCGGAAGAGGCTGAAAAGGGCCATGTATCAAACGTGAGATAATCCTGCTGCCTTCTGAGGTCTTCTCGTTTGGGAGGACACGCAGGGCTGGGCTGCAGCAGCCAGGGCTGTCGAGATTCTGCTCAGTGTTGAGACCAATAGGGAAACTCAATACCACTGAATTTCTAGAGGAGTGGCGTATAACTTCAGAAAGGGGCTTGTACGCCTTCCCAGCAGGACACGCGGCTCTGAAGAAGCCCGGCTCGAGTCGTATGGGGGGGTGGTCTTAAAAGAGTATTTCTGCTTTGACATCACCTAAACTGAATCCCAGCGCAGGGAGGGACCAAGTGCCAAGTGCCCACTCAAGGTGGGGGACACAATTCCCAGCCACTGCCCTTCAGCCTGGCTCCGGGACAAGCCCACCGGCAGACTCGCCCAGGCCCAGGTCCATGGGGTTTCAGCACACAGCTCCAAGATACTTCAGTGGGCCTTTGCACCATCTCTAACATTCTCTCACAAATGTCTTCGTTGATGGGATTTTGTCGGATTTGCTGCAGTTACAGGACCTGGGGAAGATACCTTGCTGTGCGCTCTGGAAAGACGAGCGTCTGTCTCTGACAAAATACCCTGAATTTTCAGTCCATGGGAAGTTCTTAAAAGGGAAATTTCCTGTGAACTAGAAATTCTACTTTTTTGGCCAGGAATAACATTGTATCATTAATGACACATGAATATCACTGAGAAGTTAACGTAATTTCTCTATATCCACTACTACCTCAGACATCTATTTCTCACAAGACAAAAGTATTTTTTCCTTGGGAAACTGAAGGACTTTATAATACTACTGGACAATCTAAGCACCTGACTATCTTTCATGGGTTTTTCCCATCGGCGCTTCAAAAAGTGGAAAAATGCTACCACCATTCATATATCCCATGTTAAGAACAAGTTGCTTAGGGCAAAACAGGAAGGCTGTCACAAAGAAAGCAACTGAAGATGGGCAGCTTTGAAGTCAGATTGTTTAGACCGAGATATTTAAACTCTGTCTATGTTGTACCACCTTAAACTTTATACTGAATTACAAGTATGAGATCATGTATGGATTTGTATGGTTTGAGGAACGTGATTAATTTGCAAATTAACAGAGGTACTTTAAGATAATTAGAGCCTCAGATAACCCTTAGTTTGAATATATTAGCACTTTTTTTTTTTTTTGCAAGGTGGAATATATTGCTGTCATTGAACTAAACCACAAGCAATGTCTGCCAGCCATAAGTGTACTTAATAGCTCTAAACAGTCGCTGTAATTTATTTGATTTTATAAAGGAAGTTTGTAAATAAAATCAAACCTGCAATTAGCCATTTTGTCATTCACTAATTTTTTTTTTTTAAAAAGGGTGAAACACAAATGTTTATACACCTTCCCAGCTGTCAAGGTAAATTTCCAGCCCCATTAACTCAAGTTGCTTCTCCTTATCACATGGCTACCTAGACTTCTGCTGCACTCCCACACAAATACGTAGGTATGGAAATATACATACATCATTAGTCAAGGATGAATTGCAAGTTGACATTTTCCTTCACCAAATTCTGGTTGTAATCATATTTCTCAGTATCCAGGCAGCTTCCCATTTAAAGTGATCCTGATTCCGCTTGATTCTGCTTTGGTGGCATTCATGAAATAAATGCTTCATAATTACCCTTTCAGTGTGATTCTATGGGGCTGCATGGCTGTAAACGAGAAACTAACCACGCAAAGTTAAAAAAAAAAAATTATCCAAATGCACAACAAATTTGGCAGCACATTTTCTGACCTCTCAAAAATGCAAGGGGATGGCTGTGCTGTTAACTGCAAACCAGCAATGAGTGTTTTCTTTGTTCATTCTCCAATTTCTTCTAATTGGGATGTGCATTTTACATGCCTAATGCTCTCAGGTAATGATGCACTCTTGTCCTGGTTTCAGCTGGGATGGAGTTAATTGTCCCCCTAGTAGCTGGTACGGTGCTGTGTTTTTGAGTTCAGTATGAGAAGAATGTTGGTAACACGCTGATGTTTTCAGTTGTTGCTAAGTCATGTTTAACCTAAAGTCAAGGATTTTTCACCTTCTGATGCCTGGCCAGCGAGAAGGCTGGAGGGGCACAAGGAGTTGGCACAGGACACAGCCAGGGCAGCCGACCCAAACTGGCCAACGGGGTATTCCAGACCATGGGACGTCATGCCCGGTATAGAAACCTGGGGGAGTGGGGGTGGAGGGATCGCTGCTTGGGGACTAACTGGGTGTCAGTCAGCGGGCGGTGAGCAATTGCATTGTGCATCGCTTGTATATTCCAATCTTTTTATTATTACTATTGTCATTTTAGTAGTGTTATCATTACTAGTCTCTTCTTTTCTCTTCTATTAAACTGTTCTTATCACAACCAACGAGTTTTACTTCTTTTCCCAATTCTCTCCCCCATCCCACTGGGTGGGGGGGGAGTGAGTGGGTGGCTGTGTGGTGTTTAGCTGCCGGCTGGGGTTAAACCACGACAACTCTCCAAATACCTACCTGTTGGCATATTTCCCCAATAGAGAGCTGCTGTTTAGTCTTTTCCCATTTCATTGAAACAGATCTTAAAGTAGTCAAAACCTGTTGAGATCAGCAGTTCTTGCCATGTTCTAACTTTCTTAAGCATATCGCACTTGCCATATGATGGAGTCTTTGAGCAATAGGGAGACCCAACAAATGACTCATTGTTTAAAATTCCTTGTAAAACTTAAAAAACCCTCAAACAACCTATAAAGGTGATGATTTTTATCACCTTTGCTCTGATACTTACAGTCAATGGCAAGTCCTGATCTGGATATTTCTAACTAAACCCAAAAGTTATGCTTCAGGACTGAAAAAGAGCTTATGTTTTCATGAATGGACTTCTTGCTTAGAAATTAATTGACTTGCTCTTTTATTTCTTTTTCATCTTTGTCATAGTTTAACACCAGCCGGCAACTAAACACCACACAGCCACTCACTCACTCCCCTGCAGTGGGATGGGGGAAAGAATGGGAAGGGTAAAAGTGGGAAAACTCATGTGCTGAGATAAAGACAGTTGAAAAGGTAAAGCAAGAGCCACACACGCAAGCAAAGTGAAATAAGGAATTCAATCACCACTTCCCACAGGCAGGCAGGTGGTCAGCCATCTCCGGGACAGCCGGGCTCCATCACACGTAATGGTGACTTGGGAAGACAAACGCCATCACTCCAGATGTCCCCTCTTCCTTCTCCTTCCCCAGCTTTACATACTGAGCATGACGTCCCATGGTCTGGAATATCCCTGTGGTCAGTTGGGATCAGCCGTCCCGGCTGTGTCCCCTCCCAACTCCTTGTGCCCCCCCCAGCCTCCTCGCTGGTGGGGTGGGGGGAGAAGCAGAAAAGACCTTGGCTCTGGGTAAGCCCTGCTCAGTAACAACAAAAAAATCCCTCTGATCAGCACTGTTTTGGTCACAAATCCAAAACCCAACATCATAGGAGCTACTATGAAGAAAATTAACTCAACCCCGGCCAAAACCAGCATAACCCTACAAAGGGTGATTCCTGGAATTGGTAGGAAGAGTAACTACAGCAACTAACAAAACGTAAGCTTTCAGAAGGTAAAAGAGGGCTGGCTGCTCCTCCACTGTGCTAAAATTTTATATCACTTTAAAGAATAAGAACAAAACAGGAAAAGAAAAGATGGTGGGGGAAATCAAGGCATGAGCTGCAAAGTAATCAAACCACTTAACTGAGAAGTAAGTGATGAGGATGTTTTAGGAAAGTGACATTGCTGAATCCCATCTTCCATTCTAGACCTTACGCTTTTATATTCAGATTACTGCTCACAGCAAGCTGTCTCAGTTCCCGGGCTTTCCCTTTGTCTCTGCTATGATTATTACGACAGATATTCCTTCTATCCATTCCTACTCTGCTGTGCTGTCTCCCTCATGCACTTGCTGTTTCTCTTTCTGCCTCTCATTATTTGCTCAGGCTTTCAACCCTTCTGTGACAGCATTCACAGAACAAAAGGTTGCCATTACATTTATCCCTATTTATCCTCCTTTGATGCTGAATTGAATTTTGTTCTGCTAGCGTGAAGAAAGCTAGATTTGTCATCATCTTCATCATCTCTATTTTACTTAAATGACCCTGAACACAACTGTAATTTATTTCTTAGATTTATCAAAATCCTTTACGACCAAAAACTTTTCACCAAACCATCCTCTATTATTTATCTAGTAAAGAAATTGAGGTAAATGCAGATATGTTTGTATCCAAAGTGCCTATAGGCTTTTTTCTCTTGTACCTTGAGAGCCCTCTAGGAGGTACAGACTGGCCAATTAGCCAGCTGTGTATACAGGTAAGGAAGAAAAGAAGCTCACATAATAAAACTAAATTATCATCATGTTTTGTTTCTTTTCTTACTTTCCATAGAAATGCTAAAACATCAATAGGTAGGAATCAGTCTCACTTAAAGTCAAGTTGCTCAGAAAAAGCATCAAATGGCTGAAGAGGGATCAGCTTATATACCACTTTTGCCAGTCCATCACAGTATCAGCTTCAACTCCCAGAGCCATTAACCATCACTGTATTTTAGATGCAGATTGGCACTAAATGCGAAATGTGTGTTGCAAATACACTGCAAATGCAACAGAACTAGATGTGTTCCTGATTCACATGAAGTTGATTCAGTCAAAAGAAACTCCAAAATCTTCCAGTGTGCATTGACAGGATATATTTATCTGTACTTCTAATTTCTCACAAAATCAGAGAAGAACGTAGCTCAGAATGCTCCATTCCCATCAGTGCCATCCGTATTATACCCTCTTCATGATATGCATTCACATAACTTTAACAAAATGGCAGTTAATTATGACTCGCCACGCCTCCCGAGCAATGAAATAGTTTTTACCCCATTTTATAGAAAAGTATATGGAGACTAAGCTAAATCAGTCCAAAAGCATCACTGGTAAGAATCCAAAACTCTACAGGGCTTATGACGTTGACTATCACACGTGTGCACACAAGCTGAGAAGGTAGGTGCTACCAAGCTCACGGGAAAACTACACAATGGCATCACCAGAACTCCTGACCCCAAGGTGACAAGGGGAGAGGCTATTTTCTCCCAATGGCAGCCCTCATACCGGGACTGGAGTAGCTATCACCTTCCCAAATGGACTACCAAATCCAACTGGACCAGCAGATGATCACAAGCGAACCCTGAAAAACTATAATGAAGAGTTCACAGAGAAGAGAAACTGCATATGCTTTGAACTGCGCGTGACGGAGATGCCACAATACAGTCAGGATGATCTTCATCACGCCTTTGTTCAGCCTCCCCATGAACACAGAGACAGCAGACGGTGCAGAAGTTGCTACAAAAAGCTGGTCACTGTTGCTTCTATTCTGAGAAAGCTATTTATTTGGTTGTGGAAAAAGGGCTTCTCTCTACTAGGAAGGACTGTCTACCGGCTACTCAAAGTTTACATTCAAAGACGGTCTCACCAATTAATTCTCTGTGCTCTACTTCCTTCTTCTTGGCAGTGAAAAATGAGAGCCCAGCACATGCTGTTTGCCAGCATTAAGCAGCTTTTCAAAAACAAGCTTCAGGCTCGGATATGTCAAAGAGACAATGCTAATAGCACAGGATCAATGACTTCCTTGTGACTCAGGCTAGAGGTCAAATCTATACACTTTTTGACCTCACTGCAAATTTTGACAGTGCCACTGATTGCTGATGATCCACTAACAAACTCCACTAGCATAGGCAATGTATGACTGCTATCACCGCGATTATGCATCTCAAACAGGACCTTAAATGTAGACAGCAGATGCTATTTTTCCCCCAGAGCCACATACGTACCACATTCGCAGATCAATGCAGACGCCCTCCCTCCATTTCAGTTGCTACGAGTGATCTCCTGAAGAAACAATGCAAGACCCCCATCCTCACATTGCTTGCTACACGCCTCTTCTCTGAAGGGAAATATATTTGAATAACATACAGCTCAGAGAAAAGTTTAGGCTGAACCCTGTGTTTTGCTGCTGTTAAGACCAAAGGAAAAGATTTCTCTAGCATTGCAGAGGTGAGGGTTTTTTCAAATGAGGCCAGTCGCGGGCCTGCTGTGTGGACATCAGAGCAGGGATTCAATGTACTCATAGTGCATTAGGAGGCATCATTACTAGGTCTTTCTAATATCTTAGAAACTAGGGAGCTGCAGTAAACAGCTCTCTCTGCAAAAGAACTGGCAAGAAGTTTGAGGATCCTGTTGTTGTTTTTCAAGATTACTAGGCATGTAGCAGAGAATCTTTCTCTTATTCTTTGATCGGAGGAGAAAAACTGTAGTGTGGTTAACTGGGTTGGGCTGTACTTGATCCGATTTCCTACTTTGACTTTATACAATGTGCTTCTATAAATCCTTGGTATATAAATTGAAAATCCAATCTCGGAGCAAACCAACAACCTTATTCAACGCACAAAGAAACCGTTCACAAAAATGGAACGTGTTTTTCTCCGCCTCTACTAAACGACAACCCCACAGTATATCCAACAGAAAATCCTCAAATTTTGTCCAAATGTCACCCTTCTCTAAAGCTGGAAGCCAGCCCTGGTTCATACTCTAAAGATCCACACGTTCTGATGAATGTAATAAAGCAGCAGAATTTGAAATGGCTGTGCTTGTTTTATGAATGTAGTAAAGGCAATGTATCATCTCATTATACCAGTGAAGAAATGTAATGACAACGAAGAGTCTTCTCACATTTAACTGCTGTTTTGTCTCTACTCTGGCAGTATTCATGTGTTCTATTCTATAGAAATATTAACTTCTATGGGCATATCAGTGTTTTGTTGGATCACAACCTCAAAATATTAGGCAACAGGCACAAAGGGCATGAAAGATTATTCATAGATTCAGATGATATGGCTGAACATGGGTTTCATGTTTTATGCAAGCCTGAATTATATACATCCAAAGGGAGCTGTTCAATTTAGAGACTCGCAAAGCTCAATTTAAAAATTATATCATAATTTTTGAATTAACAGAAAAGTGAAACCATAACATCTGTAATTTATTGCCTAGCTAAACCTATTGAATATGCAGTATAGTTAAAGCGGGAAAGAATAAAAGAGCCTTTGAACAAGAAAGCTTATTATAAAAAACAGGTCTCCGTTCAGAGTGGACTTCCACACTCTAGCTATAAACCCTTAAATATGGCTCTCAAAAAGAGGAATAATGTCACACCAGTATCTCTTTCATGCATCCTCACAGCCACTGTCATTATATCTCACCCTTAAGATAGAGTGAGGTCAGTAGCATCTTACCTGTTGCACAATAGCCACCTACCGATAAGAACCTAACAGAGGAATAAGGCATTAAAACACTTTGCCATTAAATTACTCGGTTGAAAGAATTTTTCTTTCTGGTAGTATGTGTGTTTTGTGGCAGTACTCTGAAGCCATGGCTTTGGACCGCAACCCTATTGCAACATAGAGAACAAGCAACGGTGGCCTAGTATTTTTGAACTTCAGGCACCACTACCAAGTGAGAATCCTTAGGAAAACAGCCCTTCATGACACAGTGAGTAGAAAATCACCTGCTGACAGGCACTAATCCAGTCAAAGCTTTTAGTTGTATAACAAACCTTATTCAAGTGAATTAAGAAAATGTATGGCTAAAATGGTTGAGGCGCTGGAGTACTTTGACAGGTAGGTATTGTGAGAGCTAAGAAACTACATTTACTTCTTTTTCTTATAAACAAGAGAAAGAAGGAAAAAAAGAGACAGAGGTGATAGCTGAGACTGCCAAGACCACTAAACGCTACTTTCAACAGGCCATAATATAATACCTTATTATATCAGCATTAAAAAAAGGCAAACTTTAGATGGTTAACATGTTAAATCTATCCATGGCAAAAGAAGATACGCAAATACCAGAGCAACACAATTTTTTTAAAGCCCTACAAAATGTTCAGTTCAGAATGGCATGAAGAACAGAACAAGATCTTTGTTCTTGGGGTTGACATTTACATTTTCCTCCTTCAAAGTATACATAGAGTTATTTTTAAGTTAAGATAGAGAAAACAGTGTCTTCCCCCCCCC
>JANZLQ010000031.1:9871200-9892428 GCA_026212715.1 Elanus axillaris | reverse complement strand
CTCAGCTACCAAACCCCACCAAAAAAAAAAAAAAAAAAAAAAAGAGTTAGCCTAACTTTACATTTCATCTCCCTCTATTGCAGAGCGGCTGACCGTCAACCCCGCCTTGCACGGACAGGCCAGGCTTTGGGCTCGCTCGGTGAGCGAGCGGCAAAAGCCGTGCCGAGCCCAACAAGGCTCTCCAGCGGAGAGCCGGCCGCGGCAGCGTGTGTCCCCCCCGCGCCCCCCCAGCCCCGGGGCAGCGCAGCCCCCCGGCCCCGCAGCGGAGCCCGGCCGGCGCAGTGCGGGGCTTTAGTCCCCTCTAGTGGCTGCGCGGCTCTCCCCGCTCCCGGTTTCACTCCTTGGCCGGCCCTTCAGCTCCTACAGCCGGTATTCCCGCGGACGAGCAGGCCGGGAAGGATTATCCCGTTAGGAGCTGGCTCATGCCGTGCCCGTAAGGGTTTTCTCCGCTGGCAGGCGAGAGCAGCTGCGCGCAGCTGGAAGAGTTTGCAGCCTCGGGGTGATGCTTCATCCAAGCAATCTACTTTCTGAAAAACCCAGCGCTACCCGTGGGTGAGCTATACTACAAAGTCAGAACGCAGTTTCATTAAAGAGAAGCGAGGGAGTATTCCAAGACCTCCAGGTTTCCATGAGTACTCCAGCCGTCTAGCACGGCTGGTCGGAATTCCTTCAGAAAACCTATCAAAAGTGGGGAGGATTCTGCATAGGCCAGGCCAGGCCATTTAGAAAAGATAACCGCCTTCCCTCACTCTTCTTTCAGCCACTCCAGACTCCAAGTCTGCAGCGGGATCCAGGCCAAACCACTAGTCTCTGCGAAAAGCAGCACCGATTTCACTGCGACTCCCCGCTGAAGGAAGGAGCACGGACTAATCGTGGGACTCTCAGCACTGCAAGTCGTGAAGCAAATGGGCTTTCTACTGAGCCCAGCTCTGGGAGTTGGGAAATTGTACGAGAGAGAACCTCAGACTTCTATTCCTGGCCTGGCAAACCACAGAGAAAACCTTGAAAATAAACCTCCTAAAGACTAGAGAAATGGAAAGAATAAAAAGAAGCACTGATGTTCTTAGGAAAAGAAACAGAAATCGACATTTAACTTCGGTTTGTGTCATTTTTGTTGTATATAGTTTAGAGAGCTGTAGTTGATGGTCAGAATCAGCAATTCTGGGTAGAGAGTCAGTTTTATGGTCCGTGTCAACACTACTGTAGCCTGAACCAGTGAACTCCCTGGCAAAGAAAAGGTAGCAGAAGTATTTAATTTTGAGTCAGGAACACAGGCATTCTCAAACTTTTCTCAAGTAGACTTTTTTTTTTTTGTTTTAAACTAGAGAGTAAACGGAAGAATACAGCGTGCACGTATTCTCTTTCTATGTTTCTCATGCCTTGTCACCAATGTTCTATCCAGAAAAAGAGAAATTAAAACACTGGGGGGTGTGGGGGGGGGTCCTCCAGGAGCATGCGTAGCTCTCATTTAGCCCTCAGTAAACAAACAGATTAGTTCTGGAGGAAGGTGGGCAATCTACAGCATCCCAGGCACTTCTGTCTCCAACCAGGCTGAAGATTATGTGTCTGTGCGGAGCCATACAACACAGCGGTTTCCAAGTAGCCTTGTGCTTGTTCTCTGCTCTCTGCATTTGGTGGGCAGTTTTTTTTTCATTTTACACGTTGTTCAGAACTCGCTGCAGCGATTTCAGAAGTTATATAACTGTGTCAGATGCTCGTATGAATGACAACTTTTTCTCTGGCTTTCTTTTTCCGGAAATCCTTCCGGCATTGCTTTTCACGGAAATACTGGTACAGAAATAGCTGCATGGCAGCAGTAGAACTCTGCCTCTTTAGGTGCAGTGAAGATAATGTTTTCACTAGCAGACTGTTATTAGTTTATTCCTGTATTGCTATGTGATACATTGCTCTGCTGATTCTATCGGATCACTTTAGGTACTGATTTTACCTATCTAAACTTCAAGAAAAGCAAAGACAACTTATTTGTCTTTGATAGTTTAATGACATCTCATTTCCCCAGCACCCTGTTCGGTGTTAATAGTCCATATAAAAGCTCATTCTCATTATTAAAGCATAAAAGAAGAGGGGAAAAGACACAGAAGGGAAAGATTGCAGCATGGTCATTGCTCTGAGTCCCATCTCCTAGATTTACCAGGTGTTTGACCAAGCTGAATTTGATCAGCATGTTATGCTACTGAAGGTCTACAGAGAGAAATTATTATCTCAAAGTACTTTGCAAACATTCTACAGAAAGACACCCCTGTGAAGAAAGAAGGATGATTCCTTATTTGATCAATGAGGGGAAAAATTAAGTACAGAAAGGTTAAGTGACTCATCAAGGTCACACAGAAGAGGCTGATTCTGCTCACAATAAAGCTTCCTTTAATGTTAACAGGAGTGAGATTAGACCAAATTCAGACACAGAGTCGGCATCAAATCCAGACTGCGGATTAGCAGCACTGACCTTTCCACCATGAAGGCACACTTTTTTCCAAAACAAGAATTACTCTTGGAAGATGACTTGTCTGCTTTTCTATCCAGATACAAATACCTCCATGCGAGATATCCAGGTGATGTCATCCTGCATCCTCCATCTACACACATAGACTGTGCTAGGCAATGGAATACTTATGATAGAGCAACACGAGCTTGTATAAAACTACATACTTTATTACTGTTGTTATTATTGGCCCAAACAGTAATGTTTCAGAGGAAGCAAAGCTATTTCTTCAACTCTGGTGAATAATGCCCTGTAAAGTAGGGAAAAGGACTAGAGTATAAAACAGGAAAATGGAGAACTGTTTGGCAAGTGCAGTCTTTCATTCAAATATTGTCACAACAACTAAATTTGCATTTCAATATGCTATTTTGTCAAAGAAAAAGGTGGGGTTTCTTTAAATATATAAAATTAATCATAACAGTTCATTTTAGGCTGGACGAAACGCTGCAAATGACCTTTATGTTTATTCAGTCTGATTTGCTAAGATGTTTCTGTTCTGAACCAAATTCTTACCTCTTACCTCCTTTGATTTTACAGTTTGGCTGGTGAACTGAAAAAATCCATTCATCACCTAATTTTATCATGATTTTACAGATGAGGAACTGAAGTCCGGAGAAATCACACGAGTTCTTCAAGCCAGCACAGAAAGTCTGCGGCAGAGCAAGAAATCGGATCAACCCTGCCAGATCTGTTCTAATACCACCATGCTTAGATCATCCTTTTTGGCTGCGCCAGCATGTCCGCAGCATTTTGTTTAGCTGCAACAGATGAATCAAACACATGAACTAAAATGAAATGGGCAGAACGATGTGATCAAAATAAGTTGCTTTTCCTCTGACAACATCGGTTAGATTTGGGAAGAGAGGATGGAAAAAGAAGAACCACAGCAATGGCTCTCTGCTCTATACAAGAAGTTTGCCTGGTTCTGCCAAACACGCAAGGTACCTATGGTAAGAAACATCCCACTGCTCTTGCAGAATGCACTTGCCGAAGTAAGCTGGTTCATGGCATAAGGACAGCACACACCCCAACTGTTTAAAGCCACGCATCCACCCTGAGCAGGTCCAGCTCCCTGATCAAGAAGCACTCCCAAAGGTGCTCAGCTATCCAGATTCACGGGATCAGGTCGGAACAGGTATGTCGCTGCTAGCTTTCTCTCTCACGCAGCTACTGCTGTTATTTCTGCATCACTTTCTACTACAGCCAGGTTGCTTCAGTTTCTCTCATTGCTTGAAAAGAAAAGCTGTTAGGGATTTCTTTGCACCGGGACATGTCAGGGTTAATATTCCACTGCTGCTCCTTGCCCCATTTCAATCTGGTTAATTTACTCAAGATTTCCCTATGTGCCACATTTGTTTCAACGAAGACAGTTACAAAACATAAAAGGAGGAACATCAGAGTCTCCTGAAACAACCTGAGAGCTGGCTGCAAGTCTAGTGACACTGCTTGAAAAGATGGCAATGAAAAACAAATATACCTCAAATTCCCCAGCTATACAGACACCGCTTAAGCATATTACAAAGCATTATGTGAACTACTGCTCCCCTTCCAGTCCTGTTTTCAGCAAACATTTAATTTGCAGAGCTATAGCTCTAGATAATGTGTTATTATGTTGGTTGTTCTTACTTAGGAATAGATCCAAATCACAGCATTTGGAGCCAGCATCCGCATACCCTGAAAAATTGTGTGTGCTTGCATAAGGAATGGTTTAGATCAACATTTTTTTAAGTTCCTTTATCCTCGCCTATATTTTAACCGTGAAGGGAATCTCTTACCAGCTTCAGGGTTCAGAAGTGCTTGGACCTCAGAATGGGAATTCAAAGGTCAGCAAGGAGCTCTGGGCAGCACCAAAATTCTGCACTCTTAAAAAAATCATGGCTCTCTCCTGCAGCATGGTTGCTCCCAGCAGCGTTGTCTCAAGTGGCTGGGCAACTAGAAGGGAGTCATAAGCTCCCAGCTGGGTACACCAGAGAAGCAACAACCATTTACTCCTTTTCACTGAGCAGGCAGCATCAGAAAGATTTTAGCCATGCGCAGGGCAAGGCAGCAACCCCCCGGAGTTGGAATTAGCTGAAGTGAAGTTAATGAATCTTCCTGGAGGAGGATAAGCAGGGAAGAAGCCGCAAAGTAAAATGGGAGCAGGGCAAGAAGGAAACAAAGGGAAAGGAGGGGTGAGAAAGCTGCCATACCTGCAGTGCAGGGAGGTGTTCCCATCCCAAAGTGGGTTATTTCAAGGTGATGCAATGCAAAGGTGTCAGGCCAGAGCTCGAGGGCAAGGGACTCCGGAGCGGGAAGGAAAAGCAGCGCCCAGGTCAGGCTGGAAGAAGAGAGTGTCCTGAAGATCTCAGCAGAAGGAAACACCTGAAGCAGAAGTGTTAACTTGGACAACTGACTTTCAGCTGCTCGCAACCGATGACAGGGTAAGGGGAAAACAAAAGGGTGGGTGGGGGCATTATTAAAAAGCAATGTATCCATTTTGATAACTGAGTTTTCACCCCTCTTGGAAATACTAAAAGCTGGGTTTGAGGTTTCTCCTCTTCTCTAAGGATGCGACAGAGAAAGCAGGCTGCAACAGGTGAATCAAACACATGGACTGAGATTTACAGGCTGTACTCAAGCACATTTTGGGCGTACCTTATAATGACCAAAAAAAAAACCCTATAGTGGAAAGCCACTATAGTTACCTCCTAGAATTTTGGTTTTCAAAGAAAAGTGTTTGTCTTTTGCTTAAGAGAAATACCATTCTGGTCCAAGATTCAACTATCACCTTCTGACCTGATCATTAGCATTACCACTACTTTAGCAGACAACTTTCTTAACGTAAAAAAGGAGAGACATCATTACGTTTACCATACTTCTTAGGCAGAGTCCAAATTATCATACCCTTGTCTTAAGACGAAGAAAGGCTACCTCTTCTGTTTCTCTGGTTCCAAAGATGGTATTTCTCCTTTTGCAGCTAGGTTGGTTTTCCTAATCATACACAGAGTTGCCAGCTGGTTGAAGGTATTCTAATGGTTTAATGACTGAGAAACTTCAGCAGTTGCCTAGGAGAATATAAATGAGACCCAGCCCTGCAAGTCCACCTGCATATTATTAGCTTTTTGCATGAGGAAATCCATTGAAATAAGTTCATGAGTAGCCCCATTATAGCATTGACAGAACTGAAACATAAACTAGGAAATATTAAGTCAAGTGCACCTTTAGATTAGTTGTATGTAAAGGCAAGCAAAAAATATCTGCAAAACAAGTCCCAAAGTCTCTATTACTAACATTAGCAAGACAAAACCCACTGAAATAGCCAGCTGCAGCATCTGAATACAGAGAAGTTAGTATTGAAAGGGAGGTAGGTGTGACCATAACATCATCAATGATCTGATCAGTAAGAAATAAAGTGGTTGTTACAAATACAGCCTTAAAAGTTACCAGAAATCTACTGACCTACCATTCGTTACAGATTTTTTACTCCTTGCTGACCTGCTCATGCCACTTAGTGCAACAGGACAATAGAGACAGCATACTGAGAAGCCCAGATAACAGAAATACACTTGGTGTGGTGAAGAGGGAAACTGAGGTGCAAACAGGGGAATCTAGTTCCAGAATCTATCATCAAACTTATTATTTGAAAGTCTTGCACATATATTCTCTATATAACATGCTATATGTAGACAGAGGGTAGTTTTAAATTAGATCAAGCCTGCAAAGGCCTCCTGAAAATATAGGAAAATTCTTTTTTTTTTTTTTTTCAGATGCTAGCAAAACATTATTTATGGCCCCATAAGGGTTGTGACAACTTAATTACAGGCACAAACAATATCTGCCATAGAAACCAGCTTGCACAAAGGACCGATACTTATAAGGACCAGAGCTAAAGCTGAGTGGGTAACTTCTAGGTCAGACATTTCTAGTGCTTGATTTTGCAGCCTAAATAACATTCTTCAGATGTAAGAGATTTTATATGATAATTAATGATGCAGGAATTACTATCATTATTGCTCTCAGTATGTTGCTTCAGGAGAGTATTTCAGAACTCAACCTCTGAAGATGAAGAGTAGGTTTTGTTTTGTAGTTTCTTTCATGCAAACTATGTCCCCAAAATGTCAGAGTTAACTGAACTGTCACAGAGTCAAGTGAGCTGTAGCGATTGTAACAAAGGGAAAGAGAAATAAGGACGCATAGGCAATGGAGGAAAAAAACCAACCCCTAACTATTTAGATAGCTAGATAGAATATTCACCTCTGTCACTGTGTGGTTTTTTTATCAACCTCTTTAAATAATGCTGTTTTACTAGGTATTGAGCCCTAATACTGTAAGATAATGACATGTAAGTGGGACCGTACTAGCCTAGGAGAGACAAGAGGGTAAAAGATGGGAAAACAGGAATCCTGACAGTGTAGCCCTGAGCCACTCGATTGGTGTCTGTTGGGCTCTAGACAATACAATTATGTCAGTACCTGATGTTTTCAGCCCCTCTTTGTTATTGCACACATACAGAGCCCTTTTACTACCATAGTATTGATGCATTGCTCTTTTCTACCTTAAGTTCACAGCTGTGCAGTAGCATTAAAAACACAAGCAGAATCATAAGACAGGTCAAGTTATCAACTAAGTTACCAAATAAAAAGCTCCCTACCCACCAGTACTTCTTAAAAAAAAAAAAAAAAAAAAGCCACTAGCAGAATCTGGGAGGAAGACCTAGCACATACTCTTTTAGAAATACAAGGGCTAGGATAAAGAGCTTACATTAAATGCACGTGCATATACAAAGGACAACACTCCAAAACATAATAGAAATGGCTGTTTGAGAGATATCAGACCACAACTCGTCACTTCTGCAGAAACATAAGAGAAAGATACGAGGGGAAGTTTAATCAAAATCAAGTATGCTCACCAGCTCCTGCAGAGAAGAGCTGCAAACACACTTGCAAAACAGCCATTGCTTGAACCTCCCACATTTAAAGGGACTGCTCCAAATAGACATCCCAGGCAAAGCTAAAGCTCTTCCAGGACGATCACATGCTAGATGCTGGAGTAAATTCATGTTGCATTTTACCAAGAGGAAATTACCTTGTTGTTCTAGAAAGAGTTTTTCACCAAAAAATGAGAAATTGTGAATATCAGCCATGGTCTTTAACAGGCTTGCATATGTATGGTTAATCACTATCAATCCCACTGAAATTTTTCAGTGGACCATGTGCAAGGGTTTCTAAAATTTAAGTTGCTAACTAGATAGAACAGTTATTAGAGAAGCAAAAATATCTGCGCATATTTAAAACTGAATATGTTTTTATGCTTGCTTGAGCAACAACCTGGAATGGTTCTTCCATGACTTGCGATGTGATTAGAACAGCTTAGTGCGTGAAACGTGTATTTATTTAGATACGTTTTGATAGGATGTATACTGGTATGTCAGCAGCTCACAAGGAGAAAATGAGGGTGAGAATTCTACAATTTTTCTTCCAAAGTTTCCGCATATTCCCAAGGTAGAGCAGAGGAGAGGATTGGGTTCTAAGGAATCAGAAATACTTCATAGTAAAAAAAGAAAACAAGAAAGACATGCACATTTTTCTAAAAAATGCATTATCAGCTTCCTGACTGAATGTCTGTATTTATTGTTTATTTCTAAAGGGGAAGCAACACGGTCCATTTCAAACATTCTCAGGCTTGGTTCGCTCATCTCATTCCACTCCGGTGAGAGATCTGTACCACTGCAGAAGGAAGAACAGCTACTCCTCCCTCTCTACCACCCGTCTGCTTATACACACACAGGAACCAAAATACTTCCAAACCCATGTTGTTGCTGCCCATTTCTGAAGTCGTTAAACACTCAGCTTCAACAGAGGTCTACAGAGTAAAGTATATACCTAGTCAATATGACGGTCTGTTCATTTGGTAGCAGGAAAGAAATTTGTATTCTGAGCCTCACAATCACCTGTAAGTCTTCAACCTTCGAGGGACATTTGAGGAAAACTCAGCAAAGTGTTGAAAGTGCCAGCCACACCGAAAGTATTGTTAGAGACGGACTGTGTTCAATGGGAACCACAACAGGGAACTGTCATCGGTATCTACTTGCCACAAATGTAAGTTTGTGTAGTAAACACCCAAGGTCAGAACCACTGAGGAGTCAGGTGCAGCCAGTCATCTTCCAAGCCCACAGGAGTAGCAGTGGCACCAGTTCTGCCTTGCAGTCCGCACTGGTGTAGCACTGGGACCAAGAGGACCTGATCTCTCTCTTTGTTCACGGCCTTGGAGCTCTAACAGAATCACAGTGAAGGCAGCGTCACAAAATTATAATGCAGTCACTCAAATGGTCTTAAACAATTGTTTCCAAACTTCAACCTACAGATAATTATTTTCCAGTGTGACACATCCCCATCCTGCTTCTCCACCAAAACAGTATCATTATGGGAGTTTCCATTGTCAAAGAGTTCCTTGGCCTTTGTTGGCAGCCACTAAGTTGTCTTATCATTCTACTGGTGGGCCTTTCTTCCTCATCTTTAATTTCCCTTAGTCTTAAAACAAGTAAAGCAAAACAAACTAACAAATGAAAAAAAAAAAACAATAGTTTCATTTACTTTCTAAGTTTCTCTCTTTTTTTTTAAATACCGATTACAGGGGATCCCTTCCTACTGCCTAAAGAGACACTGTTAGAGGAAGGCATTACACCAGCTTTGTCGTACCTTGCAGAGTTCTGCCCGTGAGGGATTCTTCTGACACAGACCGATTCGCAGTCGAACCACAGAGAAAAGACAACATCAGTAACTTTGAAAAAAGAGGATGAAGAAAGAGCAGGAGTTCAGGAATGAACAGCTTTCGTTCATTTACAGCAGCTGAAAGATTTATAACAGTAGAGCTTGTGTGAGCACCTGGAAGAATATATTTGGGTTGAACTTTAATCTATCAGTTAATACCCTTTCAACTTTTATTTTACACCCCTGTGTTTTATGATTTCACCATTCAGCCTCTTCCTGCTCCCACCAAGGTGGGATTTGCTGACCACATCATCAAAAAGTTGAAGGCCACCCTCATCTGATGACCTGATGGCTACTCTGTGCTATACACAGATCTGCAGGTTCACTGTGGGGATTGTCACCACTTAGCATGTATGGATCTTCGTAGGGATTTCTGGCTTCCAGGTTCAGCTGCAGTGAACCCTCTCTGATAAACAGGTTGCAGAACTGAGGTATGCTTTAATTTGAGCACAAACAAAAGAGTTCTTCTTTTACCTTATTTAGGGTGCTTTACCAGATGAAAGCCTGTTCTAACAGGTAACTCGGGAGACTCGGGAGATTCAGGTCAATTCCCACTTCATCAGCAGACTCTCTGTATGTGACCTCCTTAATCTATTCCACATTGCTATTTCCCAGCTGCAAAATGGAAGATTCCCTGCTTCAAAATGATGAGAGGAGAGAATCTATCAAGGATTGTGAAATACTCGGCTATCGCGGTGAAGGGGAACTTACAAGCACACAGACAGTGATACTTCATTTTAAAAGCTGACCTCTGCTTCTGTAGCATTCATAGTCCTTGCTCTTTTAGACTCATTCCATTTATACCTTATGATTAATATAAGTAATTTAGCATTTCTATGACTCCCTACATTATTATAGGAAATACCGAAAAACAATTAAATAGCTTAGAGGTGTTTATTGGCTGGGATTCTACACTGAGATTACAGCATTTGGGCCATAGGTCTCTCATGCATTTAGAAGCATTTTTCCCCTAGGTGGGCCCTTCATTGCTTTACTATATCATAATTAAAACTAAATTGCATTTGGAAAAACAAAATGCTGGACATCGTGATGCATTATTCTTGGCCTGGATTTGTTTTGCTTATTCACTCGGTAATTTGTGAAACTTGGTAATTTGCAATGGGTATCCCAGTCATTAGTGCAAATTATTCTCCTTCTACTGTATTTGCATGTAATTGCCTTTTGAAATTAATTCATTTTAATTTCTTAAAAATAATTTGTTACAGGATGTTATTTTCCTTAAGAGGGTTTAATTTCTTAAAAGAGTCCTTCTAGGGTTGTGATTAAGATGCATATTTAAAGGAGGCATTCTTATACATTCACCTCAGAAATTTATGCTTTGTGTATTCAGAATCAGTACGTGCCACATGCTGGGCCATGCTTAAATTGCTTGTCTGGGGTATAACAGGCTCATATTTGACTCCCCTGTGAACTAGAAGATTATCCAGCATACCTGGGGCAGCACTTACACCATAATTGTATCACATTACTTCCTAGAGAACAGGCATTCAGGAATGGCCAGAGTTTTCATCCTGAGTATCACACTGAAATCTTGGACTCCTCTGTATGTCCCAGACACTTACATGGATTACTTTTGTTCACCAGTGTTTCCCATATATTAATGTATTTATTGTGTGAGGTATGGAAAGTACTTCTTCCCCCATTTGGAAAATAAAGCCGCATTATGGTGCGACAAATTTTCTAGTGGAGATGAACACCGAACCTTGATTCTCAGCTATAATCACCTACCCAGGTGCAGCTCCTACACCAGTGAAATTCAGAGCATCCACAAAGACCCTTGGATATGTGGTAAAGAACAAACAGCCCAACAGTTTTAAGTGAGCAATCTCAGAATCAGAGGGAATAGAAAAGCAGGTCCATATCACTAAAAATATTCCCCGAGCTTTGGTGAAGCTTTAGTTAAACTTCGGGTTGGGCCCTTCCTCCTGGTGACAATAACACTTCTATTAGAATGAGGAAAGAAATAATTGTGTGACAAACCCTGATACTCTTTGCACAGAAGCTCAAGCCGGGTTTTTTTCAGGACATTGCTGGCTATTAGTTAAATATGTGCTTAGGAGAGACCCCAGTGCAACCTTTTACTCCTGTGACTCCAGTCACGTTAAAATTTCAGCCATCACACGCAACAAACTAGCTTTTTGGAAGGTGACACTCTGACTAAAAGGTAAATAATAATAATAATAATAATGGAAATTTGCTTTGTACAATGATTCCTTTCAAAGTGATGTGCCTTGGGCTGTTTAAACCACTGAATGTCAGTATTCCTTTTCCTTTCAAATCTAAATTTATCCAGACTCAGTAGATTACCCAGCAGGTACCTATCTATTCATGCCCTTAGGTTGTGCAAAACTCTCTATGAGACTTTGAGTACCATAAGGAATTTTTATATCACTTATTTAAATTAGCGCGTGTGTGTATGCGCACACACAATACAATACCTTACATATAAGGTAGTGGCATAATACTAAGGCTTTACATATGAGCAAAAAAATGAAAAAAAAAAAAAGAAAAGCCATCCCCATGATATGTACCAGCTCAATTGGATGATTCTGCACAACTGAAAACCAAGGCAAAAGAAGCCAGACATCACATCCACGGATATACCCCCTTCACATGTGACTGGTGATCACAACAAGCAGCAGCTCATTTAGTTCATTTACTAAGCACTGGGAATGCACTCTTGAGCATCTGTAACACAGGGAAGAAAGGGAGACTGTGCTTGCAGGAATTTCACTCTAGGAGCCAGACAGGCAGCGGCTGAGACACAAGACAGCAAAGCAAATGGAGTAAGTGCACCACAACATGTGTTGTTTGTGGCCAGCAAGTCTGCAGCAGCTGCAATAGTCATTTGGAATGAAAGCTTGGAGAGGAAAGGTAAAAAAGGAGTAGTTCTTGTATCCTAACTGGTCATCCTTCCTTTTCTCTTTTCTCCCCTCCAAGATGGGGGAAAGGAGGAGTTTGCTTTTGTCAGCACTTAGCAGAAAATCTCCTTGGGATGACAGCAAACAAATGGTTAGTCTTCAGGACGTTTTTTTCTGAATTTTATGTTTCCTAAATAAAAAGCCTTGTAGGGAGTAGACACATGGCAATTTTTGTTTCACAGAGATTCTATTTATAGTCCAGAGGTTTTTTCCGAGTAGGTTTTGTCATGGATGGCAAAAAAAGTTGGGGAAAAAATATTTGTGGATATGGAGTTATAAAGAGATTTGAGCACTGAGATGGAAAGCTTAAACACTTAAACCTAATGCAGACGTGGAGAAAGCTCCAAGGTTCTGACCTTTTAAGAGAGTTTTAAGGCCATTAGGTAGAAATGGACTGACTGGAATATAACATGACAAACTGGAAATCCAGAAAAAGCAACATACTAAAGAAGCATAACAAAGGCAGCTAGAAGCAGTGTACCAACTAAAGTCCAGAGCTATGTTCTCAGATGAGGATAGAAAAAGAAAAGAAAAGAAAAAAAAGAGTATTTTTACAATATATGAGTAGGAACACAGGCCAGATTGTTTCCAAGGGAGAATATGCTATTTGCAGAACCCTCTAGAGATTCACTGGGATCATTCAGCTGATTATATTGAAGAACCACTTCAGTTTAGTTTTCTACCTTCCACACTGGCAGCATATTTTTGGCCATTAGCAGTTCTCCCAGGATAATTATTCTCTAAGCAGCAAAGAAATTTCCCCTTTTCCTCACCAACAAAATCTTAGAACAGCAACCGCCCAGAGGGTAAGAGCTCAAAGCAGAATCAAACTGGATGCCTGAAAGCTGGGAACTATCTGACAAAATCACAGTTTGTGGAGGAGGACAACTGCATTACTCGTACTGTATTTCCTCAATGTATTTCTTTCTGTCAGCCCAGTTTTCTCATTCTTTCTGCAATCTAGAGAATATCTCTGTATCAGCTACAGCTCTATCAGTAAATTCAACAGTCCTGGGAATGTTCATAGAAATGCTTCATTTTATTGCATAGATGCAGCCGTAGCATCTAGAAAAACGAAATAGCTGTTTCCCTATTGCTTTATGAAGCTGATGACTGGATGAGCTAATCTAGGTAGGAAGCTTACTGATGTCCCTGCAAGTTTTCAAGTCAGTTATTAGTATCATTTGCACTAACTGCTCTGGGAAGTGTTTCCCATCCCCTCTTGTGCTTTTGATAGTGGATGACTGCACCCATATAATAGATAGGATGTACTACAATTTGAAGGATGAGTATTCGTATAGTGTTTGTGATTTTCAGACTGAATAGAAGCTAAATAAGAAGTCACAGATTCCCGGAGATGATGTAAGCTCTCTCTTGCTACAGGTGTATGTCCTGGTTTCCAAGTGCAGCCAGGTAGAGCTGGATAAGGAAAACTGAAAGGCAATGTAACCTAAGAGCCATTTGTATTTCCTTCCCTGAATTCTGTGGGGTTTATTCTAGCCCATCTTCTATAAAACATCTGACAGCAGCTTCTGGTTCCTCCTTTTTACTTCAGGGCAAGTAAAGGCCTTTCAGGAAGAAGATACTCAGTCACACACTTTTTTCCCCTTGGTCACACGCTCAGAGCTGGGGAAGCTCAGCAGAGTTAAAATAATTCTTCCAGAGTTGTTATTATTAAGGAGGCTGATGGGTGACCTCATTGCTCTACAGCTTCCTGAAGAGGGGAAGGTGCTGAGCTCTTCTCCCTGGGATCTAGCAATGGTACGCGTGGGAATGGTTCAAAGCTGCATCAGGGGAGGTTCAGACTGGACGGTAGGAAGCATTTCTTTACCAAGAGGGTGGTCAAGCACTGGAACAGGCTTCCTAGAGAGGTGGTCAATGCCCCAAGCCTGTCAGTGTTCAAGAGGCATTTAGACAATGCCCTTAATAACATACTTTAACTTTTGGTCAGCCCTGAAGTGGTCAGCAGTTGGACTAGATGATCATTGTAGGTCCCTTCCAACTGAAATAGTCCATTCTATTCCATTCCAATGTTCCGACTGATTATTAGGACAATTATATCTCAGGAGCTAAGAATTTACTCATGTACAGAGGTAATGAGTCAGCCCTCGAGTATCTCCACTGACTTTTGTGGAGTTATTCCCAAACTAAACCTGTGTAAATGAGTAATGAACCAATGACCTGATAAAACTTGAGGATATGCCAACGAAGAAGTAATGAGGATGACAGATGAATCAGGCAGAACGAACTGAGATACTTGGTGTCCTGGGTCTATTCAAACAAAACATTCTTACTGCAGTGACATCAATGAAGAAACATCTGGGAAGAAGAGATATAGGCCTTATCAGCACTGTATCTTGGGAGCTGAATCCTAGAATGCAGTGACTCAAAGAAAATTTTGTGAGTTATTCTGGATAAGCCATGGTGAATGCCACGCTGGGGTAGAAATGCTAGTACATTTCTTGTGCACTAGATGCTAGAGCATGGAGACTGCGTATAGGGAAGTGATTTACCTCTGCTGCATTCATGATGCTGATACTAGAAAACCGCATACCTTTTTAACAGACACATTCAAATGTATTATAAACACCAGAGAGGGGGCAGGAAAATGCCAGACAAATTACGTCAAGACTGGAGAAAATATTGTGCGGTAGCAGACTTAGGAAGTTCATTCTGTTTACTTTACCAGAAGAAAAGATTGACAGCTGACATGATGCCAGCGTATAAATATGTTCATGGGAAGAAAATGCAGGGTGCTAAACCAGCATCTTTATTATTAAAATGAGGAAAGACATAGATACATATCTGGAAAAAGAAACCAGAAAAAAATGAGAAAAAAATCACACGCTTTTTTTTTTAAAAGTATGGTCAACACACAACCCAAGCTACAAAGGAAAACAGTGGATGATCAACACACAACCCAAGCTACAAAGGAAAACAGTGGATGTTTTCACATCAGGACTAAATATTTTCCTTGTTTTCTTGTATTGTAGTCAGCCCTAAACCTGAGCTCAGTACAAGGGCAAGTAGGTGAAAGTTAATAGCTGGTAAGAGACGGTATGCCAGAATAGATAATAAAATGGTTCCTTTTGACCTGAAACACTGGATCCAAAGCCTGTCCCCTTCCATATGATAGGCATCCCTAGCTGCCTTTGTATTTGTATGATCTTTAATACAGATTTCATACATCCTTTATGGGAGACTAACTCAATAGTGGAAATTTATTGTCACTTTTGCACTCTTGCTTAAGATACCTGGAAAGAGGGAAGGATGAGCCAGAAGTCCCTCCTTATTGTTTTGGAAATCATTCTCTTGTTCAACAATCCACTGAAAAAAAAAGAGTATCGGTAGATGGAATACTAAGACAATTTAATGAGAGTTACCAGAGAAATACTATTTCAGTGGCTTCTACACGCTTCATAAACATACTGTTTCCAAGCCCTCTGTTAAACAGAACAACAGCAAAAGTTGTAGCTAGTCCTATTTTAGTAGCTTGAACAACAGTGATAAAACCAGCAGCTTTTCTTTTCCTTTCCAGAAAGCAAGCAATGTCAGCTAGAATTGGCAGCATGCTGAAAATAAAATGAAGCCCCAAACTGCTGAGAGACAAGTGTTGACATTTGCCACACCGTTGTACCTCTAGGCTTCTTTCCCTGTAGTTTTGTACAAAACTTCTCAGTTTTGTGCTGCTATTTTCAAGCAGGATTGGGGCAAGTTAAAGTGAACTAGTAGTTCAATAACTTGTTCCTCTGCCTTTGTTCCTGTGATTACCTTTCCAGAATGACAGTATGCATTTCAATTGAAACAGTTGACAGTCTTTGTATGTCCTCCTTGTAACCTTTCTCTGGAACTAATTTTTTCTTTCTTTTTTTTCTGTTCTCTTTGCTATTTATGCTACACCCCACTGGTAGTAACCAGGATTTGTTAAGGTTAACAATGTCCTTTGGGACATTTAAGACACAAGGAACAAATAGGTCTCAGTTCTAGGCAGCTTTTACCGAAAATAGAGAATATAATTCAGAAACAAAACCACCCTGGCCAATCCAGAGTGTAATCTAGCAGACTGCCTTTATTTCTAGCATGACTATATACCGTATAGGATATTATGGAAGGGCCAGATCCCATCACTTGTGCTAAAGAGAAGTTCTACAGATTTCAGTGGGAACTACTTATTGCATTATTTAATATGACTGAGGGAGGCAAAATCAGTTGCATAACAAGTGGATATATTTTTGCAGAAATGGATTAGCATCAGTAAGCTTTGCAAAATAGAAATGAGGGGTTGAATGCAGATTTGTGTACAACTACATATGAAAGGAATTCAGAAGACAGAGGAGAGATGTTTAAGAAAGGCTTCATGACAGATAGAGAATATAAAATTAGGAAGGAAAGGTAAGAGTACATATATAGAAAAGGGAAGCTGTATAGGGCACTGAAGGGAAAGAGCATTATGTTAAATTTCTTGAAGAAAGAGGGCTTGGACGAGGCCTTCTGAATAACATATTCAGAACGGCAGTCTAAGGTTATTTAAGGCACTCTTGCACTTCTGATAGACAAGGATAAGATAAGACTTCAGCTGGGAAATATTAGGGTAATAAAATAGCAACCTGTGCTGGAGACTAAAGAAGATTTTTGAGAAAGAAAATCAGAATCAAAATTTTATCATAAGACTTGGTGTTAAGAGACAAGACAGTAACACCCAATGTGCCTTTGAGAGAGCTTGAAAGATTGTGATGGGTAGGAAACTAAGGAAATTTGCATCAGTGGAGGAAAAAGTGAACTGGAGGGATGATCCTAAATGAGAACATGCAAAAGTCCTTTGCATCAGGAGCATGCAAAAGGCAATCCAGTTTCAACGCGGGGGTAGTACACAAGCAGATGAGATCACTCACCATTTCAATGAAGAGACAAACTGGCAGACAGAGGTTTTAAAATACAGGTGACTGAAAGGTGCACCTAGGTTGCGACTTCTTTAAATGATAAGTTCTTTTCATCTCCCATTAAATAGCTTTCAAAATGAACTACCTTGAGGTAATACATTTGTAAGTGACCAAGTAGCCATTTAAGAATATGCCAGCAGGACTGAGGAATTCAAATTGAAAGATAATATGGAGGAGGAGAACTCAACAGCAAGGAAATAATTTATTAATATAAAAGAACCATGGAAGAAAGGTGCTCTGGTCAAAAAGAAGTCAAAATCACAGTAAAGACAATAGAAAGAAACAATAAAAATAAAGATGATGCCTTAAGCACCATTCAGGGAGAACAATTGGAGTTTTGACTGAAGTCAGGAGAAAGAGAGATTGTACCAAGGACTATTAAAGATGAGCCCAGAGGAGTAATAAAAAACAATGAAGACATCAAAACACTTTAAATCAGGGTTTTTTTTTCAATTACCTGTTCTTAATGGAAAATCAAGGCTTACTTTAATTAATTTTGCTTTTTCCCCCTTTGTAATAAAACCAAAGAACAAAACAGTCAATCTTTTTGTTTTTCATATATCATTTTTCTTCAACTTATTTTCAAGGGAAAAGGGGAGATCGAAAGAGAAAGAATACTGCTTTTTCCAACAAAAAAATATTATACTGATTTTTAAAACTAGAGTACCTGGTTACTTTTTGAGCTATGCAAACTGAAAATGATATCAAATGATTAAACATGAAGAGGTAAGTAGGGTGGCATTAACGTCAAAAGATACATGTTTGGAAATTACCAGACTTGCAAAGTAAAAGTAGCAAAGGCTTCATTTCTTGGACGTTAGAGTATAAGAACGAACAACCACAGTGTAAGTCAATGAGTAGCAAAACGCAGAAACTATCTTTTCAGCCTTACAGGTCTAATGGATCTGTAAAATCAGCAAAAATGCAGAGAAATCAGCCCTCATACTAGTAGATCTTGACACATCAGGGTTTTTAGGAAGGTAAGGCAGAGAAAGCTATGTCCTGACCGGCATGCGTTTTTTTTCCTGACAGCCAATAACAGCTGCTGTAAGATAAAGAAAGGCTGTTTTGCGTACACTAGGGCTGGTTCCAGGATGCATCCTGATTAACTCTTATCCAAATGGATCTTTGTTTTTGAAAGGGTCTGGGCTATAACATGTAAGTGTGAAATAAATAAGAAAAGCATACAAGGTTTAGAGACAGGAAACTCCATGGAGACAAATAGAAAGGTAATTGCACAGAAGAACAAAGGGATTTATGTAAATGTATCTGGCTATGCTAGGTGAACTTTTCAGTGACTGCATCTCGCCATGCAGGGGAGTTCAGCTTTTGAAGACTCTGTCTTCCAACACTCTCTTTTTAATCTTTGGGGTTTTTTTTCTCACAGATTTCTGGCTTTAATTGTGCACATCTTAGACCTTAAGGATGTTGTTTTCAGTTAATTATGATATACGAAGCTGACATGAGGTCAGAACTTAATTAATTTCAGTTCTTTGACTACTTCTAAAAGGCAGCAGGATAGGGGAGAAGATGAATACTTTATGTCTTCTGAAAAACCAACAACAATTACTTTAAATATAAAGACCTTCTCTCTCAAGGAGGAACAAAAATGTAGTGTACAGAAATAGATGGCACAATTTGTGACTGTGTGAATTTTTTATGAAGATGTATTTCCACATTTGCTTCTCCCAGATCATGTGAGTTACAAGCACGGTTTCTGATAAGTATCCTATTTTTGCGGCTCTGACTGCATACTGCTAATTCCAGTTTTAAATAATGTATCCTTAAGTGGCATATGTATGTTTGGGTCCTATGAACCCATCGGAGAAAAGAATATTGAATCGAATTGGTCCCGTTTTGACAGCTACAGAATACAGTATTATATTGGAATATGCAATTGGTGCACTTGTCTGTATCTCCTCAACATAGGAGAAAAATTTCTGGTCGACTTCTGTAGCAAGTATTATCAACAAAAAGCAACAGAGTTGTGCCAATCACAGTTAGTAAAAATTTTCCTCTGAAATTCTGTCATGCTAGAAAAGCAGCTTTTTCAAAAAACATTTGTGTATGTGAAACTACTTGCTTTCTTTATAATCAAAACTTGCATTTTAAGGTACACTAGAAAACCAGAAAGCTTGTATTTGACCAACAAACATTTATTTTCATTCTGGAGTACTGTCATCATACCTTAGTGTACATGAAGACAGTTTATGTTTCTGTTCATTCCTATGAACCTGCTTCTGTGGCAAAGCTATGCGACTACCATGAAGAATCTCCAAAATGAATGCCATATTGCAGCTTGGGTACTGCAGTCAAACCTGGCACACCTGGCCGTTAAAAACCACAAGGCAGATGAACCAACTGGAGGGGAGGGTGTACCTTTTCCTGTAAAGTAAAAAACTAAACAACCAAACAAAAACTAAACCTGCACAGAAGAGAGAGAGCATGGAAGAATATTCTTAAAACTACCTCTATTGATGGGCACCGATAGATAGATAGATTGTCTTTTCCTCTCAACCAGAAAGTCAGTGTAAAAATAATAATGTCCACAAATACATTATCTGCCAGTGTGATATTTCATCGTCTGCAGTACCGGCCCCTTAGGTCCCTCTAGAAAACGCTGGGCTTTTGTACATGTCATAGCATTTCTCTCTGCTATCTTCTCCCTTTCTTTCTTCCTCTTTCTCTGCCTGCCTTTCTTCTCCTCTCTCTCCCCCTCCCGCTCATATTTTCCTAATGAAAATATCACCTGTATTGCATCGTGCTCTGCCCGTGTGCTTGTGCACGCAGGATGTGGGCAGTACCATTACCCGTTCAAAACAGTACAGCACAGCTTCCAGTGAAAACTGCAAGAAATATTGGGACGGATGAGGACAAGTCAGAGAGGACAGCACCCCAGCAAGTTTTAGCCGTGGCCGATGCGCAAAACCCTTGTCTGCCGAACACACACGCATGGTGCTGGCTTGCGGTGCTTGACGACTGCCGTCGTATCTGGTTGTAAGCCATGCGAGGGCCACCTGACAACCCTGGGCTTAGCCACTGGCCCGCGTGGTCCTTGGCCGAGGTGAATGCTGTCTGTGAATAACGACGGACGGGCACGGGCACAGGTACCAGGGCTGGGCCGTACCACAAGGCCGCTGATTCAGCAGATGTAATGGAGGTAAGCTGAGAAGGGCTTATATTTTAGGACCTGTTTGCCATATTGAGGGCCCGTCTGGGCTTGATGGGTGGGCAGTTTGGCTTTGAAGATGACATTAGGAGCACTGTGACAGGGCCAAGTGGAGACAAGGCACACAAGCAGCACATTCAGCATTCACAGGCAAAACCACCCCCCATGTAAGTGGCCTTAAGACACGTAACAAGCTTCAGTTAAAAGCATTTCTTGGTAATTGCACCAAAGAGACAAGGCCTGTACCTGAACTGTTCTCTCTCCCCTGTACTAGGGCAGTTGGTGTCCCCTTCAATGCCTCTGCTGGTCAGAAACAGAACCTAGCATATAGCACATAACTACGCATCGATACAGCCACTCTGCCAAACCGGGGCCTGTATTCACTCCTTTTGATCAAGATCATTATTTCAACCTTTCCATGCACTTCCCAATTTTGCAATCTTGGCTATCTTAGTGATTATCTCTAAAAATAAGAAAGCAGGGTATAACTCTTCTGTCCCAAGCCACCACACATCACAAATCCCCTTCCTTTCAATTTCCAGTCCCTCCGTAACTCAGGTATATGCTAGTTATTGGCCACAAACTTCTGTTCCTTTAATGCAAGAAGATAAAGGAAAGGGAATGAATATTTACAAATTTCAGTTGATGGTTATGTTTAGTTTTTACTGGATTTGTCTTTCATTGGGAATAATTCTTTTAAATCTGTAATGGTGTTTGAAATCTTTCCATATTTCTAATAAAAACAGCCTTCCACGAACAAGTGGGGTTCATCACAACCAGGCATATTATTAGCTTTTATAATTTCTTACAGAAACACCCCATTAGCTTATTGGAGCTATTGGAGTATAATTTCCTGAATCCAAAGACTGCTGTCTGCAGAACTGAGGGGGAGGGGGGGCTACTTTTTTTTTTTTTTTTAATAAAACAG
>JANZLQ010000031.1:9858126-9871100 GCA_026212715.1 Elanus axillaris | reverse complement strand
GGGGCTACTTTTTTTTTTTTTTTAATACAACAGCATATCTGGTATTTTATATGGTCTAATTGCAAGGAAGATCATACTCAAGAAATGAAAGCCTATATTCAAGCTGAGGCAATAGATAACCTTCAAGACCGCTACAGCTTACGAAGGGATTAGGGGAGAAAAAACTGCAAAGTGAACTTTTGAATCAAATATTTTGAGCTAGAGCTGTGAAAAAAGAATCCAGCTCATTCTAAACACCATCTGTTTGCTGAGTGTACTTGCATATTTTCAATTGCTTTATTCCACAAACTGCTATTTACTTCCCTGAAATGTCCCTTGGTGTGAAGATAACATCTCATAATAAGCTGCTTCCATTTTGGGGCTACTGTTTGTGGGCCGTGCAGTGGTATTAGGATTTCCAAACTTCTCCAGAATCTGAACAAAGCAAACAAAACAATTAGTGAAACTTTAAAAAGCAGTGAAAAATATGCTCTCCTCTATGACAGGAACACTAAAGGGGAAATTACAAAAATAATAATAATTTAGACATTATGTCTCTCATCATATATACTTCCAACTTCATATTTTTCCCCCATGCCTACAGTTTCTATTTTTTGATAATTACAAAGAACCGGCACTGCATGTGTTCTGATATGAATGCTAACATTAAAAGTTTCCTGCCCAAAACAGTACTTGCTGTTTATTTCCTAACTTTTTAAAGATGTTTCCTTTTTCTCTTCCCTTTTAAGATTTCATTACTGATGCAAACTGAGAAGTTATCAAATATGATATATAGGGGCACTACTTAAAGCTCCAAGCAGTAATCCGAGTTGGATTGTACTGTTGAAAGCAGGGATTCATCTACTTTCTGTAAAACACAGCATGCACAGCGTGCTCCCCTAAATTATAGCTTTAAAGTATGGCCTCCTGAATGTCTGTCTGTGCCAGCATGATTGCCTGTGTCGCAAAGAACCCCAGAGAGCTGGGGAGCTTCTTGCACAGTAGGAGATAAAAATTATGTCCTGTGTTAGCCCACTTCCACATAGATACTATTCTCATTTCTGGCCCACCAGACGTAACACAGAAACATTTTGCAGACAAGATTGTATTTTTCTCTGCCTGTCAGCTTCAGTTTTAATACTTTTATTCCCTAGGGTAGTGAGTAATGGGGAAGGTCCTACAGACAGTATGTTGCCTGTGAACCATGGGTCAGGAATATCCAAGATCTAGATTTTGAGATCCTTATTCAGAAAAATAAACGCTTACACTTTCAGAAAGTCCCGTTAGAAGCCAGCTGAGGTAAATAACTGTTACTGAGGGATATCTTCACGTTCTTGTCAAGAGTCTGCTTATGGCTGAGTAAACCATATCTGCTTGAGTCAAAACTACAATAGCCTAAAAGCACAGTCACAATACCAAAAATAAGTCCTATGTGAAACTGTTTTCACAATGAAAGCACTTGAAAAGCAAGAGAATGATGGAAAGTTCCCTGTCCTCATGAAGCAAATATATATGCATATATCAATGCAAACATAGAATGTGGTAATTTTATTGTGTATAGAACATAACTACTGATGTATAGTGTAGTCAGTTGGAACATACTGCAAATGAATGATGATGAGGCCAGCGGATAAGGAAAACATCTTTATGCTGTTATATAATCAGCTTGATCAAGTTACATTAACACAATGGTGCTGGTTTGGGCTCAGTGCTATTAGCAGGAAAAGCACTTAAAAAATTACCCTGACACTTATCTTCTCCAGTTACATTAACCCATTCCCTGCTTCTTTAGAAGCTAATGTATGAGCTTAAATTTCCTTTTTTGTTGGATTTTTATTTTTTTGTATCATTACACAAAAGGTCTTCTCAGAGGAGAGTTGCTTAATTTTTTTTTTGGGGGGGAGGTGTCTGCTCATGCCCCTTTGCTAGACATTTTTTCTTTAATTAAATTCTTTGGGTTATTTATGTTGTACCAGCATCTGTTGGAGCTTGGGTCCAATACAGCAAGGACAATAAAAGTCAGTTAAACCAACACTAGAAAGCTTTCAGATTCCACTATTGATACTGAGCATTTCAGTGTATATTGATACCATTCCACCCCCCTCAAAAACAAGCCCTCAATCCTTGTACTCACATAACACGTGCTTCTAGGCATATAGTAACATTGGCTTCAATACAGAACAGCTTGGCCCTGAAATCCTCATGGAAGCAGATATTCAAAAAGCTGCTCTGAGACTGGTTAGGCACTGACATCTTAGACGCCTGGGAGTATCTGAGGTTTTGTAACTTGCCTGTTTCAGCACTTGGGGGTGCAGTGGAAATACACTACTTTTTGTTCATCTGGCTTGTTTCAGCTTTCCTCTCCTGATGTTTGAGCGGTATGGAGTTTTTCAGCTTTCTCACTGCTGGCCAAGAAGGGCTCTACCAAACTCTTGAACACTCACAGTCAATCGTCTCTCACCGGAGAGCAATCTGACGCACTCTTGGCCTGAGGAATGGGATTTCTCAAACAGCTTTCAGCCTTGGCGTTGCTCTGTTCCTTCTGAATTTAATAAGAGTTTTCCTTTCAAAGGAAATGGCCAGAGTAAGACTAATGTTGAAAGCTTTAGAAAAATCTCATTCTTCGCATCACTCCTCTTCCATAAGTCTTTGAGTCAGATCCTCACCTTGAGTATACTGGAATAGTTTCATTGATTTAAAGGGAACTGCACTGATTTACACAGCCGAGGACCTGCCTGCCTCTATTTAAAAAGCAGTTCCTTGACCCTTTAGCGGATATAGAAGCCTTATAATGAGGGTTTAGAAGCCAAGCCAATTGTCCAAACAAACTGTAATTGTTTCAAAGTAACGAAACGCTGCCTTCAGTCATCCGGAATTTGCTGAGACCAAGTCTGGTGCTGACCTGCACAAGACGCATACTTCTGGGCATCTCCATGTATGCTAGACCTTACAGAGATCTCAGGCTGACTTTCAATGAGTAAAGCCAGCTCTAAAAAGGTCAGTAGCCACATTAGTGTAGTACTCGCCGCAGGGCTTGTTAGTATGCTGAAACAGCTGTGTCCACTCAGAATGAGGTAGCCCAAGTACACAGGCTATACGGCACTGTGCTCTGCAATATAGACATATCCTTGATGGCAACACCAAGAAATTCAATTACTCAGAACCGGCCCTCTACAACCTCTTTGTCTTTACTACTCTTAGGTGGGGAAGACCAGACAGCTGCTTACCTTCACCACCTGTGTAGTCTCACACTGTTTAAATACATTTATCATCACTGCACCCCAACAGTGTTGCCCTTGCAACATGGGACACACAGCAACTGGAAAAAACCTTTGTACTAACCCCTCCTTCAGGAAAAAAGAGCATTGCAACCATTCTCCAAAAGCCCTGTGTTTAAAGTTTGACAATAACAGCTGCAATTCTCAGCACCTCCTTTCCTCTCTTGCTGAGCGGGAATCGAAACAAAAGAAAACTGAGGGGCTGATCCATAAGGGTGGTCTAGCTACTGCGCTCGTCAGAAAGTGCGGGGCACCCACCGATACGAAAACACTGTGACTTGGAAATCAATGCGAGCGAGGGACTGAAACTGGCACTAGGAAACCTAAATAACCCTTGTGGATTTAAGACCAAGTGATTTGCTCAAGTTTTCACAAAAAGTTTGTGGCAGAACAAGAAATTCAGGTGGGATCTCTTGAGAACTAAAGCTAACACCCTTTTCCGTAGGATGTCCTTCCTATCTCCATATAGCTAGAGGGAAGTGTCTGAAAAAAACAGCACATTATGCACTACTCTCAAACGATTCCGTGTTCTTGTCAGTTGGTATATCTTTCTTCATGAAAATCAGCCTCTCATCATCTAACCAGCCCTGCAGCTCTCTCTGCATAGATTGTCATAACTAAGCCTTGACTCTCTGTTTTGCCTTTGAAGATAAGAGAGCGTGGTCTTGCTGCAGTATCTGTCTAAATTTCCTAACGTGCTGAGCCAGGGGCTGGTCTACGTTTCCTTCTCCTCCCTCACCCACTTTGTTGTTATTTCTCTTATATGAAAATGTTTGAAGACTGACCTAATACTCAGTGAAGTCTGTGGAATGACCCATTGACTTGAGTAGAAACTAGATCCAATATATAAAAACGGACAATTTCAGAAGCAATCTAATTTAATTTAATTTGGTATAAATTTAATTTAACCTAATTTAGATTACCTAAGGAGCAGGACTAGAGGTACTGCAAAGCCAGTCCACACCATGTAATGATATAGGATGGCTGAATGACTTCACCCCCTCCCACCAAGCCAGCATCATTGAGTTCACTACGACACTGGGAGCAAAGTACTCATGTCAAAATAACACTGTCCTCAGCCTAATGATTCCCCCAAGAGGCAAGGCTCATTAGCTTGTGCACTGTGCCATACTAATGTGCCATTATCTGGGATACTTCCATGCCTTCGAACCAGTCCATAAAACCAGAAATGCCCTGTGGAGTTAATAGACATGAGTCGTTTCCCCCATCTCCATTAGAAATCAGGGTATCAGTCAATCCCTTTGTTACTCTCTGATGAAAAGGTGGGGAATCCGCTGCAGAGCTGGTCAGCTGTCTCTGGTCATTATGGCAGCAAAGCAGCCAAACATTCGTGTAGCAAAACCGCTTGTCTGAATGCCAGTATTTGCCTGATGTATTTTTCTACACCAAGACAGCATGTTCTGGTGTGTACAAGTTATCTCCTTCTCTACCTGAGAAGTTTATACATTAGGATGTGAACAATTTTTAAGGTGTCATTCATACATGCGTGTTTGTACTTGTGCATACA
Organism: Elanus axillaris; assembly: GCA_026212715.1. Lineage (NCBI taxonomy): Eukaryota > Metazoa > Chordata > Aves > Accipitriformes > Accipitridae > Elanus > Elanus axillaris. The sequence goes on along the minus strand of JANZLQ010000031.1, from coordinate 9,866,315 downwards.
TGTATAGCAATAAATGCTTTCGTACTAAATAAATGGAGGTGGTTACAAACAAGCCATGTTTTGATGAAAAGCTAAAAAAAAGCAGAGAGTTTTAGCCATTTTTCTTGAGGTTTCCTCTGTTATTTCCAATGAAATAGCTAACTTTCATAAGAAATATTGAAATTTCTTGGCATTTAAAGGTTTAAAGTTATCCAACATTAGTTAATTTCACCGATGTAACATACCTTAATTAAACATAGGACTGACCTGTGGGACATAAACCGTCCACGCTGTGGATTCTTTCCAGATTAGGGATCCTCATTTCCCTACCACATAGCCAGCCATTAATTAATCTGCTACTAGGACAATTATTTATTTAATTTCTAGAAAGTTTCCTTTTAATCCACAATTTTGCTCAGGCAGTTGTGATGGGGAAAAGATCACAAGAATGCCAGCAGTCTCTTCAAAATCAATCTAATTCAGTGCTCTCAAAAACATTTAGAAATTCATCAGTTGTTTCTCCTGTCCAGATAGTAGGATGATCATTTATAATCAACATCACCTGAGAAGCTGAACAGATGGAATTTGTCAACAGTTGCTGACTGCCTGTGCTGCTGGTTGCACAGTTGATCCAATTCAAACACATGTCTTCATTCCTTTGGTTGGCTGGCCCTTTTCCTTTTAAGGATGACTAGATATTATCTCAGCAGCCCCAGTTCTCCCTTTTGAGTGGCAACTTCTGACATTTCAGACTTCAGTGAACTGCAGAATTCAGTTTAGAAAGCATCTAGTTTCCCCTCCAGTCACTAGTACCCTCAACATCTTTATCCGTGCTCCTCTTGGGAATGTCTTCAGCCTCCACAAGACCTCCTACTTCATCTTGTTTTGCAGGTTTCAGCACATAACTCTGCTCTGCCAATTCACTTATTTTGTCATGGAGCTCCAGTGCAAGATGCTTTTTCTGTTATGTATGTCCAGAAAACTGTATCTTTTAAAATCTCTTTCAAGTTTAACTTCTCTCGTTGTACAAATCCACCAGCTCACCTTTTCTCAGCCAAGATATTTTCCATGTTTCCCTGTTCTGCTCCTCTAAAAGAACAAGAACTACAAAGAATAGCTATATTGCATTTTTTCCCCCTGCAACAATTTCAGCCCATTCTGACAATTTAGTTTTTTCAAATTCCCCATTTTTTGTCCACTATTCATATTGCTACCAATATGGAGAAGCTATGGGACTACTAACAGTTCTGCATTTTGCTTTCTTTCTGGTCTCCCTGAGCATATATACTTCTCATCTTCATTTGGGTGGACTTTAATTATCCTCTGTATGTACCAATTGCCTATTTTCTGTAAAGTTTAGTTAGGTTCCCAAACAGACATTTATCAGGCAGGAATCCTATTCAGGGGTCAGACCTTGCATTTCCTTCTTTTGAAAATATGCAATACAGATCAGTAGACATTTGAAAATTAAGGCTGTTTGTTTAGCATCTGTTAGAATTTAGTATCATTGCCTAGCTTTTAGAAGTATTTAAAATAATCAGAAGTTCACACATATATATATATATACCCAATATATATATATACCCAATATATATACCAATATATATACCAATATATATATATATATATACCCAATCTCAACTAATGCTACACTTCACTAATGCCAAGTTAGAACTTTGGCAAAAGAGGTCTGATTATTCTTTGTGTCTTTTGAGGTGCTGCTGCCCCTAGGCTTTTCATTCAGACCTCTTCCCACAGATATTTTCATCTTCAGCCTGTAACTGGTGGTAATTAACACCACCCTGTTTCTTATTTGCCTTGAAGACAACCTCTCTGCTGGAGAGAACGAGAGTTTGAATTAAGATGCCAGACTATGAACCGGAGGGACTGAAATGCAGGCAACATGTCCTCTTCTAGCAAGTCTTCCAGAGAGACAAAAATTTCTGGCAGGGGAATGGGTTGTACAGCTGAAAAACTGCAGTAAGGTTCAATACAGACCTCATCTGCAAAACCCCAGACTGGCTTTCCTTACAAATTAGAGAGCAACGCTGCAGGCTTTCCCCAGATGGCCAAGGTGCTTTTAGCCCTTACTCACAGGCATGCCTCATGGGTCATTTTTTTCATTTTTGCTCTCTTGCTTGCAAGAGATTTCTGTATCTGTTTATTTACACAGAATAACGTGGCAGTCTCAAAAGCTAGCTCAGAGCAACACAACATGACAGACTGCAGAGATACTAACCAAGCCATTTAATCCTATTTGTTAGCAAAGCTAGTCAGCGTGGGCAGAACAATATTCTGATGTAGATTCTTTGCACCTAATCCTGTAGCTACTGAGAAAGGGGTTAAAGAGGAAGATGACCATCAGACAGATTAAAAAGCAACCAGGGAATTACACTGACTTTTGATACAAAGAAGAAATCAACTTGAAAAGAAATAAATGGGAAATATGAACCTCTGCAACATGGGGGAAAGATCTTGGCGTGGAAACAGAGAACCAGCCAAAATCTGGCCTGGCACAGATGGAGGTTGCCCAGCCAGCACGGTCGCCTCTGCCTAGCCCTTACGGAGCGGCCGCCCCATCCACCCCGCGTGGTGAGCAGCCAGGTAGTGGACGGACAATACTGGGTACAACAAGTAGGAGCACACACTTCAGTGGACGTATATTACCTTGCAGGGCGCTTTCGCACTGGGTGGGTTGGCAGGTTGTAGCGAGCTGCCCAGATACGTTTTCCCAGCCAGATGTGTGTGCAAGTCGGGGAATCAGCATTCTCAGGGGAGGGGAGCTCTGTCCTCGCAACCCGCTTGTACTGAGTGTGGATGGGGGGGGAAGTACATATAACTCTGCAGGGTGAGGAGAAAATTAGGTTAGATTTTGGGGGATTACTTCAGAAGGATGTTTAGAAATGTATAGGGGTTTATTAATATTTTGGAAGCGTCTCTTACTGTGGTTTAATCTGTTGTATGGCTGATGTTGATCCTGAATGTATCGTTCAGTGATTACCAATTAATTACATGTCATTAATAAAACAATAAGTTACTTCAACCATGATTTGATTTAAATTCTGTGAACTAAGTAGAGCTTTTTCCCTAAGGTCTGATCTTTAAAAATAAACAATATTGCTCGTATTTTGAGGTACAGTTAAGATACTTCTGTATAATTCAGAGCAAGGGCTGGATAGGGTCCCAGAAGAGATTCTCTGCTTCTGTTAAACATCCTCTCTCCCTCCTTGATGTCAGACAGGTCTCAGAGGAACTCTTTCCTGCAGAGCCCCTTTCTCTCATGTGTTTGACCACATCCTTCTTTACAATATCTGATAACCATCTGACTGTTTTGCACCTTTTTGCTGGAAACTCATAGCTTTCAACATGGGTAAAACCCAGCCAGAATCCAAAATAAAAAAACCTGCTGACTATAGAGTGAGCTGAGCAACAAACAAATATTCCGTATATTTATCATACCTCATTTTCCCAATATTGGATTTGTTTCACATAATGATAGACAACTTGTATTTGCTTGATTTCTTATAAGGATGCTGGGGGGTGACACAAGGAATTGGCTGTATTAACTAGGAAGGAATGTCATACCAGAATACTTGACCTGCAGACAGCCAAGATAAGATTCTTCCACAACCAGATCTAAATAGACCATGTGTATATATGGTCTTGCTGTAGTGGTAATTAAGCACTTTACCCATAGCCTGTAGAAAATTTCATCCTTGCCCTTAAGGGTGCCCTTAGGAGGTAAAGAAAGATTTTACTGTCAACAAATTGAAGCAAAGAGAACTTAAGTGGCTACACTTCGACAACACATCTGCGGCACAGAGAGATTTTAAAGCAGTTCTTCTAAATTCCAGGCCAGCATCCTAAACTCCAAACTGCTCTTCCCTGGGAGAGGAGATCTCTGAACAGGAAAGCAAAGAGCGTACAGGATTTAGCAGGACATTCAGTTGCTGGAACTTGTGGCTTTCAGAGCCCGCTGTAGCCACAGGCATAGCTTGTTCTGGAAAGGTGGCTGCTGGCTGTTGCTTTAACCACCCCACAACAAATGTGACCTGAAGCTACAAATCAACCAGGAGAAGAAATGCAACAACCTCACTGGTTTATATTGCACCTCCTCTGCAGAAGAGGAAGCACAGATTTACCAGAGGGGCCAAGGGACTCGGCTGCCGCACCATGCGCTGAGGGACGGGCGCCACAGGCCACAGTGCAGCCCTGTGCTTGTGCAGCTCCCTAGGTCACACCGTGCCTTCCAGAGCCAGAGCAGGACACCGACACCGGAGGCCGTCTCCTCAGATGCCACGTGAGTCACAGACACCGAAGAGGAACCATCCTGACAGAGAAGGCCAGAGGTTTTCCCCCAGAAGTCCATGCTGAGCCTGAGAGCAGAAGCCAGGGACAGCTGGAAAAAAGACTGGCGTTTTGCCACAATGAGAAATTAGTCAAGCGTCATTTAACCCATAAGTGAAAAGAGGAAAGAGTAAATGGCAGGAAGATTAGAGGGAAAGAGAGGAAGAAGATGTAGAAGTGAGAGTATTAAACAGCAGAAGAATAGCATGAGTCAGGGGACACAGGAGGGACCCTTTGGCAGAGCTGGAAAGTCAGAGAGATGGAAAAAGTAAAACAAAGACCCACTGAAGAAGAGAGAGGAAGGCAGGAAGTTAGAAGAAGGAATGACACAACACACAAAAGGAAGAGAGAGAAAAAAATAAATAAATAAAAAGGAGGAAAGAAAGCGATTGAAAAAAGAGAGAAAGCAAGTGCAGCAGCTATACAGGTTCTCCAAAACAGCTATTAAATTAATAGGGAGTAGTGTGTTTAATTTTATTCCCTTTCCTGTGTGGTACACTATTTTAAAATGACAGCTCATGTTGCTATACAGTACTTGCACATTTTTTACGTATCTATATATAATCTTTTTATTTATTCCATTTCAGCATCTTCTTCACAAATTAATGAATCCTTCATTCAAGAAATACTGGAGAGAAATGAGAGGCACTATTTATGAAAAACAAAAAAACCCCAACCAAACAAAACCCAACAACAACAAAAAAACAACAAAAGAACAACAAGAAAAAAATCCTACAGAAATGTGGTTCAAATTTTCTGTAAATCACACCAAGTAATTCTATTTCAGAGTATCTGTTTTGCAGGACATTAAAGGATCTTGATTTTCAAAGAATGCCTCCCACATATCCTCTAAAAATCAGACCATTCTGAAGTGCTCAGCTGGCATCCAAAAGCTCAGACATGCAAAGTTAGCAATCATGCCTGGAAACCTCAAATCCTCAAAGGTCGTTTTTGTCACCCCTTATATCCTCCTCCCTGCAGGCACAGGCTCCCTGCTGAGTCACTGGACTTGAGCATAGACAGCTCTCTGTGCTCAGAGCAAAGTCCATCTCAAGAGTGGTGTCAGCTTCCTTCTCTGACACGTTTGTTGGAAATTATTAATCTAATGGTTGTCTTCTGGCAGTATCAAACGTGGACAGACAGCTATGAGTGTTTGAAGTTTAATTATGTTTCTAAAGATGTAAACACGCCCAGAGGCTTAGGGAACGGGGATGTGTTTTAATAAGTACTAACAGGTAAAATAAACAAAGACATTATTTGGTTGGATGGAAGAGGGAGAAAACTTACATTAATTATTCCTTTCTTTTCATTATAACTGAAAAGCAGCTCAGCTGAAAACCCCACTCAAGCAGGACTATAGAAGATGAGAGAGCTGCTTCCACAAGGTCACTACTACATCTTTTTAATCTCCTTTGTTAGGGAAAAAAAATTAAAGTTGAACTGAAGAAGAAAAATAATCATAACAATTTAAAAAAATATACATACAACCATCACCTCCTGCTACAGACATGCACATCACTGACTTGCTGCCAAAGTTGGTACTGATCTTGGGAAACCGTTTGCTCTCTGCCTTCCCATTGGTAAAATCCCAGCGAACAGTCATGGCTTTACTATTTACAGTTTCAAAAATATGGGAAGGAAGAATAGCATGGTCTCAAGATATGCCCATGCGTGCATATATACTCAAGTTCTAAATCTGCTAGCCTCTGGGAAATACTACAGCCGTGTTTTCTCTCAATTTGCAGTTTTAACCTCTTTATTCTTTTTAATGTAACCTGGTTTATTTTATGTTTAAAATATTCGAATGAAGTTTACAGGTTGTGGTGATCTACTAGTAGCGCAATTGCTAACAAAACTTTGCATAACTAGAATCAGTCAAAATTATTTTCTTCTTCTGTGACATGATTCTGTGCAAAGGCAGAAAAACACCATTCCTGAGGCTGCAATGTCAAGGAAGCAGTGTTTTCTTAGAATAATTGTGGTTAGTTACCTTCTCAGTTTCTTGATCTCCAGAAGGCTCTTCAATCCAGACAATCTGGGTTCACCCTGAATTCATTACATACAGATTTTCCCATCTAGAACAACAATCAGTTTACATTGGTGGCAAAAACTCATCTTGTTGATGGTATTTGTTATGGTCCCATCAGATGAGTGCATATTACTGACTCAATACCTATCAAATGGGTAGTTTTGTTCACACAGTTCTTTTCTCTGGAAGAGTTTCCATATGGTAGTTATAAGTGCTCAGATTTCTCTTCAGAGGGTATGGACTTGTGACACCAAGAATTACTCCCGTTTTGGCCTCCTTATTCAGCTATTAAAATGAACAGTGCTTCATTTTGCTCTAGAGGTCCCCCAATATTCTGATAACACTTGCCTCTCTTCTTATCTCTTCTCTTACTGACACACCTTTAAAGTTGCAGTTTTCTCCCAAAAGTCAATCAGTTGCTAGAAAGAAATGTGGTTGTGAGTTACAATAGGGAAATATATCTAAATGGATGTGTGCTGACACGTTCCTTAAGATGCTCGGGTCTTTTCTAACCCAGTTTGCAAAAGATCCCACTGCTGAGTTCCTGAGCATTTAGCTTCTCCAGCACACAGTGTCTTTTTACCATCTCCTAGAGAATGTGACGGTAATTATGTTTCTCCAGTTCTTGCCACTTTGATCTCTGCTTTTCTGTCCTTCAGAGTGAATTACTACAACACACTGTATTTGGGCATATAAACCTTAGGCATGACAAAAGCCATTCAGTTGTCTTTTACTGATTTGAGGGGGTTTTGGCTATTGCAACCCTGACCAGTGAACTGAATTGCCTACATCAGTTAATAAGTCAGAGCTTTGCTGACTTTCAGATTCACCTGTAGCTCTGGCAAAGATTGAGATTGGCTTATATTTTAGGTTCCCCTGTTCATTTGTCTCTTTGTGATTTGCGGTTAATCATCTTGGAACACAGGCACCTCAGAAGTTGCTACCATACTACTAAAGACATTGTAACTCTGAAAAGTGTCTTAATATTCTATGGTCACAGCGATGCTTTCTTCTTTTTTTGGAGTACAGACAGAACAGCTGCCTTTGACAGTGGAAGCCATTACGATCATTTTAGTCTAATCTAAGAAATATTTAATCCCTTTCCAATAGCTGTATCAGACGTGTCTCTGTCTGTGCAGACACCTCTGCAAGTGGGTTCCATAGCACTAAGCTTCATTCTAAATAATGCATTCCCAAATACACTCACTCCCAAAACAATGCATGGGACTAAGCAACAACTACCTCACTCTTCTGCAGTTATTGCAACTGAAGGTGTACCTTGCAAGTAAAGAAATACATGCAAGACTGAGAAGTCCTGCTACCCTTAGCACGATTCAGTAACTTTCCAGTATTTTCACTGGTATAACAGAGGAAGTCAGAGGGGATGGGAAAGCTCTTCTACCAAACATACAAAGTCTCAGATGATGAGTTTCTGAATATTCTAGCATAAGCAAACCATATGGTTTGTGTTGTGGGAAGCTCACTCTAATTTAAAATGCAATTCAATAGGCAGTAGGCACAGTGTTTTGTTTATTAAGTGCAACCTTTAGAATCATGTCAGCATGTGGTGGGTAGAACCTCGCTGGACACCACGTGCCCAGCAAGGCCGCTCTATTACTCTCCCCCTCACTGGACTAGGAAGAGAAAATACAATGAAAGAGTCATGGGTTGAGGTAAGGACAGGGAGAGATCACTCACCAATTACTGTCACAGGTAAAACAGAATCAGCTTGGGGAAATCAGTTCAATTCATTACCAATCAAATTGGAATAGGTTAATGAGAAATTAACCCAAATCTTAAAAACACCTTCTCCCCCCCCCCCCTCCTTTCTTCC
>JANZLQ010000031.1:9839771-9856545 GCA_026212715.1 Elanus axillaris | reverse complement strand
CTCCCCCGTGGAGCTCCCTGGGCTGCAGGGGCACAGCCTGCCTCACCGTGGTCTTCATCACCACGGGCTGCAGGGGAGTCTCTGCTCCGGCGCCTGGAGCATCTCCTCCTCCTTCTGCACTGACCTGGGGGTCTGCAGGGTTTGTTCTCTCACACATTCTCACTCCTTTCTCTGAGCTGCTATTGTACAACAGGGGTTTTTTTCCCTCTTCTTAAATCTGTTATCCCAGAGCTGCTACCACCACCGCTGGTGGGCTTGGCCTTGGCCAGTGGTGGGTCCATGTTGGAGCCAGCTGGCATTGGCTCTGTCAGACATGCTTCTAGCAGCTTCTCACACAAGCCACCCCTGTGGGCCCCCTGCTACCAAAACCTTGCCATGCAAACCCAATACACAGCAACATTCGTACATAATGTTCTAATAAACAATTTTTTTATAGCAGAATATTCACAAGGGTATTGTAGCCTGTACCAATATTAAAAACAAAGAGAGAAAATAACCCCATTTTTACAGGAACATAAAAAAAATATAGCTGAATGCTCAGCAAATGGAAGTAGGATGTTGTATAGCACAGTAGCACTACAGGATTTTTCTTTTTCTTCCTATGAAAAAGTAACTATTAATTTAGCATTAACCTAAAAGATAATAGATTTCCTATAAGCTACTCTCAGGTAATACCTTCTAGCAAAACACTGAATTAGAGGGCTTTTGCCACTCAGTTTTTCCACAGAAGTAATCTAGGAACTAGATTTAGTCCTTCAAGTGCATTACAGGAGTCACTCTGCAACAGAGTACTGCAAGTAAACTGTGTTCACAAAGAATATTATTCCCTTCCCAGGCACATACAGCTTTAAGAGTTGCTACTAAATATAGTTTAGTTTACTGATACTAGGAAGTCACTTTCTGACCTCAGTAAGAGAACAGTGAATCTGCATTATAAATCTCATTGATGTCCGGAAAAAACTACCTATTAGTGGATTTCCTTCCTACCTCTTCTTTCCCCTTTCTCTCACGCATTTATCTTATTCGTAATCTGAAGATAAACTCATTCTGACCTTGCTTATGTCTATGAAACTTGATTAGCAGCACACATTAAAATATGATTCAAAAGAACAAACTCAGGCTTGCAATTACATAATCAGCCCTATTAATGGCTTACTTAGATGTGTTTGCAACTTTGAGTTTATTTGTGCATTCTTAGCTGAAAGAAGTATAAAAAAAACCATTTGACAGATTGTGCCCTACACTGCAAATAAATGCAGAGCTGCAAAAACTAATTATGCTTGACCTCTATAGTGAGGGGATGATATGTCACCAGATTCTTAAAAACTTCATCCAGAGGGGCCAACCTCTTTAAGAATAAATGGTATTTATATATATGCTAGCTCAATCCTCTTGAACAAATATGATAACACTGCTAAGCCTTTTAAGTGACTATCTATATGCAACGCTGACTGAAAGCCACCAGCCCACAACTCATTGCTCCAGGTCTTGCAAATTGGACTTGAAAAGCTTCAGAAAGGTTAAAGAGTGCAATATTATTACTATACAGTAGTGATGAGGTCAGGACTTTGGTTGCACTGAAAAAAGTGTAAAGGTGCAAGGGAAGCAGCTAAGCCGATGTATAAAGTTGACAGGTATTGGTATGGCTCATGGCACGATTCTCAGCAGCTGTATGGCCAATCTGGTCTGGGATCATCTACAGCAGTTGCTGCATGATAGGTTCCTAGCTGGAAACAAATGACTTCTACACTAACATGTAAATTCAAAGTGTCTTGGTCCATTCCATGGCACTAAGGCCAAATGCCAATATCAAACTTGTCCTGCAAACAGGGTGGCTACACCAAAAAAACCTATTGAGAATGGTCTTACCCCATATTAATTCCCTAAACAGGCCAGGAAACTGGGATAATGATAGTTGACTTAAAATGTGGATAACTGAATTCTATTGCCCAATAATATTTTTGGAGTAATTTTATATACCAGTAAAAATAACCATGAAACCTTCTAGTGCACCTCCAGCCCTCATTTGTTGTGCGAAAGGACCCTCTCTCCCTCCTATCCCTTTTCCATACAGCTGAGTTGTAATTCATCAGTTCTCAGGTTCATTTGGTGAGAGATAGACAGTTGGCTCATCAGCAGTCAGTGTTACCCATGTAATGTAAAAAACCATTCCTACTCCCAATATATGCACACCCTAGTAAGGCAAAGGAGTGCCTGGCCCATGGCACGGAGACAGACTCTTGCCTCCAGCCCCAGTGCTGACAATTCCACCTCCTGTCACCAGACAGTCTCCCTAAATCATACTGATCCCTGATGCTGGGGTATGAAACCAAGCAGCGAAATACAGAAGTTTATCATCTAGAGATAGCACACATGAGCTGTCTGTATCTAGGAGCTGCAATTTAAGAAAAAATTGCCTATGAAAAGAGCTACAGAATTGAATATATAAAGCTGGTTTTCATTCCCTAGTATGATGCTTCTATCAAAATCTTGATGCAGCTCTGGGTTAAGTAGGTCAAGACATTCAGAAAAAGGGCAGAAGAGCTGCTTTTTCGATGTTTTCTTTCTATGATATGAATTTTTTCACCAGTAAAAGACAGGGGAAAGGATTTGGGATATTTATGAGGAAACTCTTTTTTTCTGTATTATTTTCCTCTTTCCTAAGCATTAATTGTACTCTAGAAGCACCTCTCCCTCTTACTTGTAAAACCTATCCCACCTCAGCGTAAGCAGACAAGTAGGTTATTGAAGAGTAGAACTGAAAGTAATGAACACAGGGTTTTCTACTTCTAGAAAAGTAAACTAAAATTCATTACTAACACCAACAGAGGCTGAGTTAGACAAGCACCAAGCTCAGGGAGCACATGAGCCCCTAGTGCCGAGTATAGGAGAAATTAAAACTTACTTCATCATCCTGTACGTCACAGGCCTGCCCTTTAACAACTTGGTAAAAAAACGGAAATCCAGTGTAATAACACTTCCAGAGAGTGGTTGATAAGGTACAGCAGAAAGGGTATTTTCTTGATGTACGGCTTCAGAATGAAGCAACTTTATCCCTCAAAGCCACTTTTATTCTCCAGTAATGTTCAAACGATCTACTATAAGAAGATGGCAGCTCTTTAGGGGCAGAACAGACTGAATAGAATTTAGGAACTGTTCCTTCCTTACTAAAAAAGAGGGGAAAGGAGGGATCTTCACTTGCAGGATTTCATCTTGGCCAAGATTTTATCTTGGAGGTAATGGCAAATCCTTGGTTGACACTAATGCTAAAAAACGTTGGAAATTCTCCAGGAAGAAAACAAGTTTCCCTGTTCAACTTCTTATACAATCTGCATACGACATTTTCCCTGCTGCTTCAGATAATTTTTGGTTTTACATGCTCCAGAGGGATGCATTCCTCTAACCAACAGCTGTCTATACAAGCCTTGCAAAGCTGTCTTTTCCATTTAGTACCACACCTCTACCACAGTTACTCATCTTTGAGCCTGTACCGTGATTTCATGCGTCCATTTATCTTTTTGGTTGTGGTTTTTAAGGCCGATATATATGCACTGAAACTCTAGTGACTGAAGTCAGGTCCTGAAAAGTTTCCCATGCTCTTTGCTTCAGTTAGTTTCGCTACATATTAGCCTGAAGTAAACCCCGTCATTTTCAGAGTATTTTACATAGGGGTGACTGAAGCTATAGAGTTAACAAGTTGATTTCGCAATGGAGATTAAGTTTGTATTTATGATGCAAACTGTATGTTCTGAATGTGGTAGGTTATCAAACATTGTGTGTTTTTTAAAATTGTTACAGTGTCAACTGTTCCTACATATAATATCTGAAAAAAGAATAGGTAATAGAAGTCACAAAGTTGAGGAGAGTGGGAAGCATAAATCTTGTCAAATACTTCATGACATAAAATAAACCTCATATGAAAACAATTAGAGAACATGTTGATAAGATGGATTTTTTTTCCACTTTTGCTTTAAGAAGTTTAAAGTGTTTGAAAATATGTGGTGAAAGCCTTTCTCAAAACATGAACATGTGGGTTACTACAAAACTGATGCTGACTGCTCTTAAATAGAATTGTTGTCACATTGCCTTGAATTGCAATGGAATCAACCAACAGTAGAAAACAGATCTCTTCGCCCTGCACAGTCCACGGCATTGATTTTTCTGCAAGTTGTCTATGTACAGAATTACGCATTTCATTAATTTCCACCCTTTTCAGAGACCTAGCTTTGATCTGATGTAAATCTTTGTAATTTCATCTGTTTCAGTGAAAGTGCCCAAGTTTGTGTGGCAATGACACCATAACCAGCAATATATATTACTGTTGTTTTCACTGCATTATATCTATTTCACAAATGGGTCTGATACGTTAGAGAGTAAACACATTATGCAGTGTAACCATGAGAAACACTACCAAACCAGGAACATATCTCAGAACTGATGTCTGTTTTCAGGTCTTCCAAAGGGGTTCTACAAGACTAATAATCTGTAGAGTATGGTAATGCTGTGATAAAAGATACTATAGAGTATTCTATATTCAATGTATGATTCTATTAAAGAGTCTTTATGTTCTTTCTAGTAAATAAATCATCAAAATTGTTGTCTTTTAACTTTGTCCAGAAGATGAAAATTATGGAAAAAATCTGAAACATTGTACTCAAAACAGAATTGATGTATTATTTTGTGTCTTCAGTCCTCCAAAAGCAATTCCAAAGTGTGTAACATACTGGTAATAACCTTTTTTTTATTTTTTTAAATGATAAAAAAAACCCAAACAAACCAAACCAAACCGAAACTCCAAACAACCAAACCCAAAACAAAACCCCCAAAATTCCAGGAAAAAATAACAATTACATAAGAAGAATCAATACTACAAAGATCAGTTAAAAACTAATCATGGAAACAGCTCTAGAGTTAAGTATTTACCTCTTGGGGGATATTGGTTCCACTGGAAGATGCCCTTCTCTGTGAACTTCTCCCAGCTTCTTTGTATGAACTGTTTCAGAACGCAGCGGGGACAGCAGTGCTTGCTGTTTTCTAGCTTTTCCTACAATAAAGCAAGACGCACTTATTTTTATCAATACACCAAGCCAAAAGAGCATGTAATATAATGTTGTAATTCTATGGAGCAGGATGCTTAGATGGGCAACAGTGTTTACTGAGAATTACTTTAAATTGTAAGATGCAAGTCAGCAGGTAGGGAAGGAGAAGAGAGCTCAAATACTCCAGACATTTATTTTGAAAGCACTGGAAGAGAAGACAGTAGAACTGCATCAACATAACGCACTCCTTCATGCATGTTTGTTTATTGGGGTGTTTAAAGGCATTGTCGATGCACTCAAACCAGGTGGGAAATGAACTCAAACCAGGGGGAGGGAAACCCTGAACCAAACAGTTTAACGGTTCATTCCTCTGCTAGTTGTTACAATTGCTGTAATTTTCACTCCCTAACCTAAAATCCAGTCTTCATTCTCCTCCATATCCAACAGATATGCAGAGTTCAGCATCATGAATTTGTCAGACATGAGTCTGCTAGAGTAGGGGAGGGGGTCTAAGAAGGGACACTAAAAGAATCAGTTTGCAGTTTGGGGGGGGGAGGGAGCTCTCCAAATATGGTCTGAAATGCTTAGAACTGTCCTGTTAAGCACAGTTTCAAGTAGTACAAGGGTAACATGAAGATGGTCATTTTTTCTCATTCTTCTCCATTACATATGCATTTCAGCAATGTGGGCAACAAGCTAAATTGTGCTGACCTTTATCAGAGACAGGGTGTAACTGCTGAAGGAGAAGTAACATTGCTACATGCCATGTTGTCCATTTGCTGCTCCACTTTCTAGGCTTCCTGATACCACATAACCACACTAATGAGCATATCAGCTCAACACACTTACTCACAAATCCCTTTTGAATCATTCTATCAGCTCCAATTGCAGGGGTGAATGTAAATGCCAATCCTAGATCTTCAGCTAGTTTAACATGCAGGAAATGATACACATTTTAATTTACAAGAGCTTCAACTATGTCTCATCAAAATAAGAAAGTCTCCTAATTATATTCCATGCCATCATGCCATTTTAACCCTATAAGACTGCATTGTCTTGTCACGACAACATGCTCAGCAGACTTCACAAATGTCATATATAATGAGTGGTACATGAATACAGTAAAGTTGTAAGATACACATTTAGGAGTTTTGCAGTTTGCTCACAAAGAGAAGGATGAAATTGAAGCCATGCACCACTTGATTACTTCTTAGGAGCAGTTCTACCACTTTTAAACCAGAGATCGCTGGAAGCAGTTATAGAAGGGGACAAAAGTGAATTCAAAGTCCATTCACAACAGCTAAGAAATATCTACCTACTTCCACGTAAGAACTTCCTATCATAGCAGTGCTAGATACAACTGTTTCACATACTCATTTTCCTCCACAGGGCAATACAGAACTCAACAATCCTGCAATTCTGCTTCATTTCATCACTGACAGTCTAGGTCTCCAAGTCAGTACCATCTCCTCTTTCTTTCCTGCATGATTTGCTGAGGCCATTGTAAACACCACCAAGCACATTGTCTTTTTCCCACTAATTCTGCTAATTTAATATTTAAATAAGGGCAACACTTAATAGTAAGTATGCCTGAATCCTCTTATGTATGGACTTCTTATCAACTTCAGGACACCCTGTGCTTTTCCCCAATCCTTGACACTTGTTCTCTTCATCCCTCAGAGCTTTGACTTCAGACATGACCAAACAACCTGCTGTAGGACTCTGGGCTGAGGAAAGATGGCAATTAGCGCTAAAAGGCAGGAGCCTTTCAAAACCAGTCATTCAGAAAGCTATGCTGACTACGGTTTTTACCAAGTTTCAGATACAAAACGACTAGGAGGGGTGTATCCTGGTAAACATGTGAAACCCATTTTCTCTTTCCAGTTGAACTTGCACGGAGCTATTCACAGGCAGAGAACAAACAGTATAGAGAACACACGGCTTGTCATTGGCAACCAAACTCCCATTCAAGTTCACAGCAAGTGACACACACAACTGCTGTTGCTGTTAAGAGGTGTTGTGGATGTCGCTTTTCATGTAACACAAAAGAGCCTGTCCTCAGTATTTAATAATTTAGGGCAGTGGGTTTTAACACACAGAGGCTCTTCAGTAGAAACTGAATAAAGTTATTTACCTCCACATTTCTCTCTTAAATAAAAACTATGAGAAAATGAGTTAAAGAATAAATGAGGAACCCATCTCTCTTAAAATCTGCATCTTTATGCATGAAATAACCCTACATGTGACAGACCCTCTGCTAAACTTGCAGTGATGGTCATCTTATTATTTCACTGATGCCCAAATAACTACAAGGCAAACATTATTAGTATACGCAATATAAACAAATAGTATTGAAACTGCATTTTGATCAGTTCTGTAGGGTTTCTTCTTACTCGCAATTTTTCACTGCATACAGAAATCATTCCAGTTAATGGAATTGAAAAGACCAAAAAAGCTGGTAGAGTTTAAGGAATAAGCAAGCTACATTGCTGTTCACAAGCAGACGTCTATTACATCACTTTGTTTCAGAAAACAAGCAACTGGAATGCTGAGTCATAGCAGGTTTTAAATTTGCATGAAGTACACGCACTGATTTTCAATGTGATTTTTCATAGCTATCAAGGGCGGCATGTGGCCTTGGCACCACTGAACTTTATTTGGGAAGGGAGATTAGTAAGAATATGGTATTAGAATCTGTGCCTGAGTCAAGTGAAACAGATGTAGCATGTGAGCAGATAAAAATTTCCCTGCTTAAAATAGATAGTACAATACAATTCATCTTTCAGAAAGGTGAAAGGTAACAAGAAAATACCAGTGCTCTTTGTTTAGTGTTAATCAAATAAGACCCAAGGAGATGCATCTATTCTGTTTGGATAATAGCGGTGCTACGTCCCAAGCCATAATTTAAAATAATAATAATAGCAGCACATTTACAACTCTCCCATTCATCAGCCTACTTGTACATCATACCCTCTACATACGAATTTCTTGCCTACGCTGCTCATTGAGCTTGCAGACCCTTTAGTGGCAGAAATCATTTTTTATGTGGGGCTTGTACAGAGACCAGCACAGTTGGGTCCTGATCTTGGTTTATATCCGAAAGCATTGGTAATATAAAGGAATAAAAATTGTCAGTGTCACTCAGGAAGTTGTTCATGTTTGTCATCAATCACTGACCTGCTTAGATTTGATGGATATGCTGAAATCTTTTCATTCAGGGTGAATGAAGAAGGAATAAGAATACATTTCACATAAGAGGCTCTGAAACAGTTGTAACCACTGACACAAGATCAAGTCAGCATGGAAAGCCTCAGGAGAGTTTATTTCAAGCTGGCAAGAACTAGCGCAGATGCAGAGGCCAGAGCACTGGTTGGGTCCAATGGGTGGGCCATGTAGTTCAGTGAAGAAAGCTATGAGAACACCTGAGCAACTGTTGGGGAGGAAAGATGTAAAGTTCCTAATTTTAGGCACGATATTTCTCCTGTAGCAGAACTGAATGGCTATGCAAGGAAACCTTCCCGTCTCCTTCATTTCTACTATATATAGGAAAGCAAGAGAATGAGTACTTTCTTTATAAAGTAACACCTGACTCATCTCAGCAGTTTTGCCACCTAATAATGGCAACAGTCTTGGTAACTGCTCAAGCAATAGTCATATATAGTGAAGTAATTTATCAAGATCCCATTCCTGCATGAAAAGAAGGAAGAAATGGGGTGCAAATCTGAAAGAAAACAGCTGAACAAATTTATTTCCTTAAAAAGTACAGAGTTCTCAGTCATTGATAATGATGAGGAGAACAAAGAGTGGTCTATAAACCAAGTTACATTTGCCTCCTATCTCTGGCTGCAAAGGGGGAAGTGCCTTAACATCAGAGATCTTTGTGTTAGTGTAAGGAAAAAAAAAAGAAAAAAAAGTTTTACTTGTGAGGGCTTGCTTCTACATGATTTCTTCAGCAACAGAAAGTGGAGCAAACTCTATATCCCAGTAGCGGGGATAAGTAGGACTTTGTTAAAAGCCCTAGCGCAACACACACGTAGTGACATTTTGTGAAGCAGACTTGGGGGAGCTAGGACTGGCTGTTCCAAATATCAAGCCAAACACCCGTATGGCCTTCAGCAGTCCAGACAATGCTGTGCAGACCTGCGTAGCTGAGATGTCCCTCCATACAGCTCTTCTTGCCCAACCACAGCCTGCCAGCAGCTGTATACATGGGGTTCAATCTTCAGAAATGGCTAGATAAGCAAAGCAGAATCTAAAGCAAGACAAGAGAGGATTTAACAAACCTGAATTTGCCAAGTACAGAAAGGTTTCAGAAAATAGCCTGAATGAGGAGATATAAGAAAGCCACCATATTCATTTAATACAGCCCTGGTGAGGTCACTGAGAATCTTCCACTGGCATTAGTGGCCTGTCATGTAGCTAAACAAGGCTCAAGTTCAGCTCCACAGTTTAGCGCACACCTAACCATTGAGCCAACACACACTTTTGTTGCCTTTGCTGGAACAGTTGCTTAGAAGCTGTCAAGTTAGGTAGCTATTCAAAAGCCTTGCTGAGTTTCAGGCACAAGTCTTTGCCCTAGAATAACTGAATGGTATAGTCCCATTGACTAATTAATCATCCCAGTGTATGTTTGCACCTGAACCAAATGGAGGGGGAATCACATCAATCTCCAGCAAAAATACACCAGAACACCACCAAGGACACGTGGAGTTCATTTATCGTTTTGCTGATAATTTACTTATGGCAACATCAGTTTGCTGGTACTATGTTATTAGAAAACATTTTTCATTATTCTTTCACAATGCCTGTTTTGAAAGGGTTGAGTTTATCTTGTTCTTCTCAGCTCGGAGAAGTTTCATTTTAGATATAAAAAATGTGCAGTCATTAGTCTATCTGTGAGTTATTTAGTCATACAGCTAGCAATGTAGGAAATATAGACAGTGATGGAATCCTTCCTGCATCTACCTTCTAGAGAATCAGATTTATCTTATAGATCACAACAGATAAGAGAGCTAGTCAGTAAGCCAAAGAAATTCCAAATCCTCTTTCTTCTGAGCTATTTGGATGAAGCATTGAAATGGAGGTTAGGACAGCAACCCGACTCACCAACCTTCCAGAAGAAAAAAAAAGTAGCCATTTTCCCTTGCTTAAAGTTTATTTGATTTAATGTTGAGAGCTTGAACATTTTCTAAGCCCAGAGGCCATGGACAAAAGAGGCAAGTAAAATCCCAGCACACTACTAAGGTGAATTAAGTTTAGGCTAGAAATCCTAAATCAGTGGACAAAAGTAGATTAGACTATAAACGCGTTTCTCTAAGAGGTCGAAAGGTCAGATGTCAGGAAATTGGACAAATAAATAGAGGTGAATCCAAGAAAAGAGATAGGCAAAAACTAAGGCATTTTTCAATAAAAATGATAATGAGCAGCAGCTTATATAGGACTAGGAATAATAAATAAAAAGGTAATCTGACAATACATTTCTGTAGTTATTGAATAAAGGACTTGCACAAAACTTTCCAGAAAGACTTTGAAGAAGTATCAGCTCTGTCTGGGGATAGTTGAAACAAAAGGGAAAGAGATGTTCTGAAACTCAGCAAGTCTGGAAATCAAGCTTACACGTTCAGAGGACGCAAGTGGAACAAATCCACTTGAGACACTGAAGTTCCAGAGAGGTGTCACTCATGAATGAGGAAGTGCTTTCTGTCAGAAAAAACTTGACTATTACGTCTGCAGTTACATTGAAAGCTCAGACTGGACATTAAGGGCTAACAAAGGTCAAAAGATTTTTATGTTAGCAGAGATGATTCATAGAATTGCAGAATAGTTGAGGTTGGAAGGGACCTCTGGATGTCACCAGTCCAACCCCCACTGCTCAGGCAGGGTGACCTAAAGCCAGTTGCCCAGGACTGTGGTCCTGGAGTTGGAGTATCTCCAAGAATGGAGGCTCCACAAGCTCTCTACGTAGCCTTTTCCAGTATTTGATCACCCTGACAGTAAAAAAAGGTTTTCCTTATCTTTAAATGGGACTTCTTTTATATTCATTTGTGCCCACTGATTTCGGTCCTTTCACTGAGCACCACTGAGAAGAATCTGGATCTGTCTTCTTTACATGCTCCCATCAGATATTTATACATATCGAGCTTTCTCTTGCCACAGCTAAACAGTCCCAGCTCTCTCAAACCTGTCCTCACATAAGAGATGTTCCAGACCCATAAATGTCTCTGTGGCCCTTCGGTGGACTTGTTCCAGTGTGTTGGTGTCTCTCTTGTACTGGGGAGCCTGGGACTGGACACACCAGGCCAGATGCAATGTCACAAGTGCTGAGAGAGAGGGGAAGGATCACCTCACCTCCCTTGGCCTGCTGGTGACGCTCTTTCCAGTGCATCCCAGGATGCTGTTAGCCACTTTTGCCATGAAGGCACAATGCTGGCTTCGCGGCCAATTTGTTGTCCACCAAGACCCCAGGGCCTTTGCTGCAAAGCTGCTTTCCAGCTGGTCATTCCCCAGCCTGTACTGGTTCACCAGGCTATTTCTCCCCAGGTGCAAGACTCTGCAACTCTCACAAAGTCCTAGAAAAAAAAGCTTTTGACAGCTTTATCTAATAGGGGTAATGGAAATAATCAGATAATTGCACACAGCATTTTAGTCAGTTTTAACTGTTGCCCTCTTTCTTGAAGTAGCAGGGACCCACTGAAGTATTGAAACATAGTTTAAGTTCCCTATTTCTCTTTGTGGATCCTGCCCTGAAACAACTGTATATGTTACTTGTTAAATGTTGCTAATGTGATCCATGTAATTAAATCACAGCTCACATTGCCATAGTATTTTTTTTTCTCTAAAGGTATCTTGATATTTTAAAATTTTTAGTTTTCCAAGAATCAATAGTGTAATTTACTTAAGAGACAGAAAACATGCACTAGAAGCTATAAAATGAATACCATTTGAACAATGATACAGGCCTTGAAGCTGTGAATAGACTGTGCCCAAAATAATAAACAGACCCTTCCCAGTGACTGGCCAATTTATAATCTGATCCTACTGAGATTTATGTGCGTGCTTTATGCATAAGGTATCCCATGGACTTCAAGAAAGTCAAGTTGACATTTAAGCTATTCTGAGACTAACCTTAGTTATGGTCTCCACTATACCCAAACTAGTAGACCTGGGGTACGGATCTGTGATTCTTTTTGTTTGTTACCTCAAGATGTTTAATCTTCATATCACAAAAGTTGAAGAGAATTTTAAAATCTATTACTGGTTGACAAATACATTTTCTAACAGCTCAGCTTCTGGTTGTTTGAGAAATATTTATCCTTCAATTCACCAACATTATTCCTTATTCATCCTTAGTGCAACTATATTTTTATACCCATAATATTGTATTCATTAGTGTTTTCCATAAGCTGTTACCAATAGTAATTTTATATGCCTATCCCTAAACTTTTCATTTCTACTGTCTTTGAAGATACATCATTATAACTCAGCTAGGCATAAATCTTGGACATAAAAGAGTTTGTTTGTTTTTGTAATTGAATGTTGCCATGACATCAGAACAATTTATGACCCTGGTAAAAGTGGAAATATCTGTGTATTAAGCACATGAGTCTTTACATACTGGGATCCAAAACAGGTCTTTTCGTGTTTTGCATAACATTTTTAAAATAGTCAAACCAGTTGGTTTTTAAGATTGTAGCATAACTTTTCCTCATTGCTATAGAGATTGAAATGGGCACAGATATGAGAGCTAAACTATTTCCATAAATATTTCAAATACCAGATAAGGTAAGGGCCTGTCAGCATTTCTTTACCAAATCATTATTTTCACAGAGACTGTAACTCAAGGGTGAAAAAAGCCAAACTTCTCTTTGGACTTCAACTTATTTTAAAATTACGGGGGGGGGGGGCAGGTCATTCAGACTAACAGAAAATTACTTCTAGCAAATATGAAAAAATACAAAGGCAATACAAGACTTCCCTCTACCTCAAGCCCTCCTTGCAGAAACTGTGGGTCTCAAATGCTTTTTCTGCTTCTGTAAACTATATTCCTGTGCCTTAAATTGATCTTTTTCATTTAAAGTGTAAACCTTTTTTTTTTTCAACTGTCCATAACGCAGACTCCCAGTTTTGGACAGGAACTAGTATAGATTAGAGGAGGAGAAATAAATAGAAATGACCACAAAACTCTATTTTCAAATCTGGTTTGCTATGTGTTCATTCATTCATTCTTAACAAAAAATTCATAAGCATTTGAGAAGGTGGAGTGAGTTTTTATCTCTGCCCATCAAATAATTCTGGGGTTTAGGAGTCTGTTTCTCTAAAACTTCTTTCAAAGTGATTTTGTTATACTTCAGTGCTCTATGCTATTATACAGGTATGGAGTCTACAAATAAGATTAGCTGGCTGACAAAATAAGGTATCCAGACCCAAGCGATTCTTTTTAGAGCATCAGCTCGCAGACCAGTAATTCTGGAAGGAACTATTTTTAAGGTAGGAATTTGTATGAACTGATAGGCAAAAATAATGGCAACAGTAAGCATTTGTAGGAACTAAAAAGTTTGTATAAAGTAGTGTGATCACCGTCTCAGTTCTCACATTTGTCTACATCCTTAAAGTTACTGTAAAGTTATGCAAAGAATTTGTAACTTTCAATAACTAATATTCAAAAGCTAAGTGAACTCCATTTAGCAGGACATGGCATCAAGACAAAGAAATTATCTCAACTATTTGCTAAACGTTAATAACCATCCATCTCTAGCTACGCTTTCCAAAATTCTTGAACAGCACCTGAAGGAGGCTCCAACCTGTTTCTGTGTTGTTGTATTGTCTACAGTGGAGTAAAATATGGGTAACAGCTCCACTGGATTTAATATCTTCATACCCCACTTTTATTTGTACCATCTCATCATAGGCATTATCATATAGGTGATGCTATGAAAGTGAGATTGTTTCAGGATTTAATAAAAACTGAACGTCCCAAATGTTCAAGAGTTTTTGAGTATCACATATACACCATGGTGAGAAAAGGCTTACTTTGTAATAAAAACATTTAACGCCTTCCCCTTCCACCCCCAGATTTCTCAGCAATCACCAGTCTCATGCAGTATCCATTTAACACAAATTTCTGCTTTGGCTAAAACATGCTTTCTGGAGTCTATTGCCAAAAGGTCACCGAGTGCAACTGAAATGTATTTTTGCTTTGATAAAGAAGCAACTACTTGTATTAGAGATTTCCACATTTGATATACTGACTTTTACTTCAGTGACTTCTAATCAAAAAGGCACATGCCTAGGATCTCACTACCATTTGCCAATCTGTACAGCACCAAGAGTTGTGAACACCACCACCACCACTTTGAGCACAACCAATTACATACATAAAACTCAGCCACCTCCCGAATTTTCCCCACCTCTAGTTGACAGCTCCATTTTGCTGGACTCATGATTCCAAATATTAACTGATACAGCTAAATTACATGTGAACCCAATCGAAACAGTCTCAAACCCATCTGGGATCAGAAGTACTTGCTTGGAAGCCAATACAACCCCCTCTTCCCTATAAAAACAAGAGCTGAATTAGTAAAAGGCAATGCTCTTAGGATGCTATTCTAAATAAAATAACTGTATTTATCTTAGGATGTGGAAAAAACATCTTGAAGTAGCAAAAGGTTGCTACTTCAACCTTTTATTTTATAACAGCAATGCTCAACTTCGAAAAGAAAACTTAAACATCTCTGCAGGAAGAAAATCATTATTTGAGATCTCCTTCAAAATTCTGCAAAGTTGCATGCTGCTTTGCAGAAACAAGTATCATTATTCTGCATGGCATGCCCAGCTATATACCCTGCGAAAGCACTGCTAAGTGACATTTCAGCCTTTTGCTAATTTATGTTTAAAAAGAACAGCACAATGCTCTATACGGAGCCAGTAGCCCTATTAATGATATTTGACACTTCCCTAGCACAAGTCCTCGTTTCAGGTGGTTATAACTTTGCATGTTATAAATATGGACTCTGAACTTTATACTTACATTTAAAGTTAGAGATTAAAAATAGCGTGCCATTTTTCACAACCAGGAGAAAAGACTCATTATTTTTCTTCTATGCAAACTGATCCCCCCCACCTTTTTTTTTGTTTTGTTTTTAAGAGGAGTTAGTGTCTCCACGATTTAGGACAATGGGTTATGACCTGTGGATTTTATGTGTGCATATGACAGCTGTCTCCTTGTCATCTTCTGCAGCAAGAGATGTTAAATCTCTGAAAATTTCTGTTTCAAATCTGCAGAAGAAACGAAATACCACGTATCTCTCTTTTCAGAAGGTTTTATGTATGTTTAGCCATAAGTCTCTTCCCCTTCCCCTGAAAAGTTTTGGGACAACAGGATCTTAACCTTTTGCTAAATTGGGTCCCGTGCCTCATTCAATTCACAAGATGTCCATTTGAGAATAAATCAGGATTATGTACCATGAGACTGTTGTTTGTACAAGTCCTGGATACTTGTCAACCACTTCAGAAGGTCTGAAATCAAGGTTGCAGGAAGATGCTTAAAAAGAAGGGATTATTTAATGGGCAAGGCAGTTAAACAGTACTCCTGTAAACCACTAGTGCTGCCCCCCAACACTTCTGCTTAACACTAGCAAGTTACCGAAAACAAATTTGTCACAGCTTACCTACTAATAAGTATTCACGGTTTTCTGCCAAGATACCTGAGAATGCTTTTGCATAAATTCTGTAACTAAAATATTGGAAGTAGGGTTTGAATGTAAGAAGTATCCTGTATGATAAGTAGCCCTATGTATGATTCCAGCCCTAAATTAGCCACCCAAACTTAGTAGATCCTTGGCTTCACTCTCTTGGGCCTATAAAAAGGGATATTAATAGCAACCAGTCTCAGCTAGGAGTTAAATTCATGAATGTTTGCAGAACATCCAGTCTTGAGCCATTCCTAGTAAAGTCCCTCAATAAACTAATGATTATGCATTCAATACAAGGATCAAGGAGGTGGAGATGTGAAGACATTATTAAATAAAACATTCATTGAACAAAGCTGAGGTCTTGGACAGAGAAAAAAATACCACCATCTTTAATTACATTGTTGCAGATTTTATTCTAACAAACATGTGCAAAGGTGATGAATTAAGGTCACGCAGGCACTTCCCAATTTCAACATATTTGACTTTGCAACCTTAAAAGTCTTTTAGTGTAGGATTTTTGGATGCAGTACAGTACGTATTTGTAAGGCAGCCAAAACCAGCTGCAGAAATAAATGCCAATCCTTTGCATACCACAAATTTAACTAAATGTGTCTTTATCTCCAGATCAGGAAAGACAGGAAGAATGCAAGTGCTTATTTTGGGGGTTGGGGATTCATTTGTTTGCAGTAATTTAGATATCAGTGTCACAATGTGTCAAATCCTTCTGGTCTGTAATTTCCACTAAAAATTTATCACTCAAAGAAAACACTTTCTGGACAGTGTAAAAGGGTTCCACGAGCATGAGAAGTGACTGAATTGACTGAAGTTACCCTTGCAAGCCTTTAAGAGAGATATAGCTCCATAGTAAGTCACTGGGTGAGAAGGAGTAAGACTAGAGGGTAGAAAAAAAAGGGGGGGGGGGGTGAAAGGACTGCTTCTGTGCTTCTGAGTGGTGTCGTGGTTTAGGGCCAGCGAGCAACTAACACCACGCAGCCGCTCACCCCTTCCCCCCCCCAAGTGGGATGGGGGAGAAAATCGGGAAAA
>JANZLQ010000031.1:9804948-9839671 GCA_026212715.1 Elanus axillaris | reverse complement strand
ACTGAACTCAAAACACAGCACTGTACCAGCTACTAGGAAGACACTTAACTCTATCCCAGCTGAAACCAGGACAGTGGTTAGAGGAAAAGACAAGCAACTGGGACTCAAAGGACATCCCATTAACAGTAGAAGCACAAGCAAAATTTGTCCTGATGATTTTATTCTTGGTGTCACTGCTTGAAAGATTCCAGCTTGTAGAGTGCATAAGACTTCAGACTTGTAGACTTCAGAAGCTGAAATTAAGGAGCATCTTATAAGAGCTGGACTTAGGACCTATTCAATTTCCCGTCCAAATTGCAATGTCTTACACATGCTAATATGCAGAGCTGAATTTTATCTATTTAAGCACACCCTATAATTTATACCACTGTAGTGGTTTCAGGACTTCAATGCAGTTATGCAGCAATACATTGTTCTTTACATTTCATTTTCCTTGAGTTTATGAGGCAGATGACACTGTACCATCCAGTGTAGGGTACTTGGGTTAATGATGGGTTAACAGGGACATGCCCAGCACCCATTTAGTTGGGTCGGCCAAGCTTGGTGCCAGGCTAGCTCCTGAGGTATGTAGGAAGAAAAGGAGTCAGGAGGAGGAGGCCTCCTAAAAAGTCACTTTGTGATGGGATATAAAGGTTTATGGGAAAGTTGGTATGTCCTTCCTGGACACAGCAGGGATTTGGATTTAACAATCTAAGAGACGTGGCTCTGAGAAGTCAAACAAAAACTTGGCCACAGCTACCACAGACATTATTGAGAAAACTTATGCCCTAGTCTACCATATAAATAGAATTTACATCACCTTAGCAGTTATTATTTTTTAAAGTCCAAGAAATGAAATGCAAAAGCCACTCAATGCAACTCTTAAGTATGAACAACTAGGCTCTAAATTAGTTAAATATTTAAGTACATGAGCAAGCGCTTACATTAAAGTTGTTGTTCAATTTATGTCCTACTTGCTGAACTAGTACCATAAATCAAGAGAAGTCAGAAAATGCAAAAGTTTACATTCTAGAAGTGACATGATTTTGGCACTCATAGTACTTTCTGTTTTCTCATTAAACATGTCACTTAATATGCATAAGGGGGCTTAGTCAACCCTATTCCTTGTCAAACTAATATAATCATTCACTATCACTAATACTTTCTACACTGATGAGTAAATTTTCCTTTTTATATACATCCTTTAAATATTTGCATCTTAATATTTTCTAAGTTTTCTTGTAAACTGGCAAGGAGCAGCACATATTTTCAAATACTACCACATTTAGTATTCCTTTAAATCCTCTCCTCTGCTTGTAATGGAACTACATTCTCCCTTTAACTGGGCATTGGACAAAGACCACACAGAGCACATTTTTATCATGAAGGAACCCAAAATGAGCTCTAAACTATCTAATCTACGAGTCAGTAGGAGTATTGTGATAAACACCTCTGAAACGCAGTCAGCTGCGGCTTGAAATGCAGCCACTGTTTACTAGTACGTGCATACCACTTTACGGTTCGTAGCAAGTGGTGAAAAATCGTACCTTTCCTCATAACCAAAGATGCAGTGGAAAATTAAGTAGGTAATATGTCATTAACAGATCTGGACTTTGGCCAAGACAGAGAAGCTAATCTCACCTCTTTTCTGATGAGCCCCAAAGAATACAAAGCGACTTGAGGAGATCCTCAGTTTTATGTATTAACCAAAGGAGAGCAACTCTAAATGGCACAGTACCCCACAAGAAGTTGATTTCAGCTGTGGGTAGTGTACTTTTATAAAGCCAAATACAAAATTTCATCCTCCAGTCTTTGTTTGCCATAACCCCCCATAAAAGCATGGAAGATATTTTTAAAGATCCCAAGTACATACAGTTGCCCAACTCTTTACCAAGAATATTGAAGACAAGCATTAAAATTCCCTGTGAGGTTATAGGCTATCTCCCCCAGCCCAGGATATACATCCTTGTGCTGCATAGTGTCTAAGTTTTCTTTCAAAAACTGAAATAAAAGTTAAAAAATAAGTGTTTGTGTTACCATTTCTGACTAGAATTACACATCCTCATAACGAGGCTCTGAAGATTTTTTAATTTGCTGTTTTTAAGACCCTCAGGTTGTGCAATAGCCACTCTCTCACATTTGCTGCACCTCAGCAGTAACTTCCAGTATGGGGGATGGTAGTTGCCCCAAGGGTAAAAGTAAATTCTCTTCAGCAGGGAAGACTGCTTTTCTGTGCAAAACAGGAGAAAAAGATGAACACAAGCTCTAATTCCATCACAAGTGAAGTGCATAAGTTCCTAGCAAGATATTGCGGTACTTCCCCAACTAAGCATGCCTTCAATATTCAGTAGAGGCTGGAAGAGGTGTATACTCATCAACTATTGTATTCATATTCTCATGTTCTTATTCACCCTTCTGCAGCAGCTTCCAGCACCAATGCACTGCACAAGACCACTGTGTCTTATGCTCACAAGATTAAAAAAGGAAGAAAATGATTTATCAAAACTGGGAGTTAGAAGAGAAAGGACTGCACAATGCATGTGAATAAGGAAGGAATGCTAACAACTGTGGAAAAGCTGATCATGGTATTTAAAGTGGCAGCATTAGAAAACTCAGAATAGACACTTTTTTTCAAAAAAATACCGGCAGCACTTCTAAAAGCATGGATGATGTACTGAAACTGAAACCAGAAATTGAAAATCTCAGCTGAAGTTTTGATGTCTATTTATCATACTTTTGGCAAAAACACAGAGCAGATTAGTACTCTGTTTTAATAGGGCACCTATTATACAAAGAAGTTGCAACTAAAGACAGGCAAATGGCAGAGCGAAGGATTCTGAAGTCAAAAGAAGCAGCATTCCAACCTCAGCAAAGAAAAATAAACAAATCTTCCCAGTGTTATTAATTCATCCCAGTCATCCTATTTAGAAAGTCGACAGTTTTATTCCTTCTTTCTGCTTCCACTCTAAAGTAACAGCAGCAGTGTTACACTCCTAGTTCAGTCAATCAGAAGGTTATATAGTTCACCAAAGTTCTAGGTCACATTAGTTCACAGATTTGTTTTATGTGCTGCTCTTGACAGATGAAAGAGTCTCAATTTTCCTTCCTCCATTAGCCTGCCATCCCGGGAACTGCTCAATTCTGGAAATCCCAGCAAGTTGCCAATCTTTTGCAGAATCAGGTCTACAAAAAAAATAAGAAACTTCTGACAGAAGTAACACACAGAGTCAGTTTGCATGAGCTACATATTTTATGTTTTCTCTTGATCGTCATTACTAATGATCATGGAAAGAATCATCCCAAAGACTTTAATTCTATTTGGAGTTCCTTAAATATATTCTTCTTTTCCAGGGAGAGCCTGGGAAACTGCAGTGCATCAAAGTCTGACTGAAGTAGTTGCATTAAAGTTTGCTATGTAGCGATATACGTGCTCATGTATTACAGTGCACTAATACTGAATAATCAAACATTTTCAACTCACCTCCAGAAAAATCTATAGGAAACTCATACATATTCTAAGGAAAAAGAAATTAAATTCTCAAGCAACATAGTAAAGTGCCATAGGAATCTTTTGAAAATGTTGTGGCATTTACTATCTTCTTTACAGGATTTCTATACTGTTTTTTAAAATCAATCGGCTTTACACTCCCGCCAGCAGATTCTATAGGATGATGGAAAAGTTCTAAAGAAATCTCATTATCAACTTCTCACTTATATAAGAATAAAATCTGAAGCAAGAGAAGAATATTTTTCTATTTGAATCAATAGCCTCCTAAGGAAGACCAATACTATTAATGAGAGATACTCCAGCCAACAAGTACAAAGTCAAGCACATGCACAAGTCCCAGAACCGCTGTACATATTGTACCTGCAAATGACAGCCCAGCAGCAGTGAAGTTAAAGATTCTGGAGCACCCACATGCATCATCTTCTAAGAGCAACAGCAGGAATTCTCCTGATTCCAGTCCTTAAAATAAGAGAAGCTTTTCCTTCCAGCAGTTTCAAGAATAATAGCTGCGGAGGAGCCCTGCTCAGTCTTAGAGGAACTTCATGAAACTAAGATGAAGGCATTAAAGGCAGTGAACATTTCTTACTACCGTCTACAAGCTAAATACAGCACTTGTTGCTTATTCTTCGTACAATTAGTTCTGTCAACAGTCCTGTTGGATAGATACTACTATCATTGTTTTGCAGAAGGGAAAACTGAAGAGTTAACTGAAGATTTCCCCACAGGCACAAAAATAGCTGAGAAATTAGGTCTCCAAAGTAGGTAGCTTTGAATCACCAAACTATGCCCTTTCCATACAGCTCATTTGCTATAGATGCAAGTCTGCAGAAGGGAACAAACACATTCCTGGCCTTCAGATTCTTTGGACGAGCTAGAGATGTAACATAATGTATACATGGGCTGAAGCCAGAATTTTGGATGTAAGCTCTGATGCCAGATCTGGGTTCAGATGACACTGATCTCCAGATAAAAAACAATAAACATACAAATCTATGGTCATAAGAACACAGATGGTGCTGTCCATATGTTTTTATGGCATATGCAGGGGAAAATCCAGTAATTTGATATGCACTTTTTCCTATTCATTGACACGATAATTAAATTCCCTGAGAACGTACTCAACAGCTTATGAGAGAAGGAAGCATTGGGACCTTGGTAGTGTTGGCTTATTTAACAAGCAAGGGAAGTGAGAACTGCTGCAATTTATAGAATTTATGTGATGACAGAGCAAATCTTAACCACAGCATGTTAACCCATAGACGCTCTGTAAAGACTAAGGACATGGGATGAACTGCTGTATATGACATTTCATTTCTAGATCACTGGACTAGCTTGTTGAATGAGCCCAGGGGGACAGAATTATTTTTCCTACTTACACAGAAGCAAAGTTTTTAATAAGAGTCCAGACACTGAAATAAAGACAGTTTTTCTCCCAGGTTTATTGCTAACATTTAAAACAATGCTTCCATTAAAAAAGTATTTTCACACTTGATCAGTTTAAGGGGTTCATTATTTTCATGCTGTGCAATTATGTAGACTTCTAGTAAGTATTCTCTGCCTCTGTACACTAGACCCAAGTGCTAATTTTGGTATTTGCTTGATGCTTGGAATGTGATAATGGTATTTGGAAGGAAGTCTTTTATTGAGCTGTGTAAAAATTGACAGTCTCACTTCACATGCCTTTATGTGAAAAAAATACTCAATAAGCATCTGTTCTTTTCGCCCACATCAGGTTAAGTGTTTCAAATGAAAGCCAGCAATCTTCATATATTTTAACACATTTTAAATGTCCCTATGGTTCAAATACAATATATCTCTATGAAGAATAGAGTTTTATTAACTACAAAGAAAAAATAAAAAGAAATATATCTTTATAAGACTCCCCAACTTGTGGGTCTTCAAAGCCATCCAAACTGATTTTTGCATTACTGCAAAGCTAATTCATATGGATTTATAAACTTATATTACCTTGTACAATATGATATGATCATTAACATAATACACAGTAGGACATAGGCATTATTTACTACATACCTAATCTTGCCTAAATGTTTTATATATTGTTTGGGAAAGTTTAACTATGAGTAATTCCTCCCAAATGCATTTTTTCTGTTTCTTTTGTTACAAGATTTGATGGGCATTTTCTAAGGAGTTCTAGATGAACACAATTTTAATATTTCTGTGCATTGTTTGCTGTTGACAAAACAAATAAACAATGACATTCCATATGTGCCAGATATAAGTTGAAAGAGTAATAACAGATTCAAATATCCACAAAGATTCAACCTGAAAGGATAGTACTTGTGCAAAACATAAGCATGCTTCATTGGCTAAAAAACATAATGAGCTTTTGCTTTTTCTTTGGTTTTTTGGTGGTTTTTCTTTTTTTTGTAACCCCAAACCAGTGGGTTTTTTCATGCCTTTGTCTTTTCTACCATGAGCTTGTTAATGAATGTGTAAATGAAATCTTAAGGTCGACTAAAATGCAGGAAGGAGAAGATGCACAAAAGCACATTTGGGAAAAAGAACATTTGGAGTAATGAGGATGTGAAGAGTCTGCAGTGCTGGCTTTAGGAAGATAACTTAGAGTGCTAAAATCAAATGAAGTATCGCCCTTAGCTAACAGTTCTTCCCTAGAGAGAAATATTTCTTTGGGGAAACATCCACCTTTAGAAAACAAACCGTTCTTTCATGGTTAAAAAAAAAAAGTTTCCTAACTAGCTATTACAAATAGCAGCCTATTTAGCATCTTTGCTAAGCTTAGAGAAAAATACGCTATTTTAAAAAGAACATTAAGACCAAAATGGCTGGGTACTCACAGTTAAGAAACACCATTTTAAAACTGCTGTACATCCTCCAGCTCTTTTATACATGTTGCATTATGATGCAATCTTTAGTGAACACAATCACATGACATTTTTGCCCACAGATTCCTGCCTCATTCAGTGCACAAAATACAATGTGCTCAGTTAATGAGCAGCTATTCAATAATCTTATCCTTATTATCTTCCCAGCAGCACCTTTTTTCCCTGTGGCCCCAGCATTTCTCCAGCACTCCCTGGAGTTC
This sequence comes from Elanus axillaris, assembly GCA_026212715.1. Taxonomy (NCBI): domain Eukaryota; kingdom Metazoa; phylum Chordata; class Aves; order Accipitriformes; family Accipitridae; genus Elanus; species Elanus axillaris. Next base: position 9,833,117 of record JANZLQ010000031.1, on the reverse strand, counting down.
GTAAGCCTGGTCTCAGGCTTCAGAAAATGAGGGGCTGCATCACATCCCACCTAGAAAGATTTTGCCAAGAGAGAAAGCGGACCTGCAGATCTACCCCTCTGTGAGGGGAGAAGTGAGTGAAGATCACAGATCTCTTGAATCTTTCCATTCCTCTTCTCCTCAGGAAGAAGGACCAGGGAGCAGGACCAGGCTGCCAAGGGCAATTTTTGTGTGCCCTGATTTGCCACTACCTGAGCCCATGACCCACCTCCTGACACAGCAAACATTCAGATGGACATGCCCTCCTCCACCTCTCCTGAGGCCACCAGACACTACTCCCTTCTCCATAGGGTAGTCTACTTTCCGCCTCACTCAAGAAGAACTGACAAACCCGGTACACCCAGGTATAAAATGTAAATGTTTCATAAAATAGAAATAGCAATTCACAACATCCCTGTAAGATGACGGCTCCCATGAGATGTTAAGCTCTAGGTGGCACTTACTAGGTCTTGGCATCTCATGTGAGGTGTTTATGGCCTAATTTTTAAGAACGCTTCTGAAGCACACTCCATGGTACTGTGTATGTTCAACAGGAACCTGACCCATCTGCAGCATGGGTACTCTAAAGATGTACGCTAACTACTGGCTACCTCTGAAAGGTTTGGGTTAAGTGACTTGGGTCATAGTAGAGCTCTACGACAGATAAGGTGAGAAGCAATTTCTTTAGGGAGCTTTCGGTATCCTTTAACCATCATCTTGTCCCATCTCTCCTTCAGTCCTCTCCATCCAGTTCCTCACTACACACCTTGCAATAAATGAAGCAAAGGATTTTACGGGCAAGAATTATTTTTACTACAGTTGTAGTACAGCTGGATAGTTACAGTACAGTTGGATAATGCTGTACCTGTAGAGCTGTACAGTTATCTCCGATTCAGTGCCCGAGCAGACCAGTCTATATACTGAGTAAGGTGACAGTCACAGAAAGGAGGGAGAGGGAAGCAATTCCTGTCAGGGCTGCTGTATCAGCCTGGATCTCTCAAATTGGTGCCAATGCTAAATGCACAATAGCATCCACAGTCAGTGTTCCTGCTACCTCCAGAGAGAAGCAGCTATCCTTCTTACCAGCACTTCCTACACACCGCTGCCTCAACTACATCTCCCCACCACTCTTGGTGCCACAGCGAGTGCGTCTCTTGTGGTGACTCCTGAGGCGACTTCTGCTACTCCACCAATCACCTCGTGAAGCACCCCGTAGCCAAAACCAGTACTTCTCTGGATAGTATATGCCCTCAATATTTCGGTTGTCTCAGATCCAGCCATCAGATGCCATCACATCCATTGAAAATACGACTTCAAGTTAGCAATCAGGATTTGGTAGCTAGAAATGATGGGTAACCTTCTGATGTTACTGGTCCTGTTTATAATAGTGTCTACAAAAGAAGTTTATTTCCAGATCTAGATACTGCCTGCTATTACAAGCCATCCCATTTACAAGGTGAACTGAGCATTTCAGCATCTTGTGAAAAATGTGACATCCCTGGCAAGCTTGGGCAGACTTTTTTTTTATTTTTTTATTTAATGGTTGGTTAGTTAATTATTTAGTAAGCAGCTGAATACAAAATCTTCAGAGCTCTGTCTCTCTCCATTCCAAGGTCTTTCCCTTTATGGTCTTTTTTTTTTATATTAGACTCATCACAATTATGAGCAGCAACTCAGAGCTCTCTGTCTATTATAGTCATGCAGGAACAGTACACTACTGAAGTCATTGCAGATTAGTTTGATTTACTGTTATGTTTGCAATTTTATAAGCAGCTACTCTTACACCTATTCAGCTTCACTGAAAGGAATGACAACAGGAGCCAGCCTTTTCTTGTTTGCTCACCAGAAATTTGAAAACCAGAGAAGGGGGAATAAGGCATGAAGAATTCCACTAAGTAGTTGCTAGGCTAAGGATGGAAAACACACTTGAGAATTACCAACATTAAAATACTTATGCTTGGACATTACCTTCTTTTATCTAAAACAGGCTAGCTGTAGAGAAGGAATGATGTAAAAAGTTTAAGCGCCTTAATTGTTTTGGAGATCTGCTTTTGGAGATATTTAAGCTCCCCTTAGGCTTATGAGCTTGTAGAACCCTCGAATTAAAAACAAAAAAAACCCAACACTTTAATCCTCCTCCATCTAATGTTTCCAGACTTTCTCACCTAACTAGCAAGGATTTACATGTCTGCATTAAGCCTGTACCTGTAAAAGTGTAACCTGCATGCTTGCATTCCACTGAGCTTAAACTGTACTATATTGAAGCCCTAAATTGACTATATCTCCTAAAAACCATTCCCTGTTTTTCATCATTTAAGGCACACACAACTCTTCGCATTTTCAGCAGGATGGTGGCAGAGCTGAATGAGAAAGGATCTGTCTTAATCCCTCATAATCTTCCTAAGCATCAGGTGCTATGGGCAGCTTCATTATTAGAGGTATCATTTCTTCCTCTATTACTAAGTAATTATTTGAATAATCCATTTTGCTTGAGTGACCTCATAAAAATTTTGGTTTGGGACATGTACTTTAGCAGTGATTTTAGGGAAATTCATGTGCTCAGACCTGAAAATACTCATATCTTGTTTGCTTTGCAAGCCTGGTACTCGATTAGCCCTCAATTTAATAGGATGCCTAAACTAGAGGAAAACAATTCCTCAAGACAAAGTGCAAGACAATCACATCTCATTTACAGTGATGTAAATAAGGGAGAGAGCCAGTGAAAAGAAAGAATTTCTGGTACTTTAAATAAGAACAAAACTCAGGCTTGAAAAGCATTGCTTTGTAATGGTTCACTGTTGCAGTTGAAATTGTGTGTTGAGCATTCCGCAATGGCAAAAACTGATCAGAAATAAGCTTTATCAACTTTTTTAATAAAATCTTGCAGAATTTTCAAGGGATTCAGACCAAAAAAAAGCACTCTTTATCTAAGCCTATGAGAATTTGATGAAGACTAGTCACCCCTACAAAAATCATAGCAATTTCTCTAACCATCTCTTCTGATGGGATTCAATTAGTACAATAAAGGGAATAAGGAGAAAGAAAAAAGAAAAAAAAAGAAAACCAAGGAAATCTTATTATATGCTATTAAACTCAATAAGGCTTTTCCATCAGAGAGCATCAAGTCTTATTTCTGGTAATCCCTGCGCTGTTGTAAATCAGGAGTTACTGCTATAAAGACTACAGAGTTCCAACGGAGTAAAATTGCAGTAAGCAGAAGCCAGACCTTTGAATCATATTGCACAAGTCTAGAGCATTGTTAGACAAAAATCTTTGCTGCTAGCAACTCTGTTTTCTTGTAAGTCTCCCAGAAATGTTAGCACTTGAATATTGACAGTTTGGCAGCTCTGCCTCAGTCAGTCTGAAATGGCAACTTAAAGGTGAAGACTATTAAACTTGGGTCTCAGCAGATTTTGTTTCACCTAAAACCTAGCATCCCACAGCTGGATTCCCTTCAAGAAACTTGAAACAAACCACAGATAATGGCACAGATTGTCAGCCCCACTGCCAGCAGTGACCCTCTTACCTCTAGGCACCAAAGTGCCAGCCAGGCTCCCTGAGGATTATTACTTCTCAGGTCCCATCTGATCTTGAACCTCTTGCAGTCCCTTGGCTCAATTTAATTTGCAAGGATGTGATCCCCACCCTAGATCTGCCCTAAATCCGTTAGACTATTTTTTCATGGGTATGAGAGGAGAGTTTAACCCCTTGGCACCGAGGTCCCACATTTCCTAGTCATTTCTCAGGCTACGGTGCACAAAAGGTGTGAACATGAATATTAGGTAAATATGTTTGGGGGTGGGGGGAAAGGCAGGTGCATAATTGAGGGAGTTTGTGGATCTCTGTTAAGAATTAGGCCCCTAGACTGTATCTACCATGAAACCTTCCCCCTGACATCCATCTGCAGGCTTGGACTTGAGATAATACAGGGACAGCATACAGAGGTACCATGTCACAGACAACTTCAAACATATCCATACGTCCATTTAGATTAGGATAGGTAAGTGAACGTAGCCACTCTTAAGAGACTTTTTAGGACTGGAGCCTGCTACTTCTCTTTCAGGAATATGAATAACCCTTCCTCCTGGTCTGCGATAAATCAAGAGAGTATAGAATCACATGATGTCCTGACCGAGGAAACAGCAGAGTTTCCAGAAACTGATTCTGAAAATTATCAGCAGGTGAAAAACATCAGATAACAGAGATAGTAGTAGTATCATATTTTTACAATAAAGAAAATATGTAAATCATACACACAACCCCCCATCAGAAACATTTCTTGGGATTATCTGGTGGGAGGCAGACTTCAAGTCAAATTTTGATTATAGGCGTGCTGATGCTATTCAGAGTAAGATGTACATTATAGGTAAATATTTGCCTTGTCAAAGAATATATGCCATAATAAATAATCTGTGTTTGTTCGGATAGAATCCATAAGGCTTCATTTTCTGTGAGCTATGCTGCAGAGAAATATAAAGTTTTTCTGAAACATTTTATAGGAAATGTATGGTATAACTTACCAGAAAGTGCATCTGAATAAAAACATATCTGGTATAAAGCAATGTCATTCTCTGAAAAGTTGGTGGTATTTGTTCATACTTAGCCTTGAACTGAAATTGGCCAGAGATATGGAATTTTGATGATTATGTTTCATATCTTTATCATATCTGCCCTGATCCCAAGATAAATAGACTATTTCCCAGCAATACAGTATTTCTAGATATCAATTTACTGTAAAATTCTCTATAAGCAATTTCAATTCCCATGTAGACTCTACTATATTGTATTTTCAAAAAGTTCAACAACAGGAAAATGAAAGTAGAGGATCAAAAGCAAGTTTTTTTACAGTTGAAAACAAGCAAAACTTTGGAGTTTCATATAGGTACCGTCAAAGGAGTAAAAAGCACCATATCAAGGGACTTAGTAGGAGCTCAAAAGAGAGAAAGACTTGGCATCCAGTTCCTTCTTTTATTAAGCTTCAACACCACCCCCCAAACAAACAAACAACCCCCCCCCCACCCAAAACCAATAACCCATAGAAAAAGCTCTGTTGTTTTGTAAAACAAATAAAAAACCATACCCTGAGAAATCCTAAACCCACCAGATACTGTGACTGACTTCAGCGTGGACAAGAATTCACCTTAGACATCCTACCATTATAAAATGACAAATGGTTCAAATTCAGATCCCTGCCCAAATTCAGGGAACATTTGGGACCACCTGTGATTCTACACCCAAACTTCTAAGTCACCTCCATTGGGCAGAGGCGTTGTATGTTACAACTACAAGAGGAATAGCCTACACATGGAGAGAAGAAACACTCCTCATGCGAAGACGGTTCACACCGTCACGCCGTTCCAAGAGTTGATGTGATTCTCCCAGCCAGCATGTTGCACGTGGTGGAAGATCTTCCCCAGCCAGATACAGTGTTTTCCTACTTTCTTTACACTGGCACTGCAGCTCACAACAGATGGGTTTTCCAGCAGTAGTGTCTGACGTGAGCCCCTAAAACTGCATTCAAAGTTTCCTGAGAAAATGATTTGTATTGACATTTCTGAAGGGAGCTGTTATTCATCAAATAGTCTGCAGTAGGAATGCCTTGAAATCCAAGGGGTGCCCATAAGTAACAGACACAAAACGTTACCGCTTTCAAAATCCTGGCTAACAAGATGAACTCTGCTCATCTCAACCTTGATTGCTCACAGAATATGAGCAGACTTCCAGCCACAAGGACTGGGGCAAATTCGAGGGTTTGTTCAAGCCTCCTGCCGCAGTCCAGTGTGGGAAACTGCCGTGTTTCCCAAGGAAGGGGGATGCTGTAGCACTGTCTCAGTCTGGGCTCCACACACCCCTTTCCACTGCGGCATATGCATGTATGCCGTCATCTTTTGGGGGCAACTGTCATCGGAAACATCTCTTTCCCTCTTGTCACTGCTTACTGCTGCTTCAGGCTCTCTGACTGACCGGTCTGCCTTCCCTGCCAAGCCTCTTAGGGGCTCTTGCAAACACTGGAGAACTCCAAAGACATAACAAAGTGGACATAGGACACAACCTGGGGAGCCAGTTCTCAAAGACTAAACAACAGGTTGCCGAAAAAGAGCGATCAAGTGGAACATAGCCCTCAGGAGTCTGTGCTAGTCGAGCTCAAGGTGCTCCCCGAAGCTTCCTGCTACGGAGATGACCATCAACCCTAGCACTGGTCAGCAACTTGAATTACACAGGAGTCTCTTCCAGTCTTTACAGCTCCTACTCTGAAGCCGTTCATGACCAGAAGATTAATTTGTACTGAGTTTAGATGGCTTTAAGCTAGCCGCAGCTCCCTTTCCAAGGAGAGGTTATGCCACTGGTGCCAGCTTTGCATTCCCCCTAGGCTGCCAGCCTCACTCCAGCCTAGCGTGAATCCAGTCAGCGGTTTTACCCATGTTCTCTCATGTCTTAGATTTCTGCTCTCCCACCACTCTTTGTGAAATCCACTTTTTCAGATATAAAACCTGATCCACACTAGATTCTAGACATGAACTGAGGATAAAGCTCTTTTCTGACTTTTACCTGAAGACTTTTTTCTGTCAGGATTGCCACGTGACACCTACTGGTGTGCACAGCTTTATAGTATAAGCAAGTCAGCATCCTAAAGCTAAATAATTTTTGCAAATTTATTAAGATCTAGAGTCTAGTAGCTCATTTGATAAAGAAAAAATGTAACATCGATATACACAGAAATTTTTACATTATTTTATCCACTTGCATAATTGTATGCTCATATCCCAGTGCTTCATGAGATTCTGCATTGGCATGTTTGTCTTTTAGATATTACAGAACACCAGTATAAAAGCAACAGTTGCGAATACATCAATATTCACCTGAATTGTATGGTTTTAAAGGACCTAGTCCAGGAGAGCGGGTAAGTTTTGAGAGCTTTTTATCCATCATAGCCAGAAGCTGTTACTGTCTCTACAATACTTCGTCTGTTTTGAGCTGATGATCTCCCCACTGAATAGCCCCCTCATAGCATAGTGTCCACTTATGTCATTTGGGTTGAGTAGGACAGATTTGAATACCAAACAAAAACTTTGATTCTGGAAATCGAAATACAATCCTTATCTAAAGCACATGTTCACTGCATGCTCCTGTCAAACCTTGTAATCTATCCTAAAACTCCATGTCTGTCTTGTAAAATTGAGACACCTTCCTATCTGATGGGGGATAGCAGGAAATGAGAGATGCTCATTTCTATGCTAATGAGTTTTTTAAGTAGATAAATACCAAAGAATGCAGAAGTGCTGAGATTGAACACGGTTGGCACAAAAATGACTACCATTGTGTCACTACAGGATCACATTTGGTATGGTTCAATTTAACCAGCAATATTGAAATTCAGCATGTCAGTTGCACAAACAAAAAAAAGAGAGAGAGAGAGAGAAGGAAGGAAGGAAGGAGGGAGAGGGGGAGAGAGAGGAACAGAATGTAATATTATGGATGGAAGGAAAGTAACAAGGGTACAATCTATTATAAGAAATTACTTATGAATAAATTGCATGAGTGTAAGAGCTAAGAAAACAAGAAGGGAATAACAATTAGATAGAAAGCCCAGACAGCCTAGGAGAATAAATTCCTTCTTAAAAGAAAGGTGTGAGGTCTTGTGTTGATTGAGGACAATAAGTACATCAATTGGTATTTTAAGAAGTCCTGGAGAGAAGCTCAGAAATCTATTTGTTATACAGGAACGAAACAAATCACTGAAGCCAAAGGCTAAACCAAAATCATTCCAGGGCTGGGGAGATGCAGAAGGACTGCTACCTTTTTTGGTGGGGCACAAACAGCACACAAAGAAACTATTTTTAGAATTAGTGTGGTTATTCAAAGGGAACTGATATGCTTAGCATCTCTTAGCTTGATTAGGAAACATATTATCAGGGGCTGGTACCAGGGATATGATGCAGCTGGAAGGTTTCATTATAAGAAAAAAATTCCTATGTTGAAATTCAGTTTATTTGAAACTTCTCACAAAACCACTCTGTTTTACATACTTGAGGTAGAACTCATGTACCATTCCTTTGTAATAAAATATCCCCCATTATCTAGAAGCTTAGCTTAACCAATTTGAAGTCCACCTTTGCAATCAGGGAAACAATATTCTACACGTGTAATTTATAAACATTCACGGCTGTATCTTGCGGTACTTGTTTCCACAGTAAAATTGTGGATTTCTAGGTACCAATCTAAGGTCTGCTTGATGATTGTAATAAGAGTTTACAGCCTACAAATACCCCAAAAAGAGAGCCTGACCCTGCTACCGTTGCTGTGAATTTCCAGTGAAGTCAAGCAAAATCTCGACTTCAAAATGACTTAATATGGCCCTGTTAAGTGTTGGTAACATGAAGCAATTGTTATAATCCTGATTGTGTGTAGACAAACTCAGTCTAAACTAGTGATAATACAGATCCAGCAAACCAACCATAACATCGAGATATGTACTGGAGATGAGAAAACTAATTTACACACAGCTCACAGCAGTCTTTCACTGGACTCAAGTTTTATAGATGTTTATTTTTAATACATTTTCAAATTTCCACAGCCTTCGGCACTTCTATTTTGCCTATATTATTTTTCAGGAATAATATACATGTTGAGTTTCCTGCCCTGTCAAATCTGCATTATCCAAAAATACCTTTACTCTTGAAGGATTTTTGCATAACCTTAAAAGAAAAGCAGAGCAATCAGCAAAAAGTTCTGTGGCTGATATGACTTATTCTGGGTTACCCTCATTACAAGGTCCAAACAGGCTGAGAATTACGGAATGGCAAAGAAACAACTATACTGTAAGTCTGAAAAATAACAACAGTTTTGGAACTCGCATGCTGCAAAATGAAAAGAAAAACATTCCTTCCAATACAACGGCTTATTCACTGGGAAGAATTATTTTCGAGAAGTATTTAATGTCTTGATCTAGTGGTAACAAAACCTGAATAATTGCAGGCACATTTAATAACAGTCAGTTAAGTTACTTGTTTGGGTTTATTTTCCTCTGTATTTGCTCATAGTACTCTGTCACCAAAAGGCAGGATTTTGAATCACTGGGAGTGACTATGGTATGCAATAGAACTTTCAGCCACGTGTAATGTTAAATATCTAAATAATCCTACTAGCTGGCCAGATATCTGTGACAAGAATCTGCACAAGACTAGAGTTTTTTACAGTACAACATTAAAAGGCACCTATGCAAAGCTCCAGTATGAAAGAAGCATAACATTTTTTAAATTAATTCCCATAAAACCTTGGGCATATTGTTCTCTTATATGAAAAGAGTGGTAAAAAAAAATCATACTGAGATTAATAGCCTGAGAGCTTCCTATGGCTGTTTAGAGCCAGGCTGTCAAAACCGATACTACGGTTTACAGGACTTTCTCATTGTTGACTGGCAGGTAAAGAAACTGCCTCATCCTCGGAAGATATTGGAGATGCCTTCAAAGAGCTGAGCCTCTGAGACATCACAGGCAGAAGGAGAAGGCAGGGACCATGGTCTTTAAACAACTTGGTTGCTTCCCAAACCTTAGTGGCTAGCAGGACTTGCAATACCTTTTGATGCAACACGAACAGTCCCAAGCACCTCACAGCACTCTTAAACAATATTCATTTCCTCTTTCCAGACTGACTCCCAGTACAACCCTATATTATACCTCATGTGCAGCTCCCCTGAGGGAGATTTTGCAGCTTTCCTCGACAATATTTGCTCAGAGGAAAATACTCCCATAGCTGGACATGAGATTTGAGAGACCTGTGATACTACTGAGTACCTCTGCTATGTTCTTCTCCAGATGCTGTATGTGTTGTCGGAGCCAATGCACGCTGAAGGAGGCAGAGTCACACTGTGGCAGCAAGCTGAAGCAGGCTTTGACTTAATTGACAGTAGCAGGACTTTTTCTAATTCCTGTGCAAGTATACAGAAGTGATAGCAAATAAAGTAAAATATCCTCCTACCATGCCTCATACAGCCTCCCAGGCCTTGCGTTTGCCCACTGACTGGATACGTACAACCGAAAGCAGGAGGTGACAGCCCCACCGTGTAGTTTTTTCCCTCGGTGCTCTCATGCTGCAAACTATCAGCACTAATAGCTCAATTAAGAGAGACTGCAGAAACACCACCGCGAACAGCGACCCTGCCCTTTCCTCTCTCTCTGAGAGCAACAACGTAGTTGTCTAGAGCTCACTGTCAAGGAAGGCAGAGGTGCATTTTGGTGACCTCCAACCCCCATTAAAGACTTGAACACAACTATGAAGACGCTTGCAACAGCGGAGCAGGCATAGGCGAGTGCTACTTTACATCAGTCATGTCACGGAACCGCGCGAGGTTACGGCATGGCCACTCAACGGTGGTGTAGGGTTTGCAGTCCCCGGGGTAGAACACCTTTTTATTCACAAGGACCAACTTCAGAAAACAACTATACAAAAGCCTGATTCAAAGCCCTTTGAAGTCATTTGGAATCTGTTTTAGGATGCTCTTATTTCTGGTTCAAGTGATAAAGCAGCTGAGGCTAATACAAAATAACTCTGTTCTTCCCATAAGCCTCCACCTGCTCCCCTTCACCCTAAACACGTGATAGCACAGGCACTCTCCCCCGCCTCTTTGGAAAGATTTTCAATAAAGAAAGAAAACCGTGGCCAAATCTGCAGGCCTCTTCAGCTACAAGTCAAAAAAATGGATACCTTTCCCTTCCTCTCAACTCCCTGCCCCCAGCAAAGATAATCTTGAATTAATCTTATCTCAACCAAGTAATAATACAAAATAATGCAAATAAAATGAACATTATATGTGATTTCAGGGCCCAGAAAACATTGCAGCAGGAAGAATTTATCGCTGACCTTCATGCCTAGCGTTTTCTGAAGAATATACAATAGTTGTAACTGGATTAAAAAATTGTTTTCATTTAGGACAAACAAAATAAATGAATAATCCAACAGTGATTTTTTGCTTGTTTTTCAAGACGAGGGCAACTATATATTTTGGTTGTGGGTTTGTTTTAGTTTTAAAGCTCAATTTCTCATGAGCACCTCTCAAAGAAAAGAAGGGTTAAATGTATACTTAATTAAGTGACTTCACACGTTAGCAATCATAGCATGTGTGGAAATCAGATGTGTTTGAAATATTCATGATGAAATGCAAAACCACTATCACATTTTCACATTTTGGTCAAGCTTGAAAATGGGTTTGTTTCTGTGAAAATCTCACAAGATACATGCTTGTCTTTTTTCTTTCTTTTCCTTCTTTTTTTTTCTTTTGCATGAAAAGTACTTTGCGGCTAGCTTATGTGAATTCATATTAACATTAGATTCATAGAGGTGACACTCATGTTTCATGTTTTCAATGCGCTGACAGTTGTATTTTCAAGTACTACATAAAGTGGTGTTTGGGTGCAGGGGAGAGCTGATAAAGCTGGATGAATGAAAAAAAAAAACTAAGAAAGAAAATTAGTAAAACATTAAGCACACTTTTAAACTTTAGCACCTTTCTTACAGAGAAAGGAAAATTTCAAACAGTTCAGAATTGGGTTGTGGTTGAGTTAAGCATGAGGTAAAACTTTTAGCTATCATTTTTCAGCTCTGTTCATATGAGTGATCAAAGTTTATTAAAAGTGCCATAAAAAAAGCAGATTGAGTTCCATTCTATTCGAGCAAAAGTTAATTGAACACTTATCACCAATATACTTCCAAAACGCATTGCTTTTACAGGCATAATGAACCACTGGCATTTTATGTCCAGAAAATATGCCATCAGAGGACACCTCCCGATACCTTTACACATAAGCTGTTTTTATTGCCTTTCAAACCAAACAGTATTCTGTGCTCTGATGCCTATCAGAGCTGTTTGGAAAGCAAAGTCCTTTCTTGCAGAAAGCATCAACTTTTTATAAGAAAAAATAAGAGAAAGTTTCAGTGACAACCAGAAAGATTTCAGTTTCAGACCAAAAGTTTTCAATGAAAACTCGGTGATTTCTTGACAGCAACTGATCTTTTTCCACCAATACACTTCGAATGCTTACTTGGAATCCTGTATCTCTGTTGGCAGGCAGGCAACTAGCTTTATAAACATCTTTTACCAGCCCACTGTTTTAGTATGACCTCCTGTTGCCAGCTCATACACCCATCAGGGTCTCAGCCTACTTCTCTTCTGGAGGATATTTCCCGATAACCCACTACTCTCCCCTCACACACCTTACATCCCTCTGAAGGGGAGAGGCCAGAAAGAGAGACAAAGTGAGAGGAGTTTGGTACAAACCACCCCACCAGGGCAAGAAAGAGGGTGAGGTCTTCTCTAAACAACTTCTGAAAGTCTCTGTATCACAGACCCTGGTTCTTAGGGAAGACTTTAATCTCCTTGACCTCTCTTGGAAGGGACAAAAGCAATCCAGGAGATTTCTGGAGGGTGAGGTAACTTCTTGACAGAGGTACAGGACGGCCAAGCCAGGGGTGACACACAGCTGGATCTGCGATTCACAAAAAAGCGACAGCCTTGGCTGTAGACACCATGGAGCAGCAGAGTTCAAAACCCTGGGAGGAGCGGGGAAGCAGAGCACCAGGGAGCACTCCCAAGACTTCAGGCGGGCAGACCTCAGCCTGTTCAGGAAACGGATCGGTGGGATCCCACGAAAGGTGGCTCTAAAGGGTAGGGAGTTCAGGCAAGCTGGCAGGTCTTTGAGGACGGTAATCTTCAAGGGGAAGAACAGTCCATTCTGATACTTAGGAAAACAGACAGACATATCAGGTATCCGACTTGGCTAAACAGAGCTCTAAAGGAGGAATTTAAAATACTGCTAGGGCAGGTAAGCATGGTCCTAGGAAACCCAAAGATAAATTGGAGCTGACAATTGCTAAGGACATCAAGGACAAGAAGAGTTTCTGTTGCCATTTAAGCAATGAAAGATTGAAGAAAGATTATATGGAACCACTGCTGAATAGGGCAGGTGATTTAGTGACAGACATACAGATAGCTGAGGTGCTTCTTGTTGGAGGCATACCTGTGGCCTGCGGGACATCTCAGGATGTAAGTTTAATTGGTTTTGTGCATTTCCCAATGTTCAAAACCAATCAAACTTAAATTTTTGTCTCTCGGTCATGTGTTGCAGCTTAAACAGCATACATTCAAGGTTTATCAAAAGGGAGAAGAGCTCTTTAATAATGCTTCTCACCATGGTGGAGGCAACGCAGTCCCTCCCCAAGGAGGGACACAGTTCATCTATGATTAGTATAACCATATAGCCCTGCCATATGCCATTGCCACTGCTGATAGCAGGGTGTAAGCTTTGTCTTGAGTTTACAAGGCCTCAGGACTGAGGCTTGTCAAGTCTGCTCTGTCTGGACTCCCCTTGACCCGCCTTAGGCTTTGTTTTACTTGATTTAGCTGTGACAGCAGTTTCTCCAACTGATCAGGTGTCTATAGCTAATTTGGTTTACTTTTGTCTATCTTTGTGTGGTACAACCACAATTTCATACAGAAAGCAGTAACAAGCAGTTATGCTGTAAAATATTTATGACTCTAGCACAGCAACGCAGAGTAGAGTAATACAGGGCTGGTACGACAGAAGAGGCTTTGGGAACTGGAGACACAAGATGCGGCATAGAGGAGCGCTGGAGACCCCACAGCTCTAAAGGGCTCAGTCATGGTCAGCTGAAAACATGCAGATCTTGAGTTGCACAAAACTGGTTTAGCAGCAACAAAGAAATAATACGTAATATACCTAAAGTATATAGTAGATTTAGATGTAACCTCGAACTGTAGACCAATGGAGAGAAGGATGTAAAAGTCTATTAAATGAAGATACAAAAATGATCCCAAGTCAATCTGAGGGAGAGGAAGAAGAGAACACCAACATATTCAGCAACATATTTCTCCTGGCAAAGGACTCCGGATGCTGACAACTTTTTGTCACCACCTACCACACATGCCACCCACCAGAAGGAAACCACTGCCTAGGATCTAGATTAGTAGCGGCAGGGGAAGCATAACACCAGAAAAGGGATAGGAAGAAAGTGTGTGTGTGTTTCTGTGTATAGCAATTTTAACTGCATAATTATTCTTTCTTGTTCTGCAGCAATTAGATCTGGACTAATAACGACTAAACTCTCAAGACTTCAGTTATACTAATAATGAATTATTTGCTTTATTTATACATAAGGTGTGCTTTCTTCTTGCTCAAAAAAAAAAAAAGGCTTTAAGTGTAACATTAGCTGGACTGAAAATATGAGAAAATAGTACACAACTGCAAAACCTGGTAGTCTGGCTAGGAGGTGACACGTGGGAAACACACACTGAAATAGAAATATTTTTAGGATGGATTTTTAATCTACCATGTCAACACTTTCAGTCACTTAGTCTTTCAATTTGGCACCATCTGTGCATTGCAGTTATTACTTGGGACATCACTGGATTATATTAGTTTGCAATCAGAAATCTATTTGAGAGGAAATCATTGTTTTCAACACAATTAGAGTTTGCCATATTTCTCTGATTTTGCAACACTTTGCTGTGAAAAACAATGGAATATTTACTGTCTACATTCTGCTGATTATTGAAGATTTTCACATATTGGAAAAGATACATTGATGCAGCTCATTGGTATGCTCTACCACATCAGTGTGATCAGCCAGTCACTTCCCTTAAAGTCGCAGTTGTTGCAACTCCTGCTACTGTGAAGACTCACAATTAGGCTTTACTTTACCCATAAATAGAAAGTCATCTATTTGCAAACCAAATCTTCATGGGAAACTACAGGCTGGGGATACATCTGCTGGGTTGGCATTAACATTTTAGCTTTCAGCCAATTAGGACAGAACAGTACCTTACATTATGCTAGGGCATAAAGTATTGATTCCAAATTACAATTGCTGGTTTCAACCTTAAAATGTCACCTCACCTACCTTATCACAACGATCTCTCCTGCTACAAGAAAAGTATAGTAGCACTTAACAACAATTGGACATGAATCTATTAAATCACAATGGAATTTTTTAGCTTTGCAAATTATAGCCATATTAATACCAACTGAGTTCTCTATGAACAATAAATGCAAAAGGATATTTTTTTTCCCAATGATTAGCCACCTTTTGTAAAGTGTAGCCATTTAGTGCATGCAATTTTCCTGCCTTGCAGACCAAATGTGAATTAGAGCACTAGGAGGATGGCTTAGATGGTGCCATTTATAAAACCAGCATAATATAATCACACTTAAATTGTGCAAGTCCTTTAATGCAACATGGGTGACCCATGTAAATTTGGTTGGCAAGAACAGAATTCTTTGTCGCCACATTTTTATGTAGAACAAGATTCGTCATAAAATAGGACTTAGAAAGGTTGGAAACTTTCTGAACCTATGGGTAAAATCTACTGACAAATATTGAGTATGTGAAAGGCTAAGCCCTGCAACATCTATGCGTCAGGCTCGTGGCCACTAAAGCAGGATTCAAAACCCAAAGTTGCCAGTATCCCTCCACAATACAATGGAAGAGCGAGGTGTCTCTGGCTCATCCGAGATCCACATGTTGCATGGGAAAGCAGCTGAGGTTGGGTCAGTGGGAACGTTGTCAGTGCAGGCGTCCCCTTCTCAACCCTCCTGTGCTTGCAGCACCTCAGTCGGGCTGGCACATGGGGTGCTTGTCCCACCTTGGGATTCAGGACAGTCCACCCTTGGTGGTATGTGTCTCCATAAAATCTTCTGAAGAACGGGAATAGACTTTCTCTCAAACATGGAAGCAAAAAGGGACAGCAAAAGGGAAAGCAAAAACTTACTTTGTTGTAAGCATTAGGTTTTTAAATAACTCCCTGACAGTTGGGAAACTTCAGTTGCCTCTTTAGCCTACAAGGGTTCCAACTTTGACTGAAATAGTCACAGTTTGTCAAATATTATTTCCACAATTAATGCTCAGTACAACTTCTTGAGAACTTGAAACCAGCCGAAGAGGTTGTCTTTTTTTCCTCATGAATTCTGCATTTTTGGCAGAACACAGACAACACTTTAAAGGAAGGACAAGCAGGAATCCAAACCCTGCTCTCGGCCCCAAATACAGGGTAGGCTATGGCTTGGTAGTGGGCTTGAAAGCCCTGAGGCCAAGAAAGAAGCAGAATTAATCAAAACTTTAGGAATAGCTCTATTCAATCTATTTCTAGCAGCAAGCAAAAATTGAAATTTATGGATTAAAACCAACTTAAATATTCCTTCTAGGTTTATAATACACATCACAAAAACCACTTTATGTAACTTTAAAGCACTTTTCTTGCTCTTGTCCTAACCCACATGGGAGATGTGGCAAATCTGTGCATTTCTGTTCAGCTTTCCTGTGCATTGCCATTCACAAGTTCTGGAGATTCTCTGCAGCTAGAAGAGAAGATTAGAGAAACCCAACTGGGTCAAGGAGCAATGGCACAGCACAGCAGATGCCAAGTCTGGAACATCATTTCCTTAGTTAACGTGATGAAAAGAGACATTTCCCCCAACAATATAAAAGTGCAATCTGGGACTTTTTCTCTGACTCTGTCTGCTGACTCCCTCTGCTTCAAGATTATAAAAAACTCTTATCACATTCAGAGGGCAAAGAAGCCACAGAAAGCAAAGAAAAACAATTAAGCACCGTGGAAGAGTGACGTGTTATTAGGACTTAATCTTAGCAACATCCTTTCTTCCCCTTCTTTTAAAGGCCCTTTAAAGCTCTGTAAAAAGGAAAAGCCTACCTTGCAGGGCAAGGACAGGGACAATTGTGCTATTCTTCATTTTTTATTGGTATATGTTGCTTGTCCTTACATTTCAGAGTCAATAAAGCAATTCACCTGGGCAGACATAAACTTGTTTTGTGAATTATCCATTAAGCATTTACTAAATTAATTCTTCTGTTTCTACTTAGCACATACATAAATCTGCATGCCAGTAGAACTTTGTCATTCCAGTGTTGCCTTTTTCTTTCCTGCTTTTTACCAAAATTAAAACACCATCAATACTTCTGTTGTCAATATACGCAGGTATAGAAACAAAATGAGATTTGCAAAATTGCTACATGGATAAAGCTAAAACATGCAATGCACACGCAAAACAGCCCACATTTTACCTTAAATCCCACACATTGTTATAATCAATTTCATGTAAGGCCACTAGCGCTGAACTATGTGCAACATTAATTCCTGGTACATAGGGAAAATTGAGAAATCCAGATCACAGACAGAAAGTTATTTTTCTTCCCCATGAAGTTCCATGATTTATGCTTTAATTGAAAAACATTATAATGTAGAGGTTCAAAACCCACAGAGATCAAAGATTTCATATTCCAAAGACCCTGCTTTACACTTAGCAAAACATTTCTCATTCGCTGTCGGTTTTGCCCTGCAACAGGACGACAGAGGATTTGTTATACTTTCATCTTGGCGGCCTACAAGACCCGATCTCACATATGAAGATCTGTATACCTCTACTTTCCAGCTGGAAAAAAACCACAGCCAATCCTGTTTCTTGCTGAAGCGTTTTCCAGATACAACTCAAACCCAGAACCCAAGGTTTCAAACGGTCACAGCAACAGCCACTTTTAATTCATCCCCATTCAAATATAGGCTTGTTGGGAAAGGGCCAGTGACTGTTTTCTTGCACAAGGCCACAAAGAAAGGACAAAAAGGATCTGTATGGACTGAGGCATCCCAAACAAGCGCCAGAAGCTGGGCGCTACTTCTGGCTTCCCTGGATTCAATGCAGCTTTCCTGGGACTACAGGAGAAGGTGAGACTTGCCTGACCCTGCCTTGCCAGCTCCTGCTTTCTTGTGTTTCCTTAAACTAAGGAAGGGTTTGAAGAGCAAAGGACAGACTGAGCACTGTGAGTTGCTCCACGAGAGAAGTAGAGAGTCAGGGAACTGGAATTAGCTTCTATCGCTGCCCCACTGTAGCTTGCTTGCAACTGCAGCTTTCCCAGCCGGAGGGGCAGTGGGGAAATGGTGGGAACAAACTCAGAAGATGAGGGGGTTTAGAGTGCTGGAAAACAGCAGGGACAGCGGGAAAGTAGAGGAATCCTACAAAAACATGGGGGAATAGGGGAAAAATTCATTTGGAAGTAGGGGGAAGGTCAATTAATTGGGAGGGGGGGTAGAGGAGGAGACTGGGTATTTCAGAAGAACAATTAACGCGTTAGGAACAGATTAGTATGATTTGCAGGGATGAGAGGATTATGTAATGAATTGATTTGGAGGACAGAATTAATCAATGAGTTAGTGGTACTACTCAGTTTTAAAATGCTTACTCATGCTAGAATAAAGATTCAAATTCCCAGTGGACAGAGTCAGTTTTTATGGATAAATTCTTTCGTGGTGCCGTGCTACATAAATGACTTATTGGGCAGTTTACTATTAAACAACTAAGCGTTACACGACTTCATTATTTTGATTTGACAATTGAAGACTGAAATCTTCAATTTGGTGCAATCTCAGGGGAGAAAAATCCTAATCTGGGGCCATTACAGCAGCACACAAATGAGAATTTTACTGCTGTCTCCTCACCGGTCCAATAAAACCTCTTCTCTGGTCTCAATATTAGGCTATTTGTTTATAAATGTGGGCTTGAATTCTGCAGCTCAGCCTAACTAAAATACTGGAAAGGCGACCAGTGCCGCACCATTAGGAAGGAAAAGAGGAAATCCCACAAAACCAGAGAAGTATAACAGTACAACAAAAATGCTCTTAAAAGAAAGGAGTTTTGCGGACATCTTTCTAAGTTCCTCTGAAATTACCACCAAGTCTGCTGACATTTTTATTCTATTAGTAAAACTAGCTGACTAAATAGGGATGTGAATTCCTTGTCCTCCTCTTCCACAAAGGCAGCAAGAAAAATTGAGGTCCAGGTTCAGAGACAATGCCTGAAAACATGGTAAGAAAATTAAAAGTCCTTGCTAGTGAGCAGGGACCACTCAATTATTGTGGTAAAGATTCCCCTAGAACTTCCCTAGCATTATTTCCTACCTATCAAATATTTCTTTATGCCAGGGTCATCTGTGAGAAAGTAGTTACAATAGCTAAAATCTACGGTAGTCATAGAGACAAGATAGAGTATCAGAAATGGCATTGTAAAACAGATTTTAAAGGGATTCAGAAATGGATAGGAAGAAAGAGAGGATGCCCTGCATAGAAAAGAAAAGCCATATGGGTTTCTGGTGCTGTGTGATACGAATTCCTCCCCGTACTCAAACAGAAACGTATCTTAGTAAGAGAGCGGCCCAAGCTTTTCTTCATTATAACCAGAACCCCTGGTCTCTCTGTAGTCCCGCAGAGCTAAGTGTAGCCTTACAGGGAAGAAGAAGATACAGTCCCTGTTTCAGAGAAGTTACATGAGAGCCACAGAGGCCGGACTATTTTGGGTAGTTTAGCAAGATTTCCATCATAGGTGCAGGAGAAAGAATTGAATGCAGACTAGATCACAGGAACAAATCAAATACAGGGATGAAGGGAGGAGTTATATGGAAGAACAAATGCAGGCATAGCTACTTACTTTTTTCTACGAAGTAAAATGGCGTGCAGTTGAAACACATAGCAGTATCCAAGTATTGCTTGTCCAAATAAGCAGTTTCTACTGCTGTTAAAAAGGTATGCAACAGTGAGCAAAAACAGCAGGAAGGAGAAGATGGCCAACATAATTCCAATAGGATTGTCCACCCGATAGCCTCTATATTAAGCTGAAATGCACTTTATGGGGCATTTTAGGCAGAGTGACGTGCATATGCGATTCTGATCCATCTCAGCAAAAAGAATATTTAGGCTTGAATCCTGCTAGAATAGGTTTTGCAAACATTTTTTTAGAGGAACTGATTGTCATGTATCATTTGAGCAGAAGGAAGGTGAGTAAACTATAGTCTTCCCAGTTTTTATGAATCATACCAGTTAGCACTGTCGCCTAACGTTTAGGGGTCTTTTTGGGGAGGGGGGCGGGGGGATGGTGCAGACACACTTAAAATTTTTAACAAAGAAAAAAGTTATTACAGACTGGAAATCTCCCCACTCCTAACTTGTGAGACTATTATTCTAGTCATCCTGAAAATGTAGAGAACTCAGAAGGATTAATATTTTTTCTTTCATTGATTTCTTGCTAGAAATAAACAAAAAGATTTTCAGCCGTATGGGAATTTAAAGTAAATGGAGTTGTGTCTATGGAGGAGTACAATCAAGATTATATTTTCTTTGTTGATGGTTTCTTTAAAAGGGAAGTAAAAAACTTACAAACAAAAAACCCAAGAAAGATAACAACAGAAAACATTAATCTATAAAAAACAGTAAACAGTTTCTCTCATATTGTCTTCTACAGATATTATGTAGATTTTGGCAGCAAAATTTATTTGTACTTGACAAAAACAAAATTCAGCAGAGAAAAGGACAAAAATCAATTTGAGAGTTGTGTCCTGAAAATAGATTTTCTCAGTTTGCCTCCTAAATATGGACTTAGCAGAACACCTCCTTGGAAAAATACTCGGGCGGTGAGCCATGACTGACTCACTCGCTGGACCACCAAGCTGGCAGCAGCCCTCACCTTCCAGCTCCCTTCCCAGCAGGGAACTTGCAGCTTTCCTGTACACCTGATGAAAGGGTTTGGGGACCTCAGGATGAGACTTGCCAGCCCAAGCCTGCTGAGGAGAAAGATTTGCCAGCCCATGGCTGCAGAGAAAAAGCTGCTTGGAGGTCAGATCAGTTCTCTCTGATCATGGGAGAAACTGGGGACTCCCACAGTTGGGAGTCTCAGCCCTCCCTTTACACCACTAACAGTGCTAACAGCTTTACCAAAAAATCGGCATTTTCAGAAGTTCGTCAGTCCATCTAGGGTTCACCACTCTAATGCTGCAGAGCAGCCACTGCGAGCGTCACGGACCACCATCACTTTGCAAGTCTTGCCCTTCAGTGCTCCACAATAAAACGCTGCCAAGAGGAGAAGGAAACTGACTGAAAGCCCCCCTTGCCTGCTTGAACATTCAGGTCATTAATAGTTCTGTTCAAGAATTCATGCTTGGATTTTTTCTCCTTTAACAAATAAGAGTGTAAAAGTTTTAATGGATCAATGCCCAAAGGCAAAAGAGGCTGTGCAAGTATCTTTCCTCTAAACAGGAACTATTTGGTTGCTGACAGAGGGACGGAGGGTTTTTGTGTGGTTTTAAAATACCTTTGTGTGCCAGATTCAAGAGTTTTAAGCAGTTAAACAGTTGAACGTGTCGTACAAATGTTAAATTCCCCAGTAAGGCCATGTTCTCTCTTCTTTTCTATGAAAGTGGAACAGGAATTGTACTTGACGAAACAAACAGCTCCCAACAAATGTCACAAAACATGTCACAAAATGACCAAGACACTTTATTTATGCCTTGTTTTTTAAAGCAAACTAATACCTAGCATTCTCTTTTGCAGACTGCATATCAGCAGTCAGGTGAAAGACCCAGGACATCCCTGTCTGGATGAAAAGAGTTGTAATGTATATTTTATCAGCAGATGGAATTAGCCAGCAACACACAAATGGGTCCTTCTATTACAGATTGTCTCAAAAAAATACATACGTGGTTAGTGCTGCTTTGTTCTAGAGAAAAGTGCTGTATCAGACTGTAGTTTTCCAAGGCCTTTTCCTTTCATATGGCTTTCAAACAGCCACTTCCCAACACATAGAATGTTACCAAGGAAACCAGGAATGATGGTAAGTCACAGCATCTTTTATTTGTCCCATGCAAAGGCAGCAAAAAAACCCATTCAAGCAATATTTTTTTATCTCTTAACTCAGCTCTAGGTCCAGCCTTTCTCCTTCATTCAGGGAACAGCTTCAGGAGTATTTTTTACTTTTGTCCCTGTTTATTTCTAGAGGACCACAATCCATGAAAGTGCCTTTTCAAACTACAGGAACTGGACGGGGCACTGTGCAGCAGCGGTATCCAGGATTGCATTCAATCTACTGCGCGCTGCTTGAGTTTGGTTCATCCACACCTGCCAGTCTTAACCAGACACAAATAAGTTTCAAATCCTGTTAACAACTGCAGGATTAGTTTGACACCTGATACTGCCAGATCATAGTCTGTCCTAGTGTAATGATCTTGCTGAATGTTGCATTAGTTCAAATCGCTCCAGTGGGATCTTATTCACACCGAAAAAGATTGACAGATCTTTGGCTAAATTATACTAATCCATGTCACGAGCAGGGAAGAGGATTCTTGGTTTTATTTTCTGAGTAAGCTTCAGGTTTGGTTTGAAGCTGCTGGGTTTGTCATTAAAATATAAATATGCATTTGAAAAAAATCAACGATTTTTAAGCAAACAAGTCAAAAAGCACAAAATTACATTTTTCTTGAAAGACAGGTGAGATCCAGCTTTCAAGACTCAGCTAAGCCACAGTTATGTAAATAGGACAATAAAACTCAGTGGTAAAAGCTAATCTGTTATGGAGATAAATGCCTAAGGCAATGGTAATATGCCCTCACTAACAAACATGTCTACTCTTCTAAATTTTGCAAAAGGTTGCACTCTAGCAAAAAAAAAAAAAAAAAAAAAAAAAAAAGAAAAATCCTATGGCTTACTGTTGATTTTGTTCTATTCATTAAAACTTTCTCTATTTTCTATAAAAGTAGAAATAACCTCCATCCAGTTCTCTGGCAGCTCTCATGCACTCTTATATGGATTATTTAACACTGTATTTGAACAACTGATCCTCACCGAAGCCTCTGCTCGTGCAAAAATGTGTCAGAAGAAATTTGCACTATTAAGATTGACGCTACCTTGATCTATGCCCTGTCCAGGCAGCTATAACTTATTTTAGTCTGACTGAATATCCAGTCTGATAGCTGAGGATATGAAAAGTGGGCAGGTCTGGTTGAAGGTCCTGTGCGCTAGGATGGAGTTTCTTCTGCAAGAGTCTACCCACAAATTGGATGTGAGCATACGAATGCTTAAAGCTGTACAAGCCTAAATAGGAGGGTCCCTGCCTGCTACTTAGAAGAAAGCTTATAAAATCCCTCTTCTTCCTTACAGCTTCTGAAAGATGAAGTAAGGGATAAAAAGTCTGTAAAAGAAAACCGCATTTCAGTTTTAAAGGGCTGATAGTCTAATTGACAGTTTTAAAATCTGCTAAGACTTCACAGCAATCTTTCTCTGAAGTGAATCTATTAAAAAAATGAAATGTGAGATGAAATTGGAAAATGAGCTTTTCATATCAATGAAATAAAGCTGATTTGTTGAATTCGTATCACTTGAAAAAATCAGTTCCCCTGTTAGGTCTTAAAAGAAAAGGCAAATGAAAGAAAAAACCCAGCTCTATAAATCCTGTTAGAGGATAAAACCATGTAAGTCTACTCCTTTCCTTCTCTGAATCAAGTACCACAGTGACATTATTCTTGGTGTCACAAGGTGGTGCTCTCCCTTTCAAGTAATCCGTTTCACCTTAAAAACGACCTCATTAACTTAGAGAAGCACATGTCTGAGACTTAGCCACATACGTTGTTACTAAAAACAAGAAGCATCACACCTACAGCACTTTTTTGGCACAAAGATGTACAAAAGCCAAGTTTCTTTACAGGTGACATTCATGATAACTTGGACCTGCTAATGCATGACCAGCACCAAGCTCTTTTATAGTCTTAAGAATGCTGGATTAGTTGAGTGTTTAAAACTTGTAGCGGTATGGTTGTTTTACAGGAAGTTCCACTTACCTAAAACTTTCAACTCTTTACATCTAATCTTCTAATGATTTAAGCTCCAAACCTCTTCATGCAATCAATAATGCAATCCCTGTGTTGTTCATTTTATACTAAATCTATTTTATTGTATGCTCCTTCTCCTTGTTCCATTTTTGATACAGCAAAGATTTTTGTATTGAACATGTATAATTGCACTGAAGATATCAAGGAAGAGTTAGAGGGTTTGACAGCTAGTCTAAAGAGTTGTGGTTTTTGGCACCCACTAATGTATTTGGAACTTGGGGGTATTAATTTTGCCCAGTTAATCCTGCAAAAATGACTAGCAGCACAGATGTCTGTCTCCATCTCCTGATTTATGAGTCCCTTGAGATCAATGGGATAGATTACAACTCCAGAACATCTTCTTTCCAACTGTCAGTAAACTCATAGTGGTAATACCGTGTCACAATTCACATCCTAGTAGTTTCTTCAGATTCATAATTCTAAAGTTCCATGGCCACAGAAACACAGAATGCCTGGGGCACTCACTATTGTCATAGGATCATTCAGGTTGGAAGGGACCTCACCATGCAATCTAGCATCTAGCCAAGAGAATGATTACTGAATCTCTGAACTAAAACTGTAAATCCAAATAATGTTGTGTTAAAACACAACAGAGAAAGACAGTGCTTTGCTTGCCTTATATCCTTAAGTTATACAGCCAGAGAAATAGCCAAAGACATTCAAATTAAAATATGGCATTAATATATTAACTGATGAGCCAGCAAAACACGTAAGCTAGGCCAATACAAGTAGCCAACAGAAATAAAGCACTGCCAAAAGCCAAGGACACAACAGAGAACCAGGGCACTGCAGTTAGGAGATGTAGCAAGGGATGGCACATAGCCGAGGGCTGCATACACTGGGTGGGAAGAGGAGGGTGCTGAGGGAGGAGAGGTGAGCTGAAGTCTTTCATCGCCTACCTGTACTTGAACTGTTCACCTCTACCCTAAGCACCTCAAACAGTCCAGTGCATCAGAAAAGCCTGAAAACAACCTTCTCCCTAATGTGATGCTGAATTAAATCTAAGTTCAGACATTTGAGGTACTGAGCATCTCGGAGGAAGCGTTCAGGGCTTTAAAACCCCTAGAGTCCTCAGAGAGGACTAGTTCATGAATATTTCACCTCTCAGAATAATCCCCAGTTTCTTTACTGCTTCTGGGATATGAAGTGTGTTGTGCCTATTTATTTCCTCCCTCACACGTCAATTCCTCCTGTGCTACAGAGGGTGTGCCAGCTAACAAGGAGCACCCACCATATAGATCTTCTCCTGGCACAGCCAAATGCCTCCCAGTTGGCTCTGGCATCTATGATACTGTTACGTGCCAAGAACACAAACATCTCCAGCATCTTGGAAAACTGAAAGCAGAGGACAGCACGAAACAAATGGAAAATAACAACAAAACATGTATTAGAGAGCAGCAAGCGCAGCGACTGTGTTGGGGAAGTTCACATTTAATTTATTAAAACCCTTCTGCTTTTTCATATACAGGGGAGCTGCTGTGGAGCTCCCAGCTTGCTGCACCAGAGCTCTGCGGCAGCTGGGGCTCTGCTGCAGAGGACGAGCTTGCCTAGCTCTTGTGCTGCCTTGAGACCTGGCTCTTTAGCAAGGCGATGTCAACAGAAGCTTTTACCGCCCAGTGCAGCTCTTACCGTCTGGGGAAACCATTATTCTGAAAAGTGCACCTCCCAGTCCTTACACTCAGTTAGAAACAAATTCTGCTCCTGTGGAAAGCTCTTTCTTAGCCAAACTGATCTACTAGTGCATTCGTTACCTGGTGTGGCTGTAGAATTTAGGAGAGTCCAGCATAGGCATGACTGTCTGCTGCCATCCTGCGTGAAACACCTGGGACTCTACACTTGTAACACCTTGAGAGGAAGAACTACATGTGAAGCCTGTGGCTCACTAAACCTCAAACTGGACTATGCCGCCGTATCTCCAAGGCTGACGTGGACCACAAAATCCACTCTGCAGTCTTCACTGGCATTAGAAGAGTTGCACAGTAGTAATCCAGACCCCAGGAACAGATGTTTCTCTGTACGTCTACCAAAATCTCCAGGAAAGCAACATTTTAGGATTAAAAATTACTAAAAGAAGGGAGGGTTTTCTCACATTTTCAAAGTATTAAAAAAAAATAAGAGTCCTCTGATATCTCACTACATTTCAGTTTCAAAACCCTGCAGAAATTCAGGTCCTTGATTTGGCATCTCTGAAAATCCCCGGCAAACACAAAATGCATTAGCAATCCCCTCTCCTAAGGACAGATTCCTCTTGATATGCACCCATGTGTCTATTCTGCCTGTGAGGGCACCTCTATGGGTGGCTTCAACCAACAGCAAGTCTCTGGTAGCTGGCAAGGCTGAAAAGGGCATTTTGAAAGAATGAATGCATGGAGGACTTTGCTGAAGTTTAGGATCTTTCACCCTTCAACAAACAACGAAGCAACAGGGGTATTGACGCAGCTGCCTGAGCAAAGGACAGGAGCCACCGCTGCCAATATATTTTCCCCTCCGGAGGCAGGTAGAGAAGAACTGCATTGGACATAATTAGTTTTGCAGCAGAAAACAAATCAATTGAAAAAGCGAGTTTTCAATCCTCTGTCTAACAGTATAACAGGAAGCATAACATTGATTTTGGTTTGAGGTGGATTGGTCTCTGCCACGTGGTATGTGTGGGGCTTGCTTTATTTTATTTATTTCTTCCTGTCCAGAAGGTGACAACTTCAAATGAGTTAAGGCTGTTTACCGAGCCCTTCCTCCGTACCTGCTCAAGGTGCACCTACAAAACTCTAGAGCTGGATTTAACCATCAAAATCCCAGAGACTGTGGCTCTGGGTCCACAAAGAAACATAATAAGGATCCCACGTTCCTCTCAAGGTTTGACATCCCTTCGTACAGCAATCAAATCTCATTAAACAATCATTCCAATGGGAAGGTAGCTAGCCCCTGCAAAAATTCCTCTCCATCCTTTTAAGCAGCTGAGACATGAACACTCAGCCTTTTTAATAAACTCAGTCAACCTAATTTTTTTTCCCAGCGTATCCCAGAACGCTGCCAGATTCAGGCCTTCAGACCAGGCAGGAAAGCAGTCATGGACTACAGAGGAGCTTAATTCTGGGCCCATGTTTGGCAATGACCTGGTTCACGTATCTTGGAGCTGTTCTGAACGGGGTTTGTACTGAAATGGTGCCTGAAGGCACATCCAGCACCAGCTTTTCTGAAAGTTTCTCTCTCAGCAGCTATAAAATGACAGTCGTATACCACCAGAACACTCCACCTCTCTTTTTGCACTCTCCCTGTCTCACTGCTCTTCAGCTGCCTTCATCCCATAGCAAGGTCATGCACATTCACCCCCATCTGATACCTTTTCCTTGCTATAAGTCTGTATCAATATTTTGGAAGATTTAATCAGAATAGGAAGCACAGAGCAGGGGAGATCAATAATTGATTATGCAGTTTCTTCCTCTCTCTAAGTGAATGATTCACATCCACCATAGCAGTTTAGTGATTTCCGCCAAGGTCCTGTGGATCTCCAGCCTAAATAAACTTCTGCTATCTGAGAGGCTGGATAAGTAGATGAGTTGGGGACAAGCAGAGATCAAATTTATATATTTTTATCACCTTTAATTAAATAAAGAAGCAAACATCAGATGTAACCACAAAGATAGTGTAATTACATTGCCAGTAAGCAATTCAGCTGTTTCAGAAAAAAAACCCACCACCTTCACAATGAACATAGTTTGTCTAAAACATAAGACTTTACATTACAGAATAAATATTACAGACCGCTATTAAAAGATCATTTGAAGGAACTGGTGAGACTGATCATTTCCACAGAGCACCAGAGTACAGGACTATCAAAGCACACACAGCAACACCACAGCATTAAATCATCAGCAACAAAAAGAACCAAAACAAAACCTCACATGCAGGGTGAATCAAGAGGCAGAATTTTAAAAAATCACAATGAACTCTCCAATACGAAAGCATACCTGAACTAGTCTGTTATTTAATGCATTTTATGAACTAGTTGAGGGCACAACAGAGATCCTTTCAAGCCTCAACTCAGAACGCAAGGAGCAGGAGCTCGCCTTGCTGCTGCTCTTCTTCCACTGCTCAAGGACACTGCTCAGGAGCAACACCCCACCACTGAAGCGAATGCTGAAGAAATCATCTTGTCTAAACATGTGAGCTCCTGCAATGTTACCAGGCACTTGGGATCTTCACTAGTTCCTGAACAGTCACAAAGGCAACATGTTCATTCCCAGGGTCTGTCTACCCTTTTAACACCTGGAAAAGTCCCACGTGCTCTCACCCCCAGCACCAGTCCTGACTTTATTCCCTGGCTTTGCTGGAGCCCAGATTTTTTCCTCTTGTCCTGGTTTCAGCTGGGATAGAGTTAAGTGTCTTCCTAGTAGCTGGTACAGTGCTGTGTTTTGAGTTCA
>JANZLQ010000031.1:9776405-9804848 GCA_026212715.1 Elanus axillaris | reverse complement strand
CCCATCCCACCTGGGGGGGGGAAGGGGTGAGCGGCTGCGTGGTGTTAGTTGCTCGCCGGCCCTAAACCACGACACCTCTGCACAGCCCTGTTGAAGGAAAAGCAGCCAGCTGTGGCTTCCTGCAAGATTCTCTCATTTGCTAATGAGAAGACAGGCCAAGTTACAACTCCCTTCTTGTCACACGACTGCTGAAAAAACAGATACCTATTTACATCACACACTTTCTCAAGTGGCCTGTCACAGCCCTTGCCATCCCATACCTCTACTTGAGTTTAGCGAAGTCCAAGCACTTCCTAATATATATAAAGCAGACTTGTATCATATATCACAATATATGAACTGTATTGGGCTGTCCATGTATTTGTATGGGTACTGTAGTAATAAAAACAGTATAAAAACGCGCTTTTCTGGATTGTTTCCTGTCAGCCACACACTTCCAGAAAGCTAGCAGTAGACCTGGGAATGACCATCCTATGTGCATCACGCACCAAGAGCAGCTCCTGCTGACTTCGCACAGGAATTATGCTCACAACAGCTCCTTCTGGTTTTCGTTGGGGTTGTTTTTTTTTTTTAATCTAACAACTTCTGCTGATTCTCTCAGAGGAGGTAGGCAGTGTGATAAACAAAGTCTGCAGGAAAAGGTTCTCAGTGACTTTAGGTCTTGAAACTTAAGAGTAATACCTTGAACATGGCTTGCATTAAACCTCATCTAGATGCGAAGCATTAACACCTGAAAAAAAGAAATCCAGAATATCTGTTCTGTGGGAGATCCCAGTACCTATTTTTATCCTGCATCAGACTGATTTCCAATATATTCCACTTAGACTTCATCTACTTATTTCCTAGTATTTTCGCAGGCTAGAAATTAAGATGATAAATGTTTTGCTTTAATACTTTTGATGAAAACAACTAAGCGTATCAATATTCCTTATATAAAAGTATTTAACCTAGCTATATAGTAGACTCCAATCCTTTGTCTAATGTTCAACATTGAGCTATATTTTTCCACAGTATCACAATGCTTCCTGGGAGTTATTTCCTAACTATTGTATTCCCCAACACACCATATAACCCAGACTCTTCCATCAGATTCCTCTTACCATGATACATTTGCATTTATTTAATTGTAAAGAGGAACAATAATATTGAAACCTACCCTGCACTATGGGAAAGTAGTCTGGAGCCTGAATAATTCCCAAAAGAAACCCAGTGCTAAACTGCCTCACCCTCATTCCACTTTGAACATCTTGATGCAAAAAATATTCTTAATCGGGTCTGATAGCAAATTAAATATTCATTTCAGTTACCCTGACAAAAAAAAAAAAAAAAATCAGTTGATTTCCAAGGCCTACTTTGTAAAGAACAGTAACCTTGCCTGCTTACTTCTGCCATGAATGCTTCAACATTTTCCTCACTGGTAGGCTCAGAGCATGGAATCCTTCCCAGAAATCATTTCAAAGCCCATTGCTCTTTCATCTTCTAAGACCCACTTCCCTTTATGATATGCTCAGGAAAAGAGTGCTTTTGGAGCACTTATGTATAATG
This sequence comes from Elanus axillaris, assembly GCA_026212715.1. Lineage (NCBI taxonomy): Eukaryota > Metazoa > Chordata > Aves > Accipitriformes > Accipitridae > Elanus > Elanus axillaris. The sequence continues at coordinate 9,803,303 of JANZLQ010000031.1, read as the reverse complement.
GACATGCCTTTATTTATCATTAACAATGAACCTCACAACAGCTCGCGGCCTGTTCTGACTGGGCCGCTCTTTCCAGGCACCCTTGCAGGCTGCGCCCGCAGAGCGCCTCGTGCTGCCTGACCTCAGGCTCTCCGGCCCTGGAAAGAGCACTAAAAATAAACAGCTGAAAATCACAATTGCTTCACAGATTTACCTTGTCAATCAGAAATTACACTGGAAAGCCAAGTGTGGGAATGGACTTACCCCCTGGCTTTGCGCTGCAGGTTCATCTCCCTCTCACAGCTACACAGCCGTAATGGAACTTCCTCAATAAATAATTGTTCCTCTTTAAATTTGCCTCCAACAGTTTTATGGAAATATGGATCAAGTTTGAGAGGGCTTTTAACATCCCATTAAAAATTAACCGCTTGTATTATTGATTACACAATTTGCAATGTGGTTGACTTTGCAGCTGGGGGGGATGAGGGGGCAGTGGGTTTGTTTTATTTTTGTTTAAAAGAAAGCCTTGTGTGGATGCATTCTTCTTCTGTTGGTCAAGCGAGAACTATGTTAAAGCACAGCATAATTTGATGGGGTGTACCTCCCAAAGCACTATTTAAAGTAATGCTATTGCACCATGACTTTAGAATTTTTTTAGGAAAATACAGATTCATCAGACACTTCACTCTAGTGAAAAGTTTTATGCAAAACTGAGCACCCTCAAGGAACGTAAGGTCCAACAGCAACCAACATATTTACCCGCAGGGATGGTGATTACAGAAAATTCTCCCAAGGAAAAGCAGCAAATAAACAAAATGGCAGTTTCGAGTTAATAACGCTTCTGTTTCTGCTACATCCCTAAGATTTTTCATCCTTTTATAAAGCAGTAACATGAAAACGGGTTAAACTGTTGTTCATCTAACCGCACTGAGGTCAGAACAAAGGCGACTTTAAGTAGGCCTACTGTAGGAAACAGGGAAGGGCCGTAACTTTGCCCATGCAAACAATTTTCTTAAGTGTGCACCTTATTAAGCTCTCTCCGGCTGCATGGACCTCCCATCCAACACTGCTAAAGGACCCACAAATAACCTTCCTTTCCCAAGACCTCAGCCCAACAGACAACGTCCAGCAACTGACACCTCCTGGTGACTCCGGTCCTAAAAATTTCAACAGTAATAAATACAGCATATATATGACCATTCTCTGAAAAATAGTCCTCAAAAAAGCTTGAATTGCCATATGACACAAACTCTAGTCTGTATGGTTGTTTAGAACAGTTACGTGAAATATGAAAGCAGTAAATTACAGGTAGTTAGGCCGTGTGAATGCTAGTAAGAACAGATAAGCAAGATTTAGATAGATTTCTTTCAGGCCCTTTGTCAAATTCTTGATGACTGAATAACATGGACGTGAAGTTTGGAGTGTCAAATATGTAATGTGTTTCAAGTTTTGAGACCATCATGACTGAAAAATGATTGAGCAAAAGTTAAAGAAAGTTGGAATAGTCAGAATGAGTCTGCCTAAAACTTGGGAATAAAGAATAAATCTCATTTTACAATGTAAAACAGAGTTTTAGCTTTAGGAACTCTGGTGATTCAGCTTAAGAAAACACGCAGTTTACCAGCTGTCTTTTCTCAGAGGTTATCTACACAATTCCCCTGTAGGCAGCACCTGGCTTTGCAGGATGTCAAGATGACATTAGGTTTACTGTAGGAAAACCAAGTTACTGCTCATTTTGTCCCCGTACTCCCTCTCGCCCTGCTGCATGTACCCTCATCACATGATCTGCTGGGCAGGTGCCAGGTATTTGTGCAACCTGGAAAGGTGAAAAACATGCGGGAATAGATAGCACATATGTGCGATTCGCAAGCCTCGGCAGGACAGCTGTGATTGTTTGTGTCTTGAAATGCTTGATAATTGCTGAAGAAAGAGTGAGGATGTTAGTTTTAGTTCTTTCTCCAAATGGGAGTTTTACTGGAAGATGAAGATACTCATCAACTTGTTTTCATCACTAAATAGAGGCTTTATTCTCTATTTTATGAACACATATGTATATATATCAAAAAGTTTATGTTCGGTTTCAACATCATAGCACATATATATGTTTTATACACACAGATATATATATGTGTGTGTAGATTTTCTTTTAGATTCTCCACAAAGCTTTACTGTATTTGTTTACAGAGAAAAAGCTGTATTTGAAACACGTCTCTAATAGCACAGGGACAATGTGACCTCCTGACTTTCTGTAGCATTTCCACCTTCTGGTTCCACCTGTGGGAGCAAAGGAAGGAGAAGAACCTCACGCCACCAACAGCATTTTTGTTCATAGCACACTCCTTAAATCAAACGCCCCTGTTCTCTGTGGAGCTCTAAATTACCTTATAAACTGTCAGTCCTTTGCACACGGCTGCTGCACTACTAACAGGCGCTTTCTTACGAGACCCTGAAATTGCAGGGAGGTGACCCACACTGCTTATTATCAGTTGCTTACACTGTACAACGAACGCACTACTGCGGGAACAATAGCGTTACAGCCAGCCAAGCCCTCTGGTTAGAATGGCTGAGAAACAAAGTCCTCCACCTTAGAAAGATGAGAACCAAGGCTCATAATTCTGCACTTCTACATGCAAAGTTACCCAGGATCGTATCAAGAGTACGCTCACACGATGCCACGCAACTCTGCTCACGGCAGGGACGGAGCTCCCACGGACGTCACCAAGTCAGAAAGAAGTGTCAGAGGCATGAGCGGCATGGAAGGGACAGAATGATACTGGAAATTCTGCTGCCTGCATGTGGGCGTTATCATGTCAGCGTTGCCTACTGCTTGAATCACACTACAGCTAAGGGATGATTTTATTTAGTAGACATTAAATAACTGATCTATTTTATTTCCTTTTAACAAACACCCCCGCCCTGTAACAGATTATAAACCACTGATATTGAAAGTCAAGAAGTGAAATTGTTTGCAATAACAGTAATTGTAATTAATAAGGCTGCACGAATCTTGGCAAGTGAGAAATAAAGAAGTCTCTTGAAAGACAGTAATAACATCAGTCACGAAGAAAATATGGCTATGGGCCAGCACACAGGCCACACAGTCACAGCCCAACTCACTGTATTCCAACAGCCCTGGCCCATTTTACAGGATTTGCCAGTTCCGTGATGAAAACACTTGCAGGTACTGAGTTGTTAGGATATAGGAGAGCACAAACACATTGTCAGCAGACTACACGAGAATATTTAATATTAGGCTTTCTTTCATACATCAAAGATCATTGATGGAGTATTATCCAATTTCAGCCAGGCTATGAATACCATTGTAAAAAATTCACTGACAACAAGAGTAACACGAAACAGAATAGCTTGAAATTATTGCCACAAAAATCTAACACAAAGAATCCTACTAGTGGAAGATTTACTGACTCCACATCTCTGAATAATCCAACACCTCCAAAGGAGGAAGCCTGAGGCTATTTAGTGCTGAAAAAAAGACAGAACTAGGAAAATACAGAACAAAACACTGTTGTGTTAATCTTTTGCCATAACTGGGTTGGGTTTTCTTTGCAAAACTAATATAGACCTAACTGAACCATTGAAAGGAATATACATTTAAACGCGTAAAACAGAGTTAGTTGCTGGCAGTTCTTTCAGATGCCACTGTCAGGTCTCTTTTTGTGCATTTCCAAAGTTGTTTACACTTATTTCACTGCAAATCATTACATTATATCTGAACAGGACCTACGGTTTTACTTCACAGTGCAGCACCCATTGACACGGACAGAGAGCTCCGTCCTCCAAGCAGCTCACGACCGTGCTGCCTGGCCACCCAGCTGCGGCAGCTCGCTCACAAACAGCCATACAACAGTGTGACGAGGCTACCTTAAAAAATACTCTCAGAAACACCGATTCGGAAATCTTAGCGACACCTTGGTTTACGCGTTAGTTCTGCCCTTCCTCCTGCTTCCACAATAAATTTATTTTCTCCACTGTACTTCAGAAAGTCATGAACAATACAGCCTTTTGTCTCACCTTCTCTGAACTGCACGGCTATGGTAAATTACATTTATAGACATTCACTCTATTTCAAAAATTTTCATCTACAAAACACAATGTTGACATTTTGGAGGGTTTTTTTCTGGGGCAGAGGAAGAAGCAAAAGCAGACAAAGTATTCCAGCTGCTGTTTATTTTCTCTTAATTACTTTCCAGATCAAATCACTTTCCTGGATGCTAATATATTACTTCCTTCTTTATTTCAGGTTCGCATCAATAATTGTCTAGCTACTGCAGATTTTGATACACGGGTAGAAAGAAAATCCTCTTGTGATTGAATGAGGAGATACATAAGTGAGAAGGAACTGTCAATAAGTAGAGTTAGGATTCCCCCCCCCCCCTTTATTAATTTAAAACTTCACAGGTTGTCTGCAAGCCTCTTAGTACTTGAGGGTGGGGCAAAGAAGGTGGAGGAGTTGGAACAGATGAGTTTTGTTGCAGATTGCTGCTTAGTGGTAGTTGGAAGACAACTGAGAATCGTTTCCATTTCTGAAAAGATGAGTAATGCCATAAGGCTCAGTCCAGGAAAAAAAAATAAATAAAAAAGGAACACTCTAAAAGGACAGCTTCATTATAAGGACATTTCTGTTCTTTCCTTCACAGATTGGAAAGGCCAAGATGTCATAATCTTGCACTTGACACACTGTCTTTTTTTTATCTTTAAGCAAACACCTTTGGTTTTTAAAAGTTATCATTATGTACAGAATTAAAAAATGCTAATCGTTAGATAAAAAATAGGGAAGAAAACAGATAATGGAATGAAATAAGCTGGAAGGAGATTCATTTGGGGAATTAATTTACAATGCCAAAAATATAATTGCCAACTGATTAACACATTTTTTTTCTCCCTCTTATGGGCATTTATTTTTAATTTATTAATTTCAATGCTCATTATACCTTGATTACACTCTCTTTTGGAAGGAAATAAGATTTGAAGTGGTTTCTATTTTTTTCCTGGTTTATTGTTTCCATACAGTAATTGTATGTCATGTACTTGAATCTGTTTGTACTTTCTCTCACTCGAGGTTCTATTTTGAGTTGACTGTATTTGGGGGGAATGAACGTGTTTAAGGGCACTTGGTTGCAAATCAATCACTGAATGATAAGAGCTAATTTAAAGTGGTACTAACATCTACTCCAAGAGGCAGAGTGTCCTTGTGGCATTGCCAATGCTCTGTGCAGAGCAAGGAAGGAGCAAATACAAAGGTTACCCATAAAACGCTCTAAAGTTGTAGGTAGATTTCTAAAAAAGAAAGGTAATTGTCCTGCTCTGCAAAAATACTGCCCTGTCCTAGGTCAGTCCCATCTCTTGTATCTACCAGCACATCTACAAAGCCCATCGTTGTTGTTGCCATGCAGCAACTGAAGAAAATGTGAGGACTACTAGGCAAGACAATCTAGTTTATTGGTTCCATTATTCTGAGCAAGCTGCCCATGGTTTTGTTTATATTCCAATCATCAGGAAACACTCTGGCACCCTACCGAGTATTGCAACAAGAGCCGTTAAAGGTTGGATAAGCCTTTCTTGGGCAGCAGAGATAAACAAAGACCCAGCCTTTTAGAAAGTTACCATCAGCTGCAGGATTGTCTATATGCAGTTTTGTAAATTGTAATAAAAGCATGGTAATTCAAGTTACACCAATCGGAAACAAGAATCATAGAATCATTTAGGTTGGAAAAGACCTTTAAGATCATTGAGTCCAACCATAAACCTAATGCTGCCGAGTGCTGCTAAACCACGTCCCTAAGTGCCATATACATGTGCCTTTTAAATACCTCCAGAGACAGTGAGAAAGAAGCCACATTATTCACCCTAGACCAACATCCTCACACATATACGCATTATCTCTACTACAGCTCTTCTGTGTGTTGTTGAAGCACCGTAGCTTATTCAAAGAAGAAACTTTTCATTTATTTGGAGACATCCCTGGCATGTTCTGGAGAAAGACCGCATTTGCCCCCTAATTTCTAGTGTGGCTCTATTAGAACAGAGGACAGAGGTCAGGGTCATCTTTCTGTCCCCATGTGCAGCTCACAGAGCTTGGGGTTGGTATGGAAAGGGTATCAGCTGTCAACATGAATGTTTCCTTTCCCCACACTACCCCACAGAGTAGCGGCTGTCTTTGTGCAATCACAGTTGTCACTGATATTCAAACCTTATAGGTCAGCTGCACAAAGAACTGTGACCTTGAGTGCAAGGGGTCTCTGACTTTTTAATGCTTTATTTCAAAGTAGAAAGCAAGCATGCTGCTAATCTGATTTCCAGTTTTCACGTTTTCAGACTTCTCAAGAGAACCAGCAACATATACCTTAGACATTTTTAAAGGAGAAAGTTAACTTCTCACAAAATAATATGCTTTAGACCTGAGGCTTTGTTAAAACACTGAACTTAAGGTAAGACTTAAGGTAAAATTGTGAGCTAGTAATCTTGCTTGTCTCTTTAACTGTGAGTTCCTAAATTCATTATATTTTATGGCAGCTATTATACCTCTGGATTATTCTTACTATTTATATAAATAGCTAGGCTTTGCTGGAATCTGGCTAAATTGTTTGCCTCAATAATATCTTAAGGCAGCAAGGTCCATAGGTTAATTGCATGCTTAGCAAAGAAGCAGTGCCTCTTAAGAAGCTATTTGCTTACTTCTGCATTTTGGTTTGGGTTTTTTTTTTAAAGAGTAAGGAAGAGTACCTGCTTTCAGTACTGTACCTGCAGTTACTCTTTTGAGACAGAATTAGCAGAAAGGATCACAATTATTCTCCTAATAACAGAGATTATTCACAGATAGAGATACTAGAGCAAATATTATTTCAGCTATAATCTCTCATGTTTTCTATGGTTTTCAGGGGGTAAAAAGGCTATAGTTGTGAGGGATGCATTTGAGACACTATAAATTCAGAGTCTGGTACAGAAGTCATAAGTGGGATCTTGGCTGTATAAAATCAGCATGAGTTCTGCCATTAACTTAATTCCACCAGGATTTCCTTCACCTCATTAGCTTCTACCTTTGGAGTCTAGTCTATAGCAACTATCAATTCACTCAAAAGGATCATAACTCACAAAGTTCAGACAAAGGTTTAAGATGTGCATAGGTGACATATAAAGCCAAGTCTCATTATCAAAAATAATGTAGGAGTTGAGTTTTTCGTGGTAATCTTGTGCACAGATGCCTGTCCAGAATCAGATTTTCCAACCTGGATTTGTAGCTTAGGTACTGGACTGCAATGGATATTCTCATCTATGCCGTTTACTTTAGTCAGTGTTTTCCCCTCACCTGTATTACACACTTGACATTTATGTACCTTTAAAATTATAGCCCTTGAGAGGAATACCAGGTACTGAATAAGTCATATACCATGCCTAGACTAAGGCTGCCATTACAAGCATAGTTACAATAACAACATTATGTCGTACGTACAGCAGAGCTCTTACCGTGGACGTAAGCGGGCCCACAAGGCTGCAAATTTGCAACCACACAGGAAAATCAGCTATGAGTGAAACAAGACAGACTGGTAAAAGAAATTCCATCCCACTGGGGTTTTTATTGGCAAAACACGCATCAGTCAGGACTCACTTGTCTGGGAGTACAGAACTAGCTTTAAGACTAACTAATCAATTTAAGTCTGTACTAATGGACCCACTGGGCTTTCAAGTGCTCTTGGAAGCCGGAACAAAGCTCTGAAGACTTTTATAGTATGGAAAACAAACCTTATCTTCAAGCCCTACAGAAACAGGTACCCAAAGCTGTATCTCCATATCAACCAGCCTTTAACTTCAAAGATAGTCCTGCTCTAAGGCCGACTCTCAAAAACTCAGGCCTCTTTCCACTTCTTTGATGACCTAAAAAGAAGGTGGAAATGCAAATTGTCACAGAGGGGGGAACAAATCAAATCTCTTTCCTCAGGGGAGGCCATCAAGAGACTCTCTTCAGCAACACCTAACACGTACCTGCATAGCTGTGAGTTACATCTATTACCAGCAGTAATCTTCTCTCCTTTTCATTTTCTTCCATGCAATAGACTCACTTCTATCCTTACTCTTTAAAACACTCTGTATGGTTGATTTAGGTCTTTTCTCCTCCCACTGTAGCTGCTTTATATAAAGATGTTATTGAGAAAGGAAATGTATGAAGGTGGGAAAGAGAATACATAATTATTATTGTTATTATTGTTATTTTTGTGTGGAAAAAGATGCAGAATTTGGCATTCTGAAATGTGAAATACAAGATTTAGGTAAGGTATATAGCTCAGAGAGATTATTCTATTCCATTCCAATATCTGTTACCCAATCATACAGCCTCTTTGGTCTAAATAATTTTAATTAAGCAATTCTACCTTCTGTAGCAGCCATTACCAGAAGATAATTGACTGCATTGGTAATGAAGCTTTCTGAGGGTGCTAAACAAACAGCAAGGTTAATTATCTGGCAGTAATGCTTGTTATGGAAGTGCAACACTGGCCAACTAAGTTTCCTGTTCTTCTGCAGTACCCTTTCAGTAAATCAATGTAATATCCGTGGCTATATATTGTCTTGCTGCAGTAGCAGTATTCAGCAACGGAAACAGGAAGCCACCAACCGGTTGGGAGTGCATGGAAACCAATACACAGAAAACATGACTTTTTATTATATGTCTTTTATTCAGCTACTAAGTTTTATTAGTATTTTTTCTCCCCCTTCTAACTGAAGAATGAATTTGCAACCTCTGTGTTTATGTACCAGGTTCATCTGTCAGCAGAGATGTATTTCAGTTATAGACAAAGTCCAGAAGTTTGTATCACCTACAGTATAATCCCAGAGTGGGTCTGATTTTATTATTTTTTTCACTCAGCTTCTGTTTTCACCTTTTCTCCTTCTTGGCAATAAATCCGCTCACACTGAGTTAATTGGATAGATCACATTTGGATTTCGTTTTGTGGGTTTAAATTCAAAGTGTTGACAATTCATGTATTTAATTCTGTATCACTCAGAACCAATAGTGACCTCTGTGTTTCTCTGCAGGTAAAAGGTTGGTTTAGATTTGTGACAATGTTGGGTTTTTTCAGTATTAGAAATAAATGCATCAAGTCAAGTTTATTTGACCTTTAACTTGGGAAAATGTCAAAAAAGTATTTTAGGAGTTATCTTATTTGGTGGGGTGTTTTTTCTAAGGCACATTCACAGCTTTATAGCCAAAAGAGTATGCAAATGGGATATCTTGATTCCCAGGACCACAAGGCTATTCCCACCCCAATTTCAGCATCTTGAAAACAAAGCAGTACGTCTTTATGCCAGGTTTAAAAAAACAAAACAAAACAAAACAAACAAACACAAAAAAACCCCAATGTAGCTGCTCTCTGAGAACAAGCAAATACCATGCACTGGCATTTAGACACAGAAACATCTATACAGCATTTTAGGGGGGTTGGTTATTTGACGGGTTTTGCCACTCACTACCCTTATCTGATTTGTATGAAATTCAGATATTTGCACAGAGGTGGCAGATCTGTGCAAATTCTATTTGTTAATAGTAGCTCAGCTGTTTTACATAGATCCAATTGCCACTTACAGGTGGAAGAACCCCAGCAGCCACTAATGGTACATAATTTTAGCAACAACCCTTTCACATGGAAAACTTGTTAAGAATTCTCCAAATGTAAATGTTACAGTGGGTTCTGCAGTACTTGCTGGGTTGGGACTACCATAGAGCCAACCCCTCTTCCAGTGTCTTACTATTTCTCTCCTATGCATACAGAAGGAAGGGGAAATGTGCATGAACGGAAATACAGAGAACTACTTTGCATTAAAACAAAGTGCTTACAGCCCTTTTCAAAGAAAACGGGGCTTACCAGTAATTGTAGTTCTTCAAGAGCATTGCTGTTCCTTACATACAGTTACAGGACACTTTCTTAAGGCCACAAGCCTGTGAGGAATTGTGAATAATCTGTCTTTGAACTGATTTACACATACTCCTGAATGAATCCATCTAGTACACAGAGCCCCTCAAGAAGATCCACTGGCATTTCTGCTAAGCAAGGATCACAGAGTCACTTTCTCCAAGTCTGAAAGTGCCAGACTTGTCTTGTACAAGGACAGGAATTATGCCAGTGCTGATTTATTGAGATTTAAGTTTGCAGGAGCTCCAAGAACTCCTCCATAATTGCTGAGCCAAGGACAGTTCTCACTGATGAAAACACAGCCACCTCACTGCTCCAAATGCACCTTTGTAGACCCTAAAAAACAATTGATATGCAGGCTAATGGTCATTCCTATATAGCAGCATAAAGAGACATGAAACAGTTTTCAAGATCGTGGCTAAAGACCTGGAGACAAGTAACATAATGAAAAGTTCAGCAACAAAAGTTATCTGAAATTATGCTAAGTACATTTTCATTTTTTCTCCTCTGCAGTCAGGTGGTGACCTCTTTAGGGTAAGTACCATTGCTTTTCTTGTGTTGGCAGAATGCCTGATTCAAGAGGCCTTCAACCCTGACAGCATGAATTTCACAGCAATACAAACACAAAAAAGAACAGAAAATAAACTTAGGAGGTAAGCTGGGAACAAAAAGCCTTCTAGAAATCACGTATATGTAGGCAAAGACACATTAAGAAAGGATGAAATGTTTTCACCAGGTGCTAATTTCAATTGGAGCCACCCAGAAATTCTTATGAATTCAGATTGAATTTGCGAAAGAGTTCTAGGAGGGAAAAAAGAAAACCCCAAAGAAGTAGTAACTACTTTTAAACACCATAATGTTTCATTTTAACCCTTTTTTGGAACAAAGCATTTCTATTTAGAAAGGTTGAAACATCAAAAATATTTAAAAAGATCTCAAAATAAACATACACTTCACTTTGCTGTTAAAAAGAAAGAAGGGGGGAAAAAGTTATTTGTCTGAAGAGCCAATCTCCCTTCCTATAGGACAGTCTAAATCCATTCTGCCTCATACCAGCAACCCCCAAAGGCAGGCTATTATTGGCATGAATGCTCAGATTAGTCCTGTTTTGTTGTTGCTGCTGGTTTTTATGACTTCCTCACTCTGTTTAGTGAAGCTTTGAGTTCTCTCATAATTTTAGCTCCAGAGGTTTTATCCAAGGTTTACCGCAGCCTTTGAAAGTGCTCCCATGCTCTCAATTCTTGTCCCAAAGATGTCCACAGTTTGTGATCAGATGCTTTATAACGACACAAGTGGTCCAGATTTTCCCTAATCATCCACTGTATTAGGCAGCTTCTTTGAGCCCCATGTTTCATCTCAGCTTCAGCAGTGGGTGTAAAGGGAAACCGTGCTTTTGAACAAACAATGGTCTCTCAAAACATCCTCTATTCGATTACTGAAGAGCTACTGAGCCCCAAACTCAACACTTACCAGCACACCATGACAGTGACCATAGCTTTGGTCTGTTTCTCAGTAGGATTCATCTGACCGACTGCAATATTCCACAGTGCATACTCCTCGTTTATGTTTGAGGTTTCCACTTTTGACTGAAGGGGAGAAATGCACGTTCTGGTACCATTCACATCGCATTAACACGGACATCAAAAACAAGTCAGTCGAGTCACATCCTAGAAGTGTTCCTTTATTTCCACTGACTGCAAAGGGGGGGCAGGTGGTTTGCTCAGACAACTAAAGTTAGCTTAGATGAATCTGTCCCACCTGTTACAGTGGAGTAGGAAAAGGATAAAGGAAAAGAACACGGGAGGGTGGCAAAAGAAGGCAGCAGAGCTTTGGCTTCAGTCAAGACAGCAAGGCTCCCCTCAGAACTATGGTGATTACCTCTATACCCTCATCTTCACACCTATGTTTCACTTTCTGGTTTGTTTGTGGGTTTTTTCTCCTTTGTCTCATTCTATTTTCTTTTAAACGTTTCCTGTTACACCCTGCCTAGCCCCTCAAGTCAGTTTCCTTGAAGCCTGTCACATCACTGTACCCTTCAGCATTTGATTCAGAACAGAAGACGTTTTGTACAAGGCATCTCCAACGGCATGTCAACTGTCCCTTCCACAGGGCTCACCCAGGATGACTGAAGCACTTGGGAAAACAAACAATGTCTTCAGCTCTGCTCTTGAAACACTAATATGGAATTTGCTGGTTCCAGTAAAAATTACAAAAGCTTGTCCATAAAGAGAGAGTTGCAAGGGCAAGTGCGATTCTAGCAATACAGAGAGGGGGTTGGTGAAAAATGAATAAAACTTTGGCCCGATGGAGGCTCAGCTCCAACATGCTCTCAGTCACACAAGGTGGTCTGAACCTTACTGAGAGACATCTGAAAGCCTTGGATCTGCAAAAGTGGGTCAGAAATACTGCAGCACTTCTCTGAGACACAAGGTCCTGCACAAAGGCAGACAACAGAAACAGACATAGAGAAGCAAGTGAGAGAAAGCTACCCAAACTTCTCTTCCTAGCTGAGTATGAATTTACAGCAGATTTGAAACAGTCCTTCTTCTGCCTGTCCTTTATTTCTATCTGGCACTATTTCTACAGTGAATTTTGGCAACAGAGTAGGGCAAATGTTTAGATGGCAGAAGTCCAATTGTTAAGCTATGGATGAAGTAGTAAAAACCAGGTGGCTTTCCAGGTGTCCATTACTTGCAAGAAGTTTCTTGTCTGCTCTATCCATACAATGTGTTGTACCTAGCTGCTTTTTTTGCCTAGAGTTATTTTCTCTTACAGACATGCATACAGGGGCACTCCTCCCTCTTTCTTCCAACATTAGTTCACATCTATGCAGCTGTCTCCAAAATGATATGTTTTGTCCTGACAATATTCTCTTGCCCAAAGGAAAGCTAGATCTAATGCTAAGCCCAGAAGAAGCATTGGACAGCCTAGAACTGGCCACTTCACTGTTTCAAAGTCATGGAGGACAGAGATTTTTAAGCCAGAAAGAGTTGTCGGAGCACACGATCCAGCCTTTGGCACATTAGACTCCACTGTTTCATTCAGCCACCTCATCTTTCAAATCACCACCTTGGTAATCAGCCAAGTCTTCCAATGCCAAAGGCAGGCGTGGGAGCGGGTGTAAAAGTAGAGTCCAAAGTTGGACCCCAGACTCGGGAAAAGGCTCTGTTGGTCTGTTTGGGCAATTGGCCTAGAAGCAGCTCCCCACCTCCAGCGAGAGTACAAATGACTACTTGCAGTTGTGAGATACAGCAAGCCAGGATGTTTTGCATCCAAGAGGTCCCCAGTACCATGGTGATGGATGAGCTGTAAACAAACTCTTAAGTAACATCAGTGTCAGCTGGTTTAGAGCTGATTGGGAAAGGAGGAGGGCAGAAATGCATACTGTTGTATTTAGCAGCTGATTCCAGCACCTCCTTGGAAACAATAATTGGGGTGGAAGGGTCTGATTGCCAAGGGGACTAACATCCAAAAAGCTGATGTGGCTTGTTCATAGACTCTTTGAAACCATAAAGCTACCAACAGCAAATGGGTTAAGCCACTTGAGAGTGGAAGATGGGTAGGGAAGAAGAAATCAAAGGGGAAGGATGAAACACAAAGCTGCTGCTTCCTATTTGCCACTCCACCGAGCACAGGTATCACAGGAACTACCACTGCTCTCCCTCACGTCAGCAACAGCAAGACAGCTCACTAAGACTTTTATACCAACATAGGCATAAAAATCCACAAAGCAGGTTCAAGGTACTGGTGATAAAATTGGTACATCACTTAAGGCTTTTTGCTGCGACGTTGAATAAGCAACACCCAAGAACCCTTCTCTCCTTCAAGTTTCCCCAAGAGCTATAATGAAACAAGAGACAAGATGGACATGGAGAACACAGGAACTAAAAATTCTGGCGAAGCAAGGCAGAGGACTCGCGTATAAGCAGCATACAGAACAATATGAGAACAAAGGTCTAAAGTCCCTCATGGCAAAAACCCTGTAGGAAAAGAAAGCAATGTCTGTTTTGCTGCCATTAGGTATCAGAGAAGATGCTAAAAATATTACTGCCAAACAAACCAAAGCAAAGTAAAGCAAGACAAAACAAAACATTCCAGGTGTTTTCTATTGACAAACTTTAGTGTTGTCTGCAGAATATACAATACACAAAATATAGAACTACAGACTGTCCAGGTGTTGGTTTCTCCCCAAACAACACACAGAAACTTCCCTGGTTTAGGACGTTTCATCCTCACATTAGCATCCTGAAGATCACCATGGAAAGAAAGGTCAACTCCATATAGACAGAGAGGATTAGACGAAATGATACCTTTCCTTTCCTCACATCTTAGAACTCATTCTGTCTAGGAATTGCGCTAGGAAAAAGGTGATATTTTCTTTATCAAAGACAAGTGCAACTCACTTTTGGAATCTGGGGGCTTAATGCAAAGGAGTAGCAATGAACATGTTACGGTCCCAATGCTTCTGGAGATAATAAGCATTAAAATGCTTTTAGATACTTAGCCCCTTTGAAGTTAACGGGACCACTTAAGCATTGCAAAATGCTTTACACCTTGCAAAAACAAGGTCTAAAGCTCTAAGGTCAGCTGCGTTGTTTGACTGACCTGCGCACAAACGCACCACAAACTTTTCCACTACACTGGTATTCCCAAAGAGAGGCAAATGCGTTCCCCTGCCATCTGCTGAGAACAGAAAACTCAGATTGCTGCAGCACATGGCAGCACCAAATGGAACCACGTAAGTGCCAGAATGAATGGCAGCCACTTTGGAGATTTGGGAATACTTAAATGTGTTTCGTGTAAAGCAAGATGAGGAGACAGACACACAAAGTCAGAAAACTAGCACGCTTGATCCTTTTTCTTAAGCTTCTTCAGAGAACCATGTATTGAAGTCAATTACAGAAACAATGCAAAGGGAAAACAACAGCCCAGGGGTAAAAATACATGTATTAAACCTATTACTTCCCTGCAGGATGATGAGAAATATCTTTTGATGTGACTGTCACAAGACAGCTAGGAAAACAAAGCATCTCTACAGCTGTCAGGAAGGTTGAAAATAATGCCTGTGGATACTTCTTAAAAGGGTATTTTAATACTTGGATAAGGCAAACGATGAAGAGTTTAGCATTCAAATCAAATTATACCAATTGCACACCAGTTCGCCCAAATCAGAACTCAGTCGTGCCCAGCCTCAGATGGCAGAAAAACATCTGGGCAGCAGCAGGATGGGCCAAAGTGCCAGCCAAGGGCAGAGTCTTCAGCCTCTGCTAGGAACAGGACACTGGCTCAGTCACTACTGTGCACTTAACTTGACAGCTTGGAGCAAGAGGTGGCCTTCTTTCTCACAGACAGAGGTGGACAAAAAGGGGAAGGGGAAAAAAGGAAAGAAAAAGTCACATATCCCAAAATCCCACATCATAATTTAAAAAAAAAAAGGCAAACAAACAAAAAACAACCAACCCCCCCCCAAAAAAAAACAGAAAGGGTAACTCTTTTCCAAAACAAAGAATTGAAAGGGAAGTGCTTATTCTTGTGGCCAACCACATTCATTTAGATCCGTGGTATCTTTTAGCTATTGCAATTTCACCATATGCTGGACACATCTGAAAAGAGATTTACTTTTCAAAGTCTCAGAAAAAGCAGGCCTGCATAATACTAAGCATTTTTCTGGATTTTTGCAGTGACTGGACCACTTCCTATTTGATAAGAGGGAAGCTCTCTGTTGAACAGAAAACACAGTGCATCTCCTTAATATCTAGTCAAGTATCTATGAGAAACATTACCCTATGACCTGACCACATGCATACATGTCTCAATCTCATGTCTCAGCCCTTATATATCTTTGACAATCTCCCAAATCCTGAATATTCAAACAAGAATAAGACCTATTTTTCACCCAGTAAACACGCTGCATAGGCTGCTGTGCTGTCCTCATTAAAACAGTGTAAAAACTCTGGGGGGAAAACGTACTGCAATCAGTCTAGATCACAATAAAACATTGTTATTGCCTCTATGTTCTAAAACATAGAGAAGTCTTCTTAAAAAACTTGCAGTATAGAAAAGAGGAGGAAAGAAAAGAAAAAAAAGCTTAACACTTTGAATTGCAGCTTTTGTTAAACTTGGAAGAAGTCATCTAGGTCAAGCCTAGGAGAAAGCTGTAAATCAACTCTGACAGGACACTGGAATTCAAGTAATTGTTATTCTCTCACTGCATGTTGTCCATATTTCATTTCTAAAACTAGTAATTTTGAGCCCAACACAGTTTTGAGGTTTGTGACAAAGTGAGGATTATGATCTTCTCATTAGCTCTTACTTCCCTTAAGTTACTTGCTTTCCCTACACCACTCCACAAACTCAGCTACTTATGGTCTGTTAATCATAAGAAGGAGAACAAGTTTGCTGGAGACACTGCCTCGTAGCAGAGGTCCCAAGCCCTTTGGACCACGGACCATTGTCAAGTTTTTCTTTCAGAGCATACTATAGCCTCACCAACAACCATTTAAATTGCAAATCCAAACTGATCTACTGAGGAAGGAAAAAAATATTATTTTCTTCATGGCTCACCAAGTGCAGGAAATTCTGCTCATAGTTACTTGCTACCAGCTTTCCTTCCCTCTTCACACAAGAGTGGGATAAAATGCTGAATTCTGGTGATGCTGGGTATAGAAAGCTGTAATTAAGGGGATAGGAGAGCGGGAAAGTTGAGCCATTGAGAACAGACAGTGCAGGAAACGACAACAGAAAGGAAGGTGGTTCTCATTTAATAGCTAGGCTGAGGAGAATCCTGAGCATCTTAGCGTCTAGAGGCTGAGACCGGCATGGAACAAGCTGCCAAGCCCAGTGCGCTTCTTACTGGGCGCAGGGAAATGCTGCCCTAGAAGAAGCAAAACTCATTACTAACTACAGTGCAGGTAAAGTTACTGGCTAGGCTAAGGAATTTCAGAAGGTTACTATACCACTAGTAGGGCAGGCATCTGCCATGTCTCCAGATATTCTAATTCTGAGCTGCAGATTATTCCATTGCCTTTGGAGGTCTGAATCCTTGTGAGAAAAGAATATAACAAACATGAGAAACTGCTTATTTAATTTTGCCAAAATGACAACTTCCAACACTCGCAGTTATGAAACTGCCTTTATCTTCAACAGTATCTCAGAATTCAGGTCTCTTAATAAAGCAATTACTTTCCTACCATCAAGCAATGTTCTTCAAAGGTCCCCATTTCATTAAAAATGTAAATAAGGCAGTATCTTTTCATACATATCACACATTTAATTGATAGAAAATATCTTGTCTTTAAGATGTGAAGAAGAGTTGGTGATCAGTTAGTTGCCTGTCAACTAGACTTCATTCAACCAACTCTGGGCATTTCAGAAAAAAAAGAAGGTTGGAAATAGCAGTGACCATAAGTCTTTAAAATTAATAAAAATGAATTCACCCCGTAGTGACAATATAATCAAGTTCTCTGTAACTTTTCTACTGAAATTAAACATCTTGATTTTAGCAGTGTTTTCTTTTGGACTGAAAAGGAATACAAAATAGGCTATGCAGAAAAATTAGTAAACAATTGGGTTTTCTGATTTCTCTCTCATTTCTTTTACACAAAAGGCTGTGTACAAAGAAATTATGCTGCTTTAGAAAAGTTGAGTTACAAGGTATGTTTTTGTATAGTCTCCTAAGAGTATCTGGCAAGTAAGTGAAGAATTGGCCATTTAAGTAGAGTGAAACACTGGCTTTTTTTGCACATTATTCTGAATACAACCTAACATGCTTGTGTAACAACTGAAGTCAATAGAATTAGCCTCAAACCTGAATGGACCTTTGATCAGATTACAAGAGTAGAAAGATTTATATATAAAGAATTTAAGTATGAGAAGTCTCAATAAATTAACTGAAAAAATAAGAAAAAGAAAACAAATTATTCCGTTGACATGAATAGAGGCAAGATGTCGTCCTCAAATTCTACTGTATTTGTAATATCTCTCAGCCTTTTAGACTGAAGCTTCACCTCTAACTTATGCCAAAAGGCTTTCTGCTAGCCATTGCTTCTTTCAAGAACATATGGCATTTCTCACATTTTATCCTCACAAACTCATCAATGACCGGGCTCTGTTTCAGAACTCTGCCTCCTCCTTTTTCTACTCACTCTCATAAAGAAGCAACAACTACTTTTGGCAACAACAATCACAGTTTGCTATTGGATACATAAACCATGATTCTTTCCATGCATAAATTAGAAAACACGGATAGAAAAACAATGGCAAAATATTTAGACAAAAGAATACAATTTTACAAATATTCCTATTTAACTTCCTGCCTTATTCCAGTATGATTATCCGAACGTTGGCAAAGATCAAAGCTGCACTTCTTTAAACAGTGCTTTGCTTAATGCTGTACAGAGTTAGTGATCCTCTGTCAAACATGCCAATATTGAGGGACGTGGGGTCATTTGGGCCTTAAACCACGGTGTTCTCTGCAAATAAAACAGAAGGTAACCAACTGTGGTGGCAGCACAGAGAACGTATTTATGAGAAAAGCCAGCATTTTTTCAGATTCATCATCTAAATAGCCATGGAAATAGATGGCACATTAAAATATAAGACAAGAGTCAAGAGCTTTATTCTAAGCAGTTAACACTTGAAGATTTTCCCTGAGTGCTCAAAACACTCAGAAAATAAAAATTACATTCAGAATTTCAAGGTCAAGCTTACACAGCCCACACCACGGTCCAGGCACAAAAAAGTTGAGATGAGCACTGTGCATGGGTTGTTGGGCAGATTGTAGCCAGCCTTGTGCCAGTATTCAAGAGAGAACGACAAACTGTTATCACCTTGATAAAAAATCACACGCTATTCCAGGTGAAACCTGAGATGGATTTCACCTTCCAAATACAAACCAGGTAACTAGATGCCCCTTTTTGTACTAGCCAGCAGAACAGACCAAATGCAGTGGTGGCAGGCACAGTAATATGTTAAGACAATGAAGACCTGGTAAAAAAGCACATATGATCTCCAGACACTGACTAAGTGACTGTAATCAAATTATCTACCGAGTCAAGGTGCCTGTGAAAATACTACATGCTGCACCACACAGCAAAGGCAGAGCATCCCATGTACCCTACAGTCATCTCAACCTTGGGCTATGTTTTAAAGACAAAAAGGTCAGTCGCTCATCTGGCTCAGTGCTGAAATCAATGGAGCAATCCTGATTGACGCCAGCTGAGGATCCTGCTAATGAAGATGGGGAAGTTTTCTGATTTACTTTTACCTGGGGAGCTGCCCTAAGAACTATTCTTTGACAATTTTATGACAATGGATATGCATATCTGTTACTACCGTATAACGTTAAACCGATGGCATCACTCTCCCAGTTGGCCACTCAAACTCTGCTGGAGGACACTGTAACAGGGCAGCACGTTTTAGACTGCAGGGCTGAACACAGTTACATTTCAGTTGCCGCTATTAAAATATTATGCCCGAAATTAATGCGTTACACCTTTCAGACTAATGTTCTCTAAATCAGACTGAATTTATTCAGGGGTATTTTTAGGCAAAAATACATCCTCACAAGCAATGTAATGATCAGCACTTTTCCCCCAGATGCTCTAATATGGAATAAAGCCTATGCAGTAATTAATATTTATGAAGTGAATGAGTTTCTGTTAAACCCTAAATCACAAATATATGGGATTTGAACTATAAAAATGCAAACCTAAACCAATATAATAAAAAGGCATTTACATACATATTAATTGTGAACTTTGGTCGAGTTGTTATATATTGTTTTAGTAAACTCAAAATTAATAATCAGGCAGGTCTACAAACTTACATATTGATCAATGTGATTTCTAGATTAGACATACACAACAGAGAAAGTTTCATTGTAGTACATTAGGGCACCTTTGAAACTTGATCAGCAGAAACTGGATCTTATGTCCTTCAGTTGCCAACATTACCTTGTTTCCACTCTCACGGGAGTGCTTTCCCCTGTTGGAATTCAGAGAAAGCATTATGCACAGAAACAAGCTCTTCGCAAGATGAGCTGATATGTGATTCAACCTGTGTCCTATGAAGAGACAGTTTTACCCATTATTAAAAATGAAAACAACAGACACTGTTCCTGGGACATACATTCTGTATATATCAAGCAGTTGAAGAAGAGTAAATAACACTTTTTGCAGTGCTTGTTATCACCAGATCTTGAATGGCTTTATAAAAATTGCTGTTCTACATATAAAGCATTAATAAAAACTTAAAGGATTACAAATCTTTGTATGGAAAGTGATGCTAAAAATGTTTCAGCATCAGAAAGAAGCTATGTGATTTAGCAACATGAGATTTATTTAAGAGCTCCTATATGAATTCAGCAGGCTAACTTCAGGCACCCAAGCCTGAAAATGTTTGCTTTCGTAAAGGCATAAAAGGATTCAAAAGAAACACAAACTAATTCAAGCTTAATATAGTAATGTCTCCTCAAACCATTATTAATGTTTTATTAGCATTTGTTACTTCCTCCCCCTTTCCTGACAGCACAGTGCGGAGCACCCTGCGTAATGCCATCAACACCTTTGTTGAAACGTAGGTGGAACGCTACGAGGTGTGCCAAAACTGACCAGCTCCGTGAAGGGCTGTGTTTCTTTCCTTGATACAGTACCAAAAAAATGAGAAGAAATCTTTCTCCCTCTTTTTTTCCCCTGGTTACTCAAGAAGCTTCCCTAAATCTATTTAAGATAGGAGGACAGGAATGGGAGAGTATGAACCGTGCAGCTTCCCCTTCTCTTTAAGCAGATACTGCTGGTGGAGGTGCTGGAACGGCAGCTCAAAGGACCATTGCCCTCCGTTCAGCTAGAGCTTGGCTCAGCATGACTACAGCCAAAAGAAGTAGAAAGAGAATCACCAGCAGCGCATGCTCCGGTGCTGAGAAGCTGGAAACATAAGCTAGAGGACAGTATGTTCTCCCTAACAAATATGAGCGTCTCTTCTAAGGCTAGCTGCAAAGACTCCAGGCATGGTAATCCACAGACCACCAGTTCATTTTACACTCACCAACAACTTGCCAGCATATGTCATCACACTTTATTCACCAGTACTTGAAGGCATTCTACTAGAGGATATTATCTAGCTAATCATCTAAGCTGTTTACTATCAATTTTTATCTTTCTTCCTCCTAAAAATATAAGCCTATTTGACTTCACATCTCTCCTATCTTTTGAGCATCAAGAAAAGCAGAGCTGCTTGACAAAGTTGCAGGTAGAGTGGAATTTTAAACTGAACAAAGAACACATAGGCAAGCTACAAGTAAATAATTTAGCTCTGGGCCTGAGGCATTACCTTTTATTCAGAGGTATAATTGATAAAGGATGGTAGCGGAATCATTTACAAAATGTTAACTATGCAATAGTAAAAAATCCTGTTACAAAGCCAGATAATTATTTTACATACCAGAACCTCAAAAGTAAATAGATGAATGCACAGAATCTTAAATGATGTTAGCAGATTAATGGGCAGATGAAGGATATTGGAGGCAATATAATTCCTCAAAATGTTCAGGCCAAAAAAGAAAGTAATACTCCAGCTTATTAAAAACACACCTTTATTTGCTTTTATTTTCTGCATTAACTCAAAACTGCTCTGCTGCACTGGAGAACATCCCTGGGATCCTGTTTAACATCTTCGTTAATGATCTGGATGATGGGGCAGCGTGTACCCTCAGCAGGTCTGCAGAAGACACAAAACTGGGAGGAGTGGCTGGTACACCAGAGGCTGATGCCGCCGTCCAGAGGCACCTCGAGAGTCTGGAGAAATGGGCTGACAGAAACCTCATGAAGTTTAACAAGATGTGCAAAGTTCTGCACCTGAGGAGGAACAAACCCATGCACCAGTATGGGCTGAGGGCCACTCAGCTAGAAAGCAGCTTAGCAGAAAAGGGCCTTAGGGTTCTATTGGACGCCAAGTTGAACACGAGCCAGCAGTGTGCAGAGAAGGATAATGGTATCCTGGGCTGCATTGGGTAAAGTATTGCCAGCGGGATGAGGGAGGTGATCCTCCCCCTCCACCTGGCACTGGTGAGGCCACCCCTGGAGTGCTGTGTCCAGTTCTGGGCTCCTCAGTACCAGAAAGAGATGGAGCTATTACAGAAAGTCCAGAGAAGGGCCACAAAAATGATTAAGATGCTGGAGCACCCCTCCTATGAGGAAAGGCTGAGAGAGCTGGGACTGTTCAGCCCGGAGAAGAGAAGGCTCAGGGGGATCTCAGTGTGCACACATACCTGAAGGCAGGGTGCAAAGAGGAAGGCGAGCTCTTCTCAGTGGTGCCCAGCGACAGGACGAGAGGTGATGGGCACAAAGTGAAGCACTGGAGGTTCCTTGTAAACACCAGGAAACGCTTTTATTCCTACGAGGGTGACGGAGGTCTGGCACAGGTTGCCCAGAGATGTGGTGGCAACTCCCTCCCCGGAGGTATACAAAAGCCGTCTGGACATGGTCCTGGGCAACTGGCTGTAGGTGGCCCTGCCTGAGCAGGAGAGTAGGACCAGATGACCTCCAGAAGTCCCTTCCAACCTCAACCATTCTGTGATTCGGTGATGTAGACCCCATTCCTCCTCCATATAGGAAAGCAGCTCTACTCTAGGCGTGTGTTCAAGTAATAGCCTACACTGAAAGCTATATTACCTGTCTCTCACCTGCATCTTCCCCTGATTTTGCAGTTGTAGAAGACAGTGTGGTGCTTCTACTGCAGTAGCTTTTCAGTTGTCTTCTTTAAATTAGTAAGTTAGGTAATTACTAAATATCTTCTGCCTCCCGCCCCTCTCTGTCCCAGCTTGAAAACTTGGTAACCTGTTTCTTCCACTGAAAATGCACTCGGACACCTTTGCAAAGTAACTAAATGAGCATCAGGTCTGTAAGATGTTATTTAAAGACAAATGTTTTCTTTGCAATAGTTGTAGCTCTACACCACTATGCGTTTGTCAGTACTGCTGGAAAAGTACTCTGCAGATCTGAGATACATCACCACTTGTCTGTCTAAAAAATAGGATGTTTACTCTGCCAGGAACCGCACGGCTGACCAGGAATTAATTTGGAATCATTTCCTGGACTAGGCTGAAGAAAAAGACAAGCAGGACTAATGTACAGAAGCATAATTAATCACAGTTAATTGAATATTTATTTATTTTAATGTAGTTGATACCTTTCAGTTAGAGAGAATACGTGAACTGGCATTTTGGTTTTTGTTTCCTTCTGTTTTGTTCAGACAGTTTCTGCCTATTTATTCCCTCATAGTGGTGTTTCCATAATGTAAGCCTTTAATTTCAGCCTGCTAAATGCAAGTAAAGAAGATCTCTTGTGTAGTTGTTCTATGGTAAAGAAACCGGAAATAAAATCAAGAAACACACCAATATTCTCTTATGAGAACAAGCTCTGTTGAATTGTTGAGAATGATGAAAAGCAGCAGGGTTTGGCATAGGAGTAACTGTGGCGGAGGTCAGTCCATGCCTCTAACACCTATTCTTGACATCAAGATATGCTGAGTAAGCAGGGAGAGTGTGAAGGGGGAAACCAGAGCTCTATTTCACTACTCTAATCTAATAAGGATGCATCTACCAGGGACATATTTCAGAGCCTTTCACTAAGAACACCAAGGAACTCGGGGGCCATCTGTCAGCACTGGTTAACAGCTCTCCGGGGCTGTCTTTCACATAGCAGAGTGTCTGGCCAACTGGCCTTTATTTTTTTGCTAAAGTAACCTCATCAGAATCTTTTAATTGCGCTCTGCAAAGCTACTGCTGGTCTGTCACTGAGACTGGCCAATGCAGTCAAACCTCAAACTTAAACAGAAAAACAGAGAAGAACTTGACTTTCAACAACAGCAGTCACATAATTCTAAAACTGCCTAACCACACGTGGAGATTCATGACCAAAGCACCCAACCACACATGGCTTTTCCATCCCCTCACTGCTCCCTCCCCATAGCAAATACACAGTAAGATAGACCCAAGACAGTTCCTACCCAGCCTGTCCGCAAAGACAAATGTGCCATGATATGGTAGTTCAGCTCAGCGATAAGCTTAAAGAGAGCCCACAAATAGCCAAGCCTAACATTCGCTATTGGATACAGCAGCACAGAGATCTCAGCTGTATCTTCTATAACAGTGAGAAGCTAAAAGAACAGCGTTTTCATGGTAGGATGGTTGAATTTCAAGCACAGCGTACTTGACGGTGGTCTTTATGGTGCCTGCTAATGAAATACTGAAGTACCAATGCACAGTTCAAGTGTTCCACCATAGATTGACTTGCATGTAATGTGCACGCTCAGACATACACATGGTTCTCTACAGGTGAATGAACATTCTACCCACATCTCAGCTTTAAGAGAATAAAACCACCCTGCATGGGATTGATTCCAGCCACCGAAGATGAATAAGGCCTATCGTATTACAGCTAAATTCAAGAACCCTGCACCAGGCTTAGATAACTGGGGTTGGCACTGAGGAGGTACACAGATGGGAAGAATCCTCCCCCACCATCTGGAAGATTTGCTACACCTGTAGCAGCAGCTGCTCTGGTACACACAATAATACACATATCCTCCCCTTCAGAACAAAGAAAATAAAGGTCTCGGCAATGGCGAAACTTCCAGGTTTATATATTGTTGGTGCCTATTCCCTTGCTGTGAGTCTGATCCCGTGCAGGAGCATAAATCCCTGCCTTACCTCCTATTACTAAAGCTTCTTTGAAAATGGAGCTGCTGAGCAAATGGAGAACTAGCCTAGGGAGGAGGGAGAAGTACCGAGTGACCTCTCCACTGAATAAAGCTTGGCAGATAATGAAAACACACATTCACACAAATTGCAATTATTTTCTTAAACCTAGAAAACACTGTTATTTCATGCATCCAAACTGATTTGATTTTAAAACGTTAAAGAAATCTTCTCTAGGCGCTTTGGTTTAATACTGCCAAGAATATCAATATGATATAAAAAACTTATTATGACATACATATACAGGAATATATTAAAATTGAAAGTTGAGATACTGTTGTCTCATAGAAAGTCAAAACAAAACATAAAGAAAGCATAACCAAAATATTCTGATTTGAATCACTTTGCATTTTTTCAGGTGACAGATTAGTAAATTGATACTTCTACATCCTCACTGTCAAAAATAGATTTCTTAAATGAAAACTCATTCATCAGCAGGTTTGGGGCCAAGCCCACTATGGAGTATCATGCCAGATTAAACACTGGGACAGC
Organism: Elanus axillaris; assembly: GCA_026212715.1. NCBI lineage: Eukaryota > Metazoa > Chordata > Aves > Accipitriformes > Accipitridae > Elanus > Elanus axillaris. The sequence goes on along the minus strand of JANZLQ010000031.1, from coordinate 9,778,151 downwards.
AGCAACTCCAGTCAATTTAAAAACAAACAAACAAACAAACAACAACAAAACAACAACAAAAATCAAAGAAGTAACTTTTACCAAAAATTATTTTGAGGAAAGTGAGTCCAAAGAGTTAAAAAGCCTAACCAGTTACTGGTCTGCAGCTGAGCCAGAATAATCATCCTGAATCTGCTCCTTCATGCCTTAAAGCAAAGCAAACACAAGAGCTTTTGAACTATTCTGAAGGAAACTCAGTTGCTTTTCATTGTATGTCCATATGATAACAGAACAGAACAGAACTCTTGTGCAATTTTGGAATTCTGCATTAGAAAATAACTGGCATGAAGACAGAATGACATAGAAACCAATAAAAGTTATAGACAGACAACTCATGAAAATACCACGTAAGCAACAAAACACGTACCAGTTATTCTCAAGCATCTCCCTAGACACAGCTGTTCATCACTGGAGATTACTAAAGGTGTGACAGCATTAGACTGAGATTGACAGCTGTCTGTTGTATAACAAAAGCAGAAAGCCAGCATGTGTTTTGCTAGCTTCCATCTGAGAGGAGTAAACAAACAAGCCAAAGGGGTATACAGTCATTAGTGTATAGATTATGATTGACTAAAGCTGTGTGAAACTTCTACAGAGAAAGCCCCGAACAAGCCTGTTGTTGCCTTCATGATGCCTAGTTTAATTTTAAACTGGAAATACAGATTAAGCTTACTAAAATATTCATAAAACCAGGCCAAACTAGAGAAAAAGATTGGACTGAGTTATTGCTGCAAATTTAAACTGTGTTTAGGCTCATCAGGGCTGCATAGATTTTCAGATCAAACAAATCCAAATTTACCTTTGGAGTTGTACATTGATTTTTTTTTTCCCCTGTTTGTTTTACTTGAGTTTTACAAGGAATCTGAATAAAGACCAAACAAGAGGAGACGCTTATAAATCTGTACCAGTAGCCACATTACTCCACTGACAAAACACCGGTAGCTTTGGCACAACTAAGAGTCACCTGCCCTCCCAAGCACAAGGGATTTGGTCAGTCATACTCTCTTTTTCAGAACAACGCTATCCAGAGACTAGCCTACAATGAAACAAATTTGGAAAAAAAATTAATCAACATGTATTTATTACTGCAAATTTCATTTGAGTTGGGGGTAAATGGGGCTCATTTCCTCTCATGGAGGAATCGGGAATCTTCCTTTTCTAGAAAGCCTTTCTCTTACTTTATTGCCTATAACTATAAGGAAGCCTCAGCAGATCGGTCATACAAGGATTATGATAGTGATTACTCCTCACCTTCCACAGCCTTCAACATGCTTATTCTGTTCCCTGCAGGACAGTCTGAATATCTGCTGGAAGGAGGAAAGAGATTTCTTGGCATTTGGTGGGTTTATTTTATGACTAACCTTAAATCTCATCAGCCTTGGGTTTATATTTATTTTTGGCATAATTGTAGTATCTCCTAAAGACTAATACATACTCTAGACATGGCCTTGTCTCCATGGTAGGATGCATTGGGTTTGTGTGACAAGGTTTTTGTAGCAGGGACGTTACAGGGGTGGCTTCTGTGAGAAGCTGCTGGAATATGCGATAACGTATTTAAGAAGGAAAAAAAGTTGCGGGGCACACAGAAACAGCAGCTGGAAAGTGGAGTGAGAACACGTAAGAGAACGAACCCTGCAGACCCCCAGGTCAGTGCAGAAGGAGGAGGAGATGCTCCAGGTGCCAGAGCAGAGATTCCCCTGCAGCCCG
>JANZLQ010000031.1:9738758-9776125 GCA_026212715.1 Elanus axillaris | reverse complement strand
GTGGGAAGCCCGTGCTGGAGCAGGCTCCTGGCAGGACCTGTGGATCCATGGAGAGAGGAGCCCATGGAGCAGGTTTTCTGGCAGGACTTGTGACCCCGTGGGGGACCCACACTGGAGCCGTGTGCTCCTGAAGAACTGCAGCCTGTGGGAAGGACCCATATTGGAGAAGTTTGTGGAGGACTGTCTCCCATGGGAGGGACCCCACGCTGGAGCAGGGAAGTGTGATGAGTCCTGCCCCTGGGGAGGATGAAGCGGCAGAGGTAACATGTGATGAACTGACTGCAAACCCCATTTCCCGTCCCCCTGTGCATCTGGGGGGGTAGGTAGAGAATCCGGGAGTGAAGTTGTGCCCAGGAAGAAGGGAGGAGTGGAGGGAAGGTGTTGTGAGATTTGGTTTTATTTGTCATTACCCTACTCTGATTGATTTGTAATAAATTAATTTTCCCCAAGTTGAGTCTCTTTAGCCCATGATAGTAATTGGTTGACTGATCTCTCCTGTCCTTATCTCAACCCACAAGCCCTTTGTTATATTTTCTCCCCCCTTCCAGCTGAGGCAGAGGGGAGCGACAGAACAGCTTTGGTGGGCACCTGGTGTCCAGCCAGGGTCAACCCACCACATAGGATTACCAGAGATACAGCATAAATTCTTCTAAACCAACAGGTCTTTGCACTCAAGCAAATTGAAAAAATCTTGGTCAAGAACCACACTTTCAAAGATCACTTTTCTTTTAGAGTACCCTGCCCCATTTCCCAACCTATGCAGGTTGGGAACCGTAGAAGATAATGCATCCTTTACTATGTCTGTCATCCGCTGGGACCACTCTTCTCTGTGACAATCTTGCAACCATCCAGCTGAAACATGGTACTCAGTATTGTTACTGAAATGGTTAAAAAGATCATCAGTGTTGTAATATATACAACTGGTGGATTAATAAACATTTGCTATCAGCAACATGGCCAATATTTTGTCCTGGCTGATGTGTGCGGTGCTGACACTGGAGATCGAGCTGCCACATCCTCATCATTACTTTATGATTCAGATCTCTTAAATTACAGCAAACAAAAAAAGGAGAGGCAATGGAGACAAGCTGCAGCACAGTAGATGTCCAGTGCTAGGAAAAATTTTTCTCCGTAAGAGCTGTTGTACACTGGGAAACAGTACACAAGGAAGTTGTGGAATCCCCACCCTTGGAGATGTTCACAACTCAGCCAAAGTCCTGAGCAACCTCAGCTGTACTGGCCCTGTTTTGAGCAGGAATTCAGATGAAATGTCCTCCAGAGGTCCCATCCAACTTGAATTATTGTATAATTCTACCCAAGCACTCTGAAATTTCCTGTGCTGAAAGCAACAGCAGCAAAACGAAGAGGAAACTCGGAACTCTTGGCATTTATTAATTGCTAATTTTTAGTGAGTTTTTCATTAATTCCTCCCCAGAGATTTCAGGAACGTGTAGAAACATACCACCTACCACACTGAAGTAAGACTCTTCTTTACCAGGTGCCAACAGAATTCACAGTCTATTGTAGTAATTTTTGCTCTTGAGACTTCGCTCCTGTCTCAAGTCCTCAGTGCTGTCTGTCAGTAAACATCTGTCACATCTGAGAAAGCAGATTAGAACCCAGCGGGGTTCAATCTTACAGGACATCTGCACTGATCCTTAATTTTGAATGGATAGTGAGTCATCTAACCTAGTCCAGGTCAAAGGGCATGGAAATAGTCAATGGTTAACCACTAGCAGAACTGAAGGGGGTTTTTGACAGAAAGTGCTACCTGCCAACCAGTAGAACCATTTACTGATCCAGCCATCACAGAACTCAAATGAAGCTATCTGATTTATTCTCAGTTCTGATTAAAACACCGAATGAATCCAGGTACACTAACAGTCCTTCTGGTTGAAGTAACTTACTCAAATACACACTTGATCACAAAATGAAGTATTTCCATTTGTATGGAAATCCTGGCTTGAAATATCAGCTGGGAAGAAGCGTTATCTAAGCTCGAGCCAATGTTTTTTATTTTCATTGATTTATACATATAATTCTATTGATTGTTATAATATTTATTCATTTCATTTCAACAAGCCAAGTGCAATCTGCACTAACTGAAACTCACTTGACATTTTTCAAATACAACTTTTTCAGTTTTGTGACACTTGCCTTCGTTAGTTTCATGTGCAATTACTGAATATAAGATTAGTAGAGTCCATATCGCAAATCACTTAAGTGATAATATCCATGAATTCTTGCAGAATTGGTACTTCATTTGATCACTGACCATGAGGTAAAGCACATTTATTTATTTCTACATAAATTCTTCTTTCGTTTCTATTATAATAGCATTTCTTACAATCTGTGTTTTTTGTAGAGCTGCCTGTGACACAAAGAACCATTCATTCTCTCCTGTACGAAGAAAAGATTCTGACAATGTTCTACATTAAGAAGAAAATACAGGTGTTCTATTTTAAGAAAAAAATCTTTTCTTTAAAAGTCACTGTATTAAATAATGCAGCATTTCTGACTATAACTCTTTCCCTATGCACTGTTTTCATTTGGACATTGAGTTTCTTGGTAATTACAAATCCATTGCACATCCATTTACACTACAATGATGGCAAAGGTAATTTATAAAAATCAAATCTAAAATGCTATGGATAGTAGTCAAGAAGCAGACATGAATCATGTTTCACACAGTTGGAGAATTTGCTATGATTAATTAATTAAAGATTTGCAGTCAGACCTTTCTTGCTTTCATAACTTAATGAGTAAACACGAATTTCAATATGAAGGTTCAAAGACAGTGATTTTCTGAGAAAGGTCTTCTGCCAATAATTTAGGAAAAGAGGTGCAAAGTATTTTACAATCTCTCGGAGATTACAGAACATAATATCCTAAATTGTAACACTGAAATGTTCTTACCTGAAAAAAAAAAAAAAAAAAGAGAGAAAACCAAGCTCTTTGTTTGGGTTCAGAGCAGTTCGGCGAAAGCTTGTGTAGTCACTAAGTTGTATTTCCTTTCCTTTCAAAGGTTTTCTTTTGTTCCTTGCTTGTCACACAGTTGTATGCTATCAGATGAACAAGGAAAATCTGCTGAGCACTCTCCTTCCATTACCCTGTTTGAGTCAACAGGAATTTCATCACTGAGCTTATAAATATTAGAGTCAAATTCTGATCTGTGAGGACAGATTTTAGGGGAGCCTTTGGAAGAGATATGCATATCCTATGAATAGGGGGCTTGATTGTGATTTCACCAATATCAGTATAAATACTTCAACAGGTAGCAGTGAAACAAAAATGGGCATTACAGGGGAATTTCATCAGATTTTTGCATAAAGTCCATTTCTCAGTGATACATTTGCTCCAGTAAAGTTTACTAGCAGGTTCCGAGAGACATTTATTCTCCTGTGCTGGAAGCTGCTCATCGGATCTGCCAATATGGGACCACAAGAGAAAGCAAAGTACATACTCTGCTTTAGTAGCAGGTCTGACAATATGGATGGAGATCTGGAGGAGCATCAATAAACTCATAATTTTGTTTCAGAAATAGCTTTCTTTTGTATTGTTTAAATCCATTTAACATTATGACACCTTGCATTCATTGTAATCAGCATTTCTTTAAACGTAACGAAAAGCAGGCTGGCTTGAATTTTTAAGTGTATGCACTGATCTTAGCAGCTGATGGGTAAAACCAAATAATTCACGCTTCTGAAAGTTTCTCAGAAAAGTAGTTACTGAGGTTAATATTTCACTAATCACCTTGTATGTCAGAGGTGTTTTTTTTCTCCTAGCCATCAAGCAGGATTTCTGGAGAAAATAATGAAGTCAAGTGTTAAAACCTACATCACTGTCAGTGACTTGCTAAACATATGAATGTATAGGTTGATAAATGAAGGAAGAAAAAAGAACAGGAAAGATGGAAACAAAGCTCAAAATGACATGGTGCTAATGAGCACTGAACATTGTTAGAAGATGCCAGTCATCCAGCCATCTGCTGAAGACAGACAAAACAACAAACAAGGTTAAAGGGAACAGAAGACTCCAAAAATTAATGGTTCACTCAACTCTCATCTGAAGTTTTTGATTGCAGGAAATACTTTGTTAAGATTCTGTGGAGACCCTAGATGCCAAACTTCATTTTCAGTCTCGACAACCACATTTCAGGTAAATACCAAAATAAGATACAGGATTACATTGTTATTTTCCAGCCTTTTGTGATGGATGAACAAAGAAGTGCAGAGTGACTATGAAGCCAAGGAAGAAACATTACTGCTAAATACTTTTTTTGAAAGACTCCAGAATAACTAGCTCTCAAGGACAGAATTAGTAGGATAAAAGGCAAATAAGTTTATCTAAATAAATTTAGTTTCACACTGTAAGAGAATTATAAAAGTTGTCTCATTCTTTCACATTTACCTTTTTTTTTTTTCCTTTTTTAAAGCTTACAGCAAGTTACTTTTATCTTTTCTTACAGATACCTGAAAAGACAAGGTAATTTTTTTACTGGGTTTTGGTTGTTTATAACAAAGGTGACTGGAAACATTTTATTACTCTTTTGGCTTGTTTTACACTGGAAATTTACATCTGCTCAACTCCAGTCTCCTGGAAAAGTACCTGGCACGTTAGTACAACTATAACATCATGAACACCTAGAACTAATACTTCAGGAAATTCAGAAAGGAAGGTGTTTGCAGGGGGTTTTTTTGAGAGTCTGTGTGTTAAATATTCATCAAGAAAAACAACAGCAAAGAGCAGCACAATTAGAAAGCAGGTGGGTGGCTTTGCAGTTTAAAAATTCCAGCTTGCTTTCTTGCCATTTTCCTGCAATTTTGGACACAAGTCCTTTAAAAATTCCTTTTTTCATTCCTCATACTGCAAAAACTATACTTTGAAATCTATAATATTCATATCTACAGCCAAAACAAAAAATGGCAATAGGTTTATTCCTTTGTCAAGAGTTTTTAGTTGACTGAAGAGCAAAATAAATCTATTGCCATATTTCTCAATTAAATTCACAACTTAGCTAGAAGGCCTCAGTCTGAACAAGTTGCTAGGCATGATTGGGTGACAAATTATGCTGATGAATTGACCAGAAGTTACAAGTATCATGCCAAAACAATAGCCTTCATACTAACAAACTCTCATTAAGAATCTAGGGGCTCCTAACTCAGATTTAGCTCCAGAAAGCTACGCCCTTAGTAAATTCCAAGCAGGACTATGAAAATAAAGTAGCATTATTAAACACTTTTTTGACACAAAGTAGTACAAATATGGTAGAAGGTCCCTTGCTCTAAAAGCCCGTGCCTCTGCTAAAAAGCCATTTGATGTGAGCAGCACCCAAACTTCTGGGTCCGTGTGCTCCTGCAGTAGCACTGAGCAGGACCAAGCCTCTTTCTCCCCATTAGTGTCTCTGCCTTCCGCGTGATGCCTTTCGGGGTTCTATTTACACTTGCCAGACACATCTTCTCATATCCTCTTTGGCACCTTGCCTCAGCTATTTACACTGGAAAAACAAGGGGACAGCTGGCTGGTGGATTCAGAGAACCTCCTGCTCTAGTCAGAGAAAATAATCGTTCTTTTCTACAAAGCACATTTTTCTTTTTTAATACCAGCCTATAACGTTCACAATGACCTTGCCTTCTGCAGACAAACATTATTTCAGAAACGACCACTACCAGAGAATAGCCTGAATAAGGACAGAACAGTGCCCATGGATTTCCGACACAACACAATAATCCAAATCTCACTAAGGTCTCCAGTGGGCGTAAGGTTCATACCATGATGGATTATTGCCTCTGATTGCCCCTAGTTTGTAGTGCTCAATGTGCCACATCGCTAGTCCTTGCTTTTACGTTATGCTTGATGTGTGTCTTATCAGGAACATATTGGTGTCTCCTTGTTAGATCCTCAGCTGCCTTCTCTCGGATGAGGCTTGGCAAGCTGTAAGGGAACGAGGCTGCCCTCTTTCATCATTTTGTCTAAGGGGTAAAAGAAATTATATTGGAATTTATTTTTGCCTCTCTCAATTTAGGAATATTTTTTCTCACCCTTTTGCTGTATCAGGAAAGCAAAAAATAATAACGTAAAATTCAGACTAGCAAAACCCACAAATAGGCTGATCGCCAACACACAGGGAGGTAGTAGCAAATGCACACATTCACGGGCTGAAGTGATTCACGTTTTACCGTACGCCTTAAGTGGCCTCTCACAAACTGCTTTTTTGCAGCCTCTGCATTTCACAAACTGCAGTTTACAAACTACAAGCTCTGTCCTCCATTTGCAGAGAGCATGCTGAAAGGAGCCCACGCTGGTGAAATGTGAGATGGAAGTGGCACATGAGAAGTTCCACTGAGCTGAAGAGAAGGAAGAAAAAGGAATTAGGGAGAAAAACTGATGCAGAGAAATGAAGATATCAGGGAGAAAACATTATATGGGGCAGAGGGTAGAAGGAAACAAAAGAGAAGGTAAAAACAGATTTCTACTGCAAGACCAATGTCTTACCATGATAAATAAAGGAACAAGAGTAGCTTTGCTCACTGTACTACAATTCAACATAAATGTTCACATCTGTTTCTTAGAAACAGTAAGTATATGCCTCATATAATTTTTCCCTGCGACTCAAGAGGAATAAAGGACTCTGAGGGCCATATTCACAGCCATGCTTCAGAACTTCTACAGGCAGTGTAATGTTACCTTTTCCAGAGGTGATTCCCCGGTGTCGGTCTGAGCTTAATCAGCTAAAGGAACATGTCCCCAAAGCGTGCTTCATCCAAAACCATAGAAACTAATCTCTGCTAGGAAAAGAGAAAACAAGCAACCAAGAGGTATCAGAATCAGTATCATCCTCTCACTGACCTCTTCACACGTAGCATCCAGGTCACCAAAAACTTCTGTTAACGTTCCCAGTTCAACTCCTTTAAAAGCACACGTTACAATACCACCTCTCATTATCAGACACCAGTTTTTCTATCCTACACATGTGGGTGGCTTATAATTGCCCACATTTTGATGAACTTTTATAGTCACAATAAAAGGCACATCTCTGGCGCGTGGTCAGTTTTCTCTGCTGAATGCCAAGTACCGACTCTGTTAAAGTATCAAAGTGCCATAACTTGTAAGTGAAATATTTACATATTTATTATTTTTCTTTAACAAGCATAAAGCAATGCACCTTCCTCTAACCTTGTTACCGAAAATGATTGAATCACGTTATCTGAAATTTGCACACAGCAAACATACACAAACAGCCCGAGGCAGACACTCAGCCTGAAATATTTCATTGCTGATTTAAGTTTGGCAAAGTTATAAGCAACTGAAAATGGAAATCCATCATGGAAAGCATCAGCCTTCCTTAACTGTAGGCATCACTACTATCTGTCTAGTATATTTGTAAAAATTTTCTGAATGAACATTGTGGCTGGATGTCCCGGTGTTTGCTTATCTACTCAGGCACTTTCAAAATCCGTAGACACAACAAGCCCTAGATTACACATTCCAAGACTGGGTCTGTGATTTGCCTATATGAAAACTCCATCGACAGTATGAGCTTTAAGTATTGCCAATGGACTGTCCCACCACAGTGCAGTGACCCCTTTGCCAAGAGATCTGTTTTACATGCAGAACAGGACTTCTGAAAAAGAAATATTTTGGTCACGGTATGTTTCAGCTAGCTCAGCTGCAACACAATTTTGGGGAGAAAGGGAATGTTACCAGACTAAAACCAAGTTACGTCATGAAATCTTCCAAATATTTCATAAAGTGAAATCTGTAAGAGGAGTACCCCTACCACCTCCAGTTTGAGCATCTGATGGAGGCAGCAGCGGGTATGGCAGCAGGTGTTTGCTCCTCACTCCTGGAGGCACCACGTGCCAGCGAGCCCATGCCATTCCCGGCGTCGTGGCACACACGCTTTCACAACCCCAGGCAGAGACCTACCGCTAGCCCAGGCAGCAGGAGATGCTCGCAACATTCAGACCACTTTGTTACACCCTTTTTTCCCCCCTCGCTTATGACAACGGCGTTATGAAGTCTAGACTGCCCAATGTTCTCACAATTATATGTCCATAAGACTTTAAAAACAGGGAAAACTAAGAGCAGAAACAGTATGCTTTCCCTTCCCCAATCCAGTAGCCTAATTTATATGCAGAACACAGGCAACAAGCCTACATTATGCAAAATAATAGCATAGATTAAATTCAAAGTTTGGGGGATCTGTAGGTCTTGCATACACACATTTCCTCTTGTATATTTAAGTTAGCTCTATACAGGAATGACTTCTTTATTAGTAGTATTACTAGTATTGTCTGAAACACCTTTTTTTTTTTTCCTGTATTGTGAAATATTTCTGATACAAAGTACAGTAGGACTCATCTATATTGAGTTTTTTTAAGGAACCTACACAATTCAAGGAAGCAGAGCTCACAAGTGGTGCAGGAGGAGACAAGGTTGCCAGACAAAGGGTCTTTGCATGGTTCCTTCAGGAAAGTGCTACCCAGCAGCAAACACTGGGTGCTGTTTCCAATATATACCAGATACATAACATCATGACTTCCACTTACTTTTTGAATCATGTGCCATCTTTGTGGTACAGCCCAAAGAGGAGTTTTCATACAACTACCAGAGAATCTGGCCTGGCGTACTGTCAAGTGTCCATTTTTCACATGCTCTCTTCCCCAGATACGTTTACTAAAACAAGGACAGTGCAGCCTGCTATGGGCATAGATCTGACACGGTTGCAAGATCACACAGCCCTTACTCCTACTCTGGAAGAGGGAAAAAATACTCCAGGAGAAAGGACTATTTGGCAGCTAAGTCCAGGGAGCACCAGCTGCTGTAATACCTACTGTATCTATAATATGGACTAATGAATAATATGGGAGAAGGAAAAGGGAAAATAGCCTTAAAACATTCTAAAAACAAGAAAAGATGATGATTTTGGCTAGCTGATTGCTTTTGCTTTTTCAGAGGCTGCTATTCAGATGCTGTAGTAGTGATGAAGATAAGTATGTAGGATCCATACACTAGGAGTAAACAGATATTAATACACCTGAGTCTATTTACAGTGTTATCACACCTCTGCTTTTGCAATTTTGCTGATGTCTTGTCTAAGAGTGCCAAGGTCTGCATTGGCACTGACCTGTCTCATTTCTCTATCTTCCATTTTTCAGTAATGGGCATATTCTGTACCTGGAAGAATTTCATTATAATAATGGATAATTATTAACATGTAGCTTAAGCAATGACATGAAATAAAGTTAATATTTTCCTGCCTTCAGAAGATAAAAATACTTTGGTTGGAATTTAGCAGCTAGTAAATTGTTCTATAAAAATACAGCTCTGCAGCAATTTTCATTTTCTGTGTACTAATTACTGGGGAAGAAATCCTGGCCTTGTTGACACATAAACCAAAATTCCTACTGAATTAAATGGAGCCAGAAGACAGTCCACACAATTTTACAAAGTCACCATTTACACACATACACTTATGGATTCAACATTCAGGCTTTGCATCTCAATAAACAAACAGAACAGGGAAATCTAGTTGGCACAGACCTAATTTCCCAGAAAACAAAACAAATCAAATCAGCAGGCAATGGCAAAGTAAGTAGAAAACCAGGAGAGAATGGGAAAGGCAGATTGTTCTTTAGCAATACTAGGCTAGGTCCTGGCTTGTAAGCACGGCTACGCTAAGTATCTCAGTACCTTACCTTCAGGTACCGTGTGCCCTAATAGAGTTCGGTGCCTCCAGTCAGGTGCTCAGGCACCCTACCCACACCTGGGACCTCCCAACCAGAGGAATCAGCCAGGCTGTGAAAACCTCTGGTTCAGTATCTTTATCTGGAGTGCACATTTCTCACCATATTGACAGAAGGCATTTCTTCCTCCTGTAGAGCTATAGGAACTTGTCAGGGACAGTGGGAGATTGGGATTCCTGATCTTGCGCCAATCTAGTCCTCCAGGGAAATTCTCCATTGGGGTTTTCCACACTCCAGCTGAGCACACCAGTCCGTACTGCTGGCTGTTACCCACCGTTTCTTCCTCCTTCTTTTCCTGTTAATAGCTTTCTCTTCACGCCTTTACCACTGCTAACACTAACATGAGAGTCCGTTGCTTACTCAGTGTCCTGATTTTGGCTGGGATGGGATTAATTTTCTTTCTGGTAGCTGGTAGAGTGCTATGGTTTGGGTTCAGTATGAGGAGAATGTTGATAACACACTGATGTTTTCAGTTGTTGCCAAGTAATGTTTAGACAAAATCCAAGGATTTTTCAGCTTCTGATGCCCAGCCAGCGAGAAGGCTGGAGGGGCACAAGCAGTTGGGAGGGGACACAGCCAGGGCAGCTGACCCAAACTGGCCAACGGGGTATTCCAGACCATGGGACATCATGTCCAGTATAGAAACTGGGGGGAGTGAGGGCAGGGGATCGCCGCTCGGGAACTAACTGAACATCAGTCACCAAGTGGAGAGCAATTGCATTGTGCATCACTTGCTTTGTACGTTCCAATCCTTTTATTAGTGTTGTTATTTTATTATTGTTATTATTATCATTATTAGTTTCTTCCTTTCTGTTTTATTACACTGTTGTTATCTCAACCCACAAGTTCTACCTTTTTCCTTCTGATTCTCTCGCCCATCCCACTGCGGGCGGGGGAGTGAGTGAGCGGCTGCCTGGTGCTTAGTTGCTGGCTGGGGTTAAACCATGGCACTATCACAAGGTTTTCAAATACAGCTGCTCACAAAAATTTAGGTGGAAGTAGGTGGGCTGGGGACAGATGTTCCCCTGGCCACCAAATGCTAGTTTCATATTTGGCAGCAGTACTGGGTAAGAAGCCGTTCCCTGTCCTTACCCCCGCTGCTCCTTGCATCTGTCCTGCTGCACGGTCAACTGAAAGACAGAGTTTATCTAGGTGAAAAATGGCATTTTCTTGCTTGTTTGATTTTCAGTCCAGGGGAGGTAACATGTACGCATGAAGAAGCCACCAAGGGCACAGAGAGCACAGAAACTACCTGAGTCAGCATTGTTGCTGAAAGCTGTCCACAAAATCCTATCAAAAGGGGTTGGGTTTGTGGTCAGCTGCAGGTGACCCAATGCCACACTGTCACCAGAAAGGATGTTCCAGTCCCCTACTTTATGCCACTACTAGCAGTCACAGCGATGTATGGTCAGTTGGATCTGGGGATTGACTGACTCCAGAGTCCTGCCAGAGAGGTGTCAGACCCCATTCTTTCCATGAGGATTTAGATCAGCATAAACCAGGCATGATATACTATCCCAAATCCTCTTCTGGACTTAGCTCATCCTTACCTGTCTCCTCACAGCTGAGCTGCAATATTATTAGAGCTTCAGGTCTGAGAGAATAAGAGTGGCAGAACAGAGATTTGGCTTATATGGGATACTTATTCAATTTAATAGATAAACAGCTGTAATCTTCTATAATTACCTGTTTCTTATCTAGCTAGAATAAAAAGAAATAGAAAGAATCTATTTCCATAACCTAACATTTTTTAAAACAATTTTCATAAGAGATTTTATGCCAGTTACAAAATAGACCATATTTTTTGAGTACCTAGAATCCTGGCATACCAAACAAAATGTGTTAATTGCTAAAAATTAACTGTCACGTTTTGCTCTAGGTCTTTTACCTAGATGGTTACCTAGCTTTCTTCCAGGCATATGATTATACTTTTTCTCTTCTAATCACTATTGTTAATATTTGTATGCGCTGCCCAACACATGCAAATAAGCAGATCAACTGTTAACAGCACAGTTAATAAGATCGTTTTCAAAGACATCACCTGCAATGTCTAAACCCATCCCAAAGGAACCTACAACTTCCACTGTTGTTTTCCAGGGCATGGGTTACATACTGTGCTGCCTTCTTGAGTCCTGGTGACTTGCTTGTGAATTCTGCTTTGCCTTTAAAGAACAACTTTTTCCAGCATCTCTAGGGAACAGGTACAAAGAACACCTCTTTAAACAGCACTTCAGTAGACAGCCACCTGTACCTCCCTCCCTATCTCCTCTCTTTTTGAGGCTCTTCTTTCTAAACATTTGGCAGTAAGCTCTTCCATTTTCTCTTCCTTTCTCTGCTAGCTGTGGCATGTCTCCATGAGCCTTTATTCCACCCCTTTCTTCACCAGACAACGCTGGTATCTCCACTCTGAGAGACGTAAGCCCCATTTTGCAGTGGCATTGTTTAATGGATTTCGCCATGAAACAGCATCTGTGCTTAGCTCCAGAGAGCCTTCAGGTTACAAGTGAAATGCTAGCAAAGCACTTGCCATACCTCAAAATAGGTGCAGCAAACTAGCAGATTTTCCTGACAAGAGGCAGTTTGTGTAGCTTTCCAAAGGGACTAGAGGATCAAGACTTTAAACAGGTGAGTCTCTAGGCCACTACTTGAAATGGAATGAAATGCTATTTTTGCACTTCTATACCATCAAAGACTTGCTACTATTTTGCAGCTTTTCCCTCTCTCTCTGTTCCTCTCTGAGAGGGAAGCTTCGTGGCAACTCCTGCCAAATTTATTCAATGCCACCAAAGCCAGGCTCAGTGCTATTTCCCTATCCGCATGCGGCCAGGTAGAGAGGCTGATAATGAACACATACACAGACAAAACCTGAAAAGTGCATGCTTGAGTTCCTGCCAGCCACAGAAACTAGAGATAGTTTCCTCATCTGGTTTTTCCCGTAACCTGCTAAAAGCTTTGAGAGAATACACTGGGTCATTTTCTAGTAACTAAGGTATGTGGTTCCAAGGCTGTTGAGGGGATTCTTCCAGCTCTCTCCTCCCTATCAGAGATCATGAAATTAAAAATAATTAATAACAATAATAAACACTAACTTCATTGTGGCTCTTTGAGCCATCGTTAAAAAAATAATTCTTAGTTAAAAGAATCTGATTTGGAAAATGTAAAGGCAGAGGCACTGAGGCAGGATACACCTGTCTCTGTCTAGAGAGCAGAAAGGCAACAGAGCCGGGGTGAAGTGTGGGATTTGGGGAAGACAGCTACACGCTGGCCCTGTTCTCATGCCTTTTCCTGCACATCACCCCTGGGTCGCCACTGTCATGGACAGGAGACTAAGCTAGGTGGAAAAATCAGGCTAACTAAAGTGCACATTTATGATTTCATATGGTGTCTAGCTTTGCAACAACTGAGCATCCCAGAATTTTTAATGTATTTGTGCCTGTTTTGAAAGGATGTGCTATTACTCTGATTTTCTGAAGTAAGAACTGAGACACAGGGAAGCTAAGGATTACCTGAAGGTTACCCCAAGGGCCTATTTCAGACCAGGACCCACAGCCCAGAGTCCTAACCTACAGCTACTGTTGCTGCACTGTACAGTACCATTTCCCCTCAACCAGGGGTGCCCTTTCCTTGCTGTATCAAACAAGATGCATTTGTAACAGGAAATAACAAAATGCAAGGCAACATTAATTGTATATCATGTCAATGAAGAGCACAAGGTCTCATGCTCTCTGTACTTCAATCTTGACTGTTTTCTCGAGGCAGAAGGGGTTGAATTTGAGAGGATGAGGGAAGGAAGGGAGTCTGCAGTCCCTCCAGAACCTACGCTGGCATCCTTGTTCTGTAAACGGCAAATATCTATGAATCCCTTTGAAAAAGTAGATCTCCCTTCAGTCCACCTACAGGACGACAAGCTAAGTTGTTCAGTTAGTTCAGGTGACAGCAGTCTTCATCCCAGTTCCACACCGCAGACCTTAAATGCTTCACCTTATCATCGAGCTCAGTCTAAGCAACGTGCCACTTGAAGAAACTTGCTCTTGACATTCTTTAGCATCACTCCATTACTTCAGCACCTCCATTTCAGGATACTCTCCAATCTGAGATAAAGCCAAAAAGAAGATTCCTTTTACTCTTAATTTGGCCTCCTTTTTGAGGGGCACTGCAGCATAGCCCGACTACGGGGCCACAGCCAGCTTTGCAATGAACCTGCACTTCCTTTGAGTGAGAGCGCAGTCCTGCTCCACGGCCAGCCCAGCTGCACAGCGAGAACATTTTTTAAGACCCCTGTATTCTTTGTCAGAGAAGTTGGAAGAAAGCACGCACACGTACACTCGCTTAAGCACCATTAACGTGCACTTAAAGACCACTAACACATTTCTCTGAAAGCTGAGGGCTGACCCAAGAAAAGAATAAAGATTCAGTTGTCTTAATCAATCACAGGATGACCATGAGCCAACAGTACAATATGGGCATGGAAAAAAGTGAGTATTTACGTTGTGTGGCAGAAAGCACTGATAATACCTCACCTCAAATTTTGTATAGAGGTTAGCATCAACTATATTTAACTGAAACAGAAATAAACACAGAAAAGGGCTGCTATACACCTAAGGAATGAGATATTTTACTTTTTTTTAAGAGAGAAGAGAAAAGGCAGTGGCTTCTGTAAATATAGCAAAATAAAGGCTAAGAGGAAATATAATTGCTTTCTGTAAATATAAACACAAAGAGGAAAAGAGCTACTTAGTCTAAAGAACAATATTGGTACAAGAAGAGATATAAATACATCTGGCCATAAATAAACTCAGGCTAGAGATCAGAAAAAAGGTTTTTCAATCGCCAAAATAATAGGGTTCTGCAGCAACTTTCTAAAAGACATACTACAATTTGTCTAGTTTTGAGAAAGGACATGATTAATTTATTAAAAGTATGATATGATTTGTCTGCATGTGACAGGAGGGAACAGTATTTATGATGATGTTATTTTCCTATGACAGTCTTAAAGTAGCTGGATCCTGCCTGGAGAAATGGATTCAGTCCCTACTATTGTCAGGTGACTCCTTTAGGGTGCAAAGCAAGCCACTCTAACCAAGCTTTTTACCCATGCTCACAAATTACACTCACAAATTGCTTCTTCATTTTGGGGGACCCAGTCTAGAGCACCTGGGTTCTAATTTGCAGCTATGAGGAGCAATTACAGCTGCAAATGAAGTCACAAGAAGCAGGGCTTTGAACACAGAAAATACCCTCTAATGCTAAGCACCCAGAATATATAGGCCCTTCGTATCTCGAGAAGAGTACTCAGAATAAGTGGCTGTACCTAGCTTCATACCTGCGCATCTAAGTTCCACATTGCTACAACAGAGATGAACCCAAACACCTCAGAAAACGTTCTGTAACACTACAATATGTTTTGCACAGGGCACTCAGAAGGGGATGGCTAGATGAAGCCTAGGGGAAAAAATTAATAATGTCATTGTGAGAACAGGCTTTGCACAGCATGCAGTGAATCAGGCTTCAGTCTGCACATTGAATAGCAAAAGAAAAAAACCTAACTATTGAATTTCTGTTCTTTCAGTGTGCACAATTCTTGTGTGCACTGAAGAAGGCAGAATCCAGGGGGAAAACCAGTATGTGATCGTGTAATTAAAGACTATATCGTGACGATGATGAAATACTAACATGAATGAGCTGGCTGCTGTTACCGTGTAGGGCTGAATGCAAATTATTTTTCTTTTCAAATTCTGCCTCGACTAACTGGGAAGAATGGGAAACACCCATTTCCTCACTTCTGTATTCCACAGGCTTTGATTTCCCTTTGTAACTCCTATACTCCCCTTCTCTTTTACTGTCCTTGGCTATCTTATCTTTCTGGATTTGAGAAATAATGCCTTCAAGAGATGTAGCTCAAACTTTATCTTGTACTTGTGTGTGCTCAGCGTTTAACAGGGTAAAAAAAGAAAGGAGTTATTTTACTGTGTGAACACTATTGCACTTACCAAAATATCTGTAAAAGCATACTACTATAATTTGTTCTCTTTAACCTTTACTAAAAAAAACAAGATTAGAAATAAATCTATATAAAAGCTGTTTTCACTGCATGAGATTCAAAGAGCTTTTAGTTGACAACTGGGTTGCCTGCAGGCTGGACAAATTGTGTATGGGTTTTTATTTTATTTATAATTTAATTCTTTAAGAGCTAATGTATATGTCTGAGAATATGCCAGGTTTAGGCTGAGAAAGTAAAAATCTCTCTGAAAAGTGTTTTTCATTTAACACAATCAACTGCAGGAGGGAGGGAAGATCCCACACGATGCGTTTTTGTCAACAGCAAAGACAATGACCATACATACACACACACAGATGGACACATACAGGGCCAGACCTAGGCCATTTAATCTTTCCACACTTACTGCAGTGGCACTCATTTAATTTAAACGTTTCACTTCATTTGAAATCAGTTCAAATCTGAGTGAAGAAATAATGCTCTTACTTTCAGAGATGCTGAACACATGACTTTTGGTGAGCTCAGTGGCAGCTGTTGATACTCAGTACCCCCCCTGAAAGTCAACATTAAAACACCAACCCACTGATTTAATGTATGAAGTATCCATCTGGAGAAACAAATACATTAATTTTTATTCAGTTAGCTAATGTGGAAGATGATGATGTGCTGTTCTGTTTTGCCACATAGATCTGCTTTAAAAAAAAAAAAGAAAAGAAGAAAAAAATCAGTTCCACCCCAATATCAGGTATATCAATCTCTTTTCCAGATTTTTCTGAACAGGCTTCTCAGAGACAGCTGAACATATTTCCAAAGTTGGTTTTTTTTATAGTATGAATTAGCTTGTGACGATGTAAAGGGTTTTGCGAGAAAAATTTTTCCATTGTAGAAATTGTTCAGATTTTAACTAAAAATCCATTTTCAAGCCCTTAGTTAAATAAAACCTGAGCCAGAGAAAAAGAAATGGAGAAAGAAAACAGAAGAGAAGCATACAGGCAAACTTGAACCAAAAAAGCTAACAACCCTCCTCTTAACTCCACCAAAATGACAAATTTACTCCTCAGAGAGAACTGCAAGAAATAAAAGCAGGTGCTTTGGCAGGAGAGTGCAGGGGGTATAGATCAGGAAAGGAATGCTTGATCAAGGGTCAGAGAACGGATGACAAAGATAATGAAGTATCTTTATCAAGCAGTCAGAGGAATCTGTGCTTTGGATTTTGGTACTGAACCACGATTGAGAGTGCAAAGTAAAACTAACTATTAGCATTAATTTTTCACTTTCCATATCAAAACCAGTACAAACCAAGCCTAATGATGCTTCCATTGTCCCCATAGAAGAGATGAGCTGAGCAGGGAGGAGCAAGCAAGTCCAAGGGAAAGGAATAAGCTCTGAACCTCAGGACCCTTCACAGAGATTGCTCCTGGCTAGCCTCTTCTTTTTTTTTTTTTTCCTTTTTTCTCCTCAGTACATGAGGAAAAGACAGCTAATGTGAACAGCAAGTAGAAACACAGTGACCAGAATAGTAATTTACCAGACACAATGCAAGTTGTGAGCTAGGATTAAGTTCATCCCACTAGTTTATATGTCTCATAAAATGGGAAAATTAAACCCTTTTTCTTTGCTTTCCATCCTCTACCTTTGTCTACTCATTTGTCTGGCACCTTGTTCCTTGCGAGTTTTTTCTTTTGGAATCACAAGTACACTTCTACTACTCCCCACTCCACAGCACCTGTTACAGACCATAAACATATCTGTGCAACAAATTGACAAACCTGACTGTTCAGTGTTCACTGCTACTGCCCAGTGAGCTGGGGTAATAAATCATTTTAGCAGATGAATTTGTCATCCAACACTATAACAGTGTAAATGCAGCAGAGACAACAAGCCTCCAGGCAAAGGAAGAGCAGCAAAACCGAAATTAAAATCTAAAATGGAAAATTGCTACTAGAAGGAGGATATTAGGAAGAAACAATTTAGAAAGCATATAATCAGTATAATCCCTAAACCTGGTTTGGCTGCAATTCAATTGACCCACATATTTGGCCTCATTCTAACCATTCATACTTGAAATGAGCCGAGCTGGGAGCTTAATGCATTTGCTCCCTCTTTCTACCATTTGGTGGGCTGGTCTCAATACTTGTTTCTACCTCCACGAGTTTAGCCACTGCGAAATACCACTCAGAGTCCGTCATTTTTGTGTTCACATCTGTCAAGTGATTAGCTGATGCTCTGAACCACAAGAAAGCTCTGGCTCGTGTGTCCAACAGTGGTTTAGCTTCCCTTCAGCCTTATTAGAACTAGGCAGCCCTCCAGATGTTGTGACCCAAGTGGAACCCCATAACATGCTATACCCTGTGTACCTCATGCGATGAGCTGGGAAGAGCAGTTGCTTTTGAAGATGACATTTCTCATGCATGTGAGTTTCAGAAGAGGTCTGTGGCTAACCTTTTCCACTGCTTAGTTCTTTGAAGCAGAGCAGCAGCCAGTAACTGCAAATTAAAGAAGGCATCAAACATGTAAAATTATGTCCAATAACTGTTTCTCTAAAGCCATCCTACAAAGCAAAAAAGTGCAGTGAGTTTGGTACAGTTACTCAGAGAGTCAGGGGCCAAGCCAGAAAAAGAGCAAGCCAAACGTACTAAGCCATTTTGTCTAAAATTAGGAAGCCAGGAAAATAGTGGGCTATAAATGGTTAAGCCTCATCAGAAAATGCAGAATTGCCACATATCGCACTGTCCCTCTCAGGGTCAGTACCTAATCAGACAGAAAAACCCAACTGTCAGAGCCTAAGACAGGGAACGAAGCCAAATTATTTCTGTGTATTAGAAGATATCATAAATTATCCCCTAGTCATCAGTGGAAAATCCACAGTCAGGACTCAGCATATACAAGAAAAGCCTCATGGAAAGAAGATAAACAGCCTTTCTCTGCATATATATGGCATCAAGTCTACAGCAAAACTGTCTGATGATCCACGTCAGACTTCAATTCCTGTGACAAGCCTCAGCTGTAAAACCATTCCAGAGGTGTTGCAATGAAGAAGAGACACTACAAACATGTCCGTCAATATGCAAACATCTATTCAAATGCACTTGTCATCAGCACTGCCTACAGTGGTAGGACAAAACTAAAATGCACATGGCAAAAACACACGAAGGGAATAAGGGGCTGGTGACGTTGTGGAAGACTCCCAGGCAAGAGCAATCTCTGCCTCTTGAGAATGGGGGGGATACACCACGTAAGATGCACAGCGTGATTTTGCAGCAGTGGTTTTTCCTTGGTGAGCGCATGGTCGGCTGTGACACCGTTGGCTCAGACAGGAGGACGCATGAAGGGCTGTTACTGTAGATCGGCTGACAGATCAGCTAATTAGCCAGCTAGATGTCGCGACCCAATGACTTCACAGTACCTTCTTCACATAGCTTTGAAAGAGAAACAGTGCCAACTGCTGTAACTAACCAAATTCCTGTTAAGAGTATTGGATTGGGTTTTGATGTTTGTAGACTACAAACAATTTAACCAATACAGGAATATTACATAGACTATCCCTTTAAAATACACTTCATATGAAGGTAAATATTGCTTTTACTGGACAGAGAGATATATCTGTGTAGGTAATTATGTCAGCACCACTATCGGACTTCATGGTTTTTTGGAAATACCTTGTGCTTGGGGTGGGGGTGGAGGGAGAACTTACAAAAAAATAGATGAAACCCACGTGTTTCAGTCTATAAACAGAAGTTACCCTCGGACACACGACCACAAAAAAAAAAGCGTTATTACCCAGAGTTACTGTCAGTTAACCTCTCATTGCCTGAACTGCTGTTCAATCCATGCATACTAGGAGGCAACCACACCGTTAAAGCACAGCAGAACTAGCTTCTGCCTGCCAGCTAGGACAGGGTGACACGTCTGGGGTCTTTACCCTGCGGCACACAGGGTTAGTTACCGCAGCTCCAGGACAGCCTAACAGAAGCAAAGGACAGGGCAAAATACCCATATTCTGCTCCTGAAACTCTGATTGCAGACTTCTGATAAGCACGGAGCAACTAAGCCTTCAAGAGTCAAAGCACGTCATCTGAGCCCCAGTATGTCCCTGCGTGAGTACTTCCACCTGTCGAAAATGTGCCTAAAATACACCTCAGTGCAGTTATACTTGTTTCTGTCAAGTAGCCCACAGTAACTCATTAAAATACAGAAATTCAGTCACAGATCTCAGCCCAAAGCACTGGCCTAGACTGCTGCTTCTGCTGAGAGGGAATTTCATATGTGCATAACCAAACAAGTTTTAATCTGCTCACCAATAATACCAGCAGTTAACACAAGAAGTTAGGTAAGACAGTAAGTTCTGCAGCTGGATCAAGACCAGTCTTTCAGCTCCACAGCTTACAGCATCTGACCTCTCTATTTCTGACCCAGTGCGTGTGCTGTACTCATGGAAGTGAGAGGAGTACAGATAAACCCTCGGCTTCTGCGATACTGCAGTAACTGAGCTTTGTCACATTTTACTTAAACGCTTTGAGACCCACAAAATTTGGAAAGTATTCTATGTTACTGCTCAAGATTACTGCTCTGACAATGGAATTCTAGCTTTCCCATAATCAAAGCACTAAAATACATTATACCTCAGGAACAGAGATGAGAAACACACATGTAAAAGAAATACACAGACAGGTCACACTGTATTTGAACTGCGTGGAAGAAAAAAAAACAATGTCACTGGCCACTCTCCATCAGCAAAATGCACTGAAATATTTTCTGCATCCACCCTATTAAAGCACTGATGGATATTACTAACAAAAAAACTAAGGAAAATCACCAGAAGTGCTACCAGGCTATATAAATGAGCAGTAGAATAATTTCGTAAAATGATAAAAAACTAATGATAGCTTTGAGGTGATAAAACACTAAGTCAGTGCCAGATAGCACTCTGGAATAACATGATAATATTTCCTCTACCTAGGTAACTGGAACAATCAAACCATTTATGATAATGACAAAATAAAGAACCTTATGTCTCTAGACTAAATACTCCCTGTAGTTAGAAATGGGGTTTTTTTTATTCCACTTGCAGAAATATTGAAAATGTACGCAAAGTACATCTGTGCTCTTGATACTACCTATCTAAAAAACAGCATGCAATATTTTACATGATTTTGACAGATACCAGACCACAACACTGCACTATCATGTGAGGATCAGATCTGTGTCCCACTTTGGAATTCATGAGGGTAGGCAGCTGTGGGCATCCCTATCTTCCAGGAACTGTATACGCATAAAAGATAATCACAGCTTTCATTTATATTTTTTAAAAAGTTTCTGTCCAATTTTCTGTCAGAGATAACCTTGAAAATGTAAAGGAAACAAAAGAAGATAGACAGATTTCTAGGTTTGAAAGGATTGAGAGCTACATTCAGTTTCAACAGAAGGCTGGAAGGGAGAAAGACGAAAAATGTTTCCAATCACCACCCCCCTCCAAATAACTCAATTAAACTCGAGGGACCACCTATGAAAGCAAAGCTGGCTAAATGGAAACAACTGCACCTATGACTAGCTGGAGATAAGTAGCCTGTGTCTCATGGCGATGAAAAGTGTGCATAATAATCTTATTTCAGCCAGAGAGGATCAGACAAGAAGCTGTCTTGCAGGCCCCTCCCAATCGCAATTACTACACTATTTCTCATGGTTTATCCCCCTTCTCCTTGAAGAGTTGCTCTATTTTCTTGACATCAGCCAGCCTGAGAAATATTTCCCTTTCGTCTGCATATTTGTGTGTCATGGAGAAAATTGGGGAGAGTGACAGAAAGCTATCTTCCAGTACATAATGTGATGTTATAAAAAGAACAGGAATCAATTATTCCCTTTAATTAATGAGGACAGAAGAGGAAGTAATGAACTTAAGCAGCATCAGGGGAAATTTAGGTCAAATACAGTTACTGCATGAAGTTTCACACAGTAAGAAGAGTTAGGCAAATGAACCAACTGTCAAGGGAAGATAGAGTCCTCATCAGTGGTACACAGCCAAGGTTAGAAATCTCCCTGGAGGATGACCGAGGAAAAATGAAGCCATTCCTATTCCCTCAGTGGAAGAATGGACAAGAGGTTAAACTCAAAGCTTCTTCGAACATTCACAGTTCTCCTTTCCTCTTTTGTTCTTCTTTCGTCAACATCTTCCCCTATGTTTTCACGTTGTGTGACGTGTTCTGCATTGGATAGCTAATGTTCTTTCAAAGCTTCACAGGAATATTGTATTTATGATATATATTTTATATATTAAATGATATTATTATTTATTATAAAAAGTCTTTCCTTCCTAAGCCTTATGGCTTCCTGTCATGTCAGGGCTTCTAATAGCAAAGCCATCCAAGAAGCTGCAGCAGTTGCTCTTTACCAAGGCACAGTTCCCATTCCAAGAGACAAACACAGGAAGACAAACAATACTAGCATAGTTCTTTGTAAAGCCCATCTCTCATTCTCTTTCTCCTTTTTTATTCATTTGTTATCTGGGCAATGAAAATATGAAAGAATGAAAACATGAAAGACAGAAAAGTTTTTCTTCTGCATTTCTTCTTGGAGACGACCCCAGACCAACTTAGATTGTTGGAATAAGGCACTGTGGGCAACCTTTCAATGTTTTTGTTCAGCTTCATTTCCCCTAAGATTATTTCGATTTTTATTCTAGAAATTGTCAGTATTCATTATAACTTTCTAAAACCAAAATACCCCAGTTCATTTCAGCTAATTCCTTCCAATGTTCTCCCCAAAGCATATCCTTTTTAGCTGCAACATTGATAGGAGCTGCCACAGAAAACATGTAGTTAATAATAAACAACTCACAGGTTGCAGGCTGGTTTTATTTGCCTCGTATTACAAAACACAAGCTCCAGCAAGGCTTAACGTAACAGTAATTCCCCAGAAACAACACAATTTAATACTGTTTAGACTTCTTTGGATCCAAGATCCTTAGTACCTCCTCCCATCAACTCAACACAAAGTTATTCTCTGCTCACAGATCTTCTCTCTGGAACTCACTCAACAACCTGGTTGAATTGAATTGCTTTAAAAGCCTAAGCTTGGACTCAAACAGAAGATAGATAGATAATAATGACTACTTTGGGGTCCTTTTGATTTGCCTGTTATTGGAACTGAAGCTTAAACTCTTGGGTTCATGAAGCAAACTTTGTTCCATAAAAGAATACTAGAAATCTGTTAAGAAAAAAAAAAAAAAAGGAAAGAAAAAAAGAAAATTTTATAAATAGTCACAGGAGTCCTGTAGTTGGACAATTTCAGTATTTCAGTTTCAACTTTCTCATGAAACTTGGGGAAGCATGGTGAGGCTGATCATCAAATCAAAACCCCTGACAATTCCAAATTCAATAGAAGGGCTTTGTCAGGCAGAAACTTCCCCTCTTATCTCCCAGCTTATGAGCTTAGAAAGCAAGTATATGAGTCAAAAAGCCCTGATAAAACTCCCCATTGAGAGGAAGGCTTTTCCAATGTTCACATTAACATTAGAAAAATCTAGCTTGAGAAAATACAAATTAGAAAGCCACTCAGAAGCTCTGCATTGAAAGCTTTGTGCAGTCAGGAAAGGGATTAGAAAGCACGTGCACCACGTGATGCCATGTTATCCGTTCCGGTTAGCAATGTGGAAAAGGGCAAAGAGTTTTGAAAAAGGAAGAAAGAATGGGAATTTTAAAGTAAATCTGGGAAGGAGACAAGGATAGGCAAAAGAGTGAAGACAGATAGAGTGTGACCAGAGATGGAGGAAGATTCTCTAGGGGAAAAAAAGCTGCACAGAGAACTGAAAACCAGTGTAAGTCAGAGGACTGAGCAGAGAAGTACCAACAGGAGAAACAGCTGGAGAAAATCCATGCTGACAGCAACAGATCTCTCTGTCAGTCACAAAGGAGAAGCACTACCCTATGAAAAGCCAATTTAGGCATCAGGAAGTGTCAGAAGGGATCAAATTACCCAAAGGAGTTCAAAAATACAGGTGAAGGGATGAGCAGGCTGGACTGGCCCAGGCACTATAGTAAGCACTGTACTGCAGAGAAAGAAATCCAAGTCTGTTTCTATGGCAGTTATTTCTTTCCTAGAACAAAAGGGGAAATGCATAAAGGAAGAAGGGATCACTGAGGCTGTGAAAACAGAAGTACTATATCTGGGCAAATTATAAGCAGCAGTAAAAACCCGCTACCAGGCTGGAAATTTTTTAATTGATTCAGAATTCATCCATGTTGAAACACGTTACAGAGAAGAAGATTCTAGGGCCTAACACTGCTCTGGAAAATTAAGACGTCTGGGAACTTTAGCACCTTCCCAGTTGTGCGAATTCATCTTCCTCTTGTGTGGTTTATAGCTATTATAATTTAAAATTAATTTACAGTATCTTTCTCTACTATAGCACAACTAGTGGTCATGAAATGACTATGATGCAGAAAAATTCAACTCCCATTTTTGGACAGCGAGAGTCAGTGAACTTTTTTGAAGACAAATCAAAAAAACCCTATTTTTATGCAAATAGTCCCAGTACTTAAAGTGTGATTGGCACCCCAATTTTATTTCAAGATTCTGTGTGATGCAACACTGCAGACATGCCCAGTTGGCTTTGAGAGACCCAGGCTGGGTGCCAGGTGCGGTACAGCTCAGGTAGGATGGGGTTAACTGGTCCTGCCAAGAAGCAGAGGATTTGTTCCCAGTCAGGACATTGAGCTGATACAGCCACAACGTTTCTGTTACTTGCCCCGACTCATCCAGAGCTGGGTAAGCTGGAGTGCTCTGCACGTGATTCAAAGGCAAGCAAAGAATTAGCTTGCCCAGAGGAAAAATATTCTATGAAGTTTTCAAAGGAGGCAGCAAGACTATTTCCACATTTGAACTTGCAGCTTAATTCCTTCACATGCTATGCAGGAAAACTGCCATTTGGAAATCCCAATTTGAAGACTTATTTTTCAAACACTTATTGCAGGAGAATGATAACTACCCCTTTTAATCCTGTGGACCTATATACAGCTGAAGATACTTCTATATATTAGATATAACAATATGTATTATATTTTTTAAATACAGATCTCTTCCTAGCTTTACTTTACCTATAGTTAAACTAATTGGTTCAACCTGCTCTTTTAAGGCTCTCACGTCTAAAAATCTCTCTTGGCATTCCATGCTGTTGTTGTTTTAATAGACTCTACAATACATCCTGTCTTCATCTCACTTGCTTTCTGTCATATGTTTGTGTAAACAACAAAACCAAACAGTTACAATCATTTTCACTACTGGAATTAAAAGTATTGCAAAACATATGGTTCATCTGCCTCCGAAACAAAAAAGCTCAGACTTTTCAAGCCATAAATTATCATCATCATTTCACCTCTATTCAATACCACAGTGAACAGAAGTTTTCATACAGGCAGTCTTGATACTGAAAATCATTTCTAACTTACTGAAAGAGGAAATCTAAACTTCTCAGCAGTTTCAAAACCTGGTGATACTAAAAGTTCAAACATTTTGTTTTTTCTGGTTTGTTGGGTGTTGTTGTTTTGGTGAAGGTCTTTTTTCCTCTGCTTCAGCAAGCTTAGAACATAACCGTCTAGCTTTGACTGTGACTCCTGCTTTGCTAAGAGAATTTATTGTACGAAAATAAAATTCCTAGCAAAGCAATATTCCTCCTTCTTCTATGGTAGGAAACACTTTGTCTGTCTTGCCTTCAATGATTTTTTTTTTTTTATAAACTATAAATCTGTGCTGAAATGCAAAAGGAAGGAAAAATATCAAAAGACATCTGGGATCTGAACACTGATCAAACTTATTTTCACCTCAGGTTTAAAATTGCAGCTTTAAAATTCACAACTTGTTCTAAGAACAATATTAAATATTTAAAGTGCACTTTGCACTACCATCAGATTGGAAAAGAGCAACAAAGCACTTTATCAGGCAACATAACCCCCATTAATATTTTTTGCTCTGATTTTAAAGACATATTTCGTATCACTCAATGGATGAAGAAACGGTGATGGAAAGTGCTGTCATTCTGCCAAAAGCACATACAGAACAAGACAAGTGAGAGCAATTAAATTTCTGATCAGGATAATAATTTAACTGCAGATCTGGAGACTATAATCATCTGGAACATTTGAGCAGTATAAAATATTACAAGGACTATGTTCCTTAAATTATCATACACAGCTTGTCACCTGAAGGCACCTCACCTGAAGGTATGTAGTGGTTTCCTACCACTCCCCCAGAGATGTTATATTTTCTAGCAGTAAAGACCACAAAAAAAAAAAAAAAAAAGACAGACTCACAGACCATATAAAGAACTGTTTGTGTATCCATTCAGAGCAATACGGAGACAATTCCCAAATCCAGGGTCATCATTCTCACTAGCTTCCTTTGGCAGAGTAGTGCCTCTATTGCCCAAACACTTGATTTATCAAAGGAAAAAGTAACCTGACGCTTCAAGCAACCCCTTGTCCAGTTCACGTACAAAGCAGACTAGATCTCGGCCTCCTCACAATAAATTAAATTGATATTTCATCATGATGCAGATAAGGTAAGGTGGGTGTCCCTCATTCAGTCACTATACAATGTCATGCTCCTAACAACGCAAAGATTCAGCATGGTATTCAAGAACACCCACAAAAGGCCAGTTCTTGAGAATTAAAAAACTACCTTTTACTGACATTCCAGTATGTCACAGACCTTTCTGCTTGCTTAGGAAAAAGTGGTAAGCAATCATTTCCTTCAGCAGAGAGAGAAAAAGCATGGCTACTTGTTAATGCATCAGGTGCAGCTGCTTTATCACAGCCACTCTGAGGCAAATAATTTGGGGTCACATTCATCTCACTTCATTTTAGCAGTCAAAAAGTCAGCTGTGTAATCTAATATATTCATTTAGTTCCACTTAAAAGTCGATGAAGAAAACCAGGCCCCTCCAGCAGACTGGGGATGAGACAAGCCCTCACTACATCCTAAAAGCAGTTGGATGGATTGTCCTCTGCTAGCAAAGGAGAGAAGCTTCATCTGTTCAGGCTCAACATCTTTTAAATTGGTAGAGGCTGGCAAAATGAATCCAGCTATGAGAAGAACATTTCTGACGTTTTTTATACCCCATGCTCTCACAGAAATCTTACTTACTAGACCTTTACTGTTTGACCTGAGAGGAGCAAAGGGAACTTAGGGACCCAAATTTGTTTTCAAAGCTTGCACACACTCTCTCTGCGCACTGACCGTCCACCTGCAAGATGAGGCCAGTTGCGCTGCCACTTCTCAAAGGCACGTGGCAAGGATAAGACCGCTGGAGGCTGCAGCAATCTTTACATGTGAAGGCACGCTGGGTGCATAAGGCAGCAAGCAGGATGGTTAGAACTGTGCTCACGCGTCGCAGGGTATTGTAGGGGTTTTGTTCACACGGCCACACACTCTAAGGCATACGGGACCTGACTTGACAGCCAAGCTGCAGGAACTACCCTCATGCTCGCCACAGCCCACCCCAGCAGGGAAGTAAAATGTGCAAGCTGAGCAGGGAGACAGCACGTAATTTGAACTTGAGAGCTGTGGGGCTTTTGGCAGGAGATCTAACCAGGCACACCACTGAGAGAAAGTGGACATCCCTTAATTTGATCTATTTTAGGGAAGAATTTTTCCAATTAAATAGCATTTTTTGAAGCTTGACTACTTCCATTTCACAAAAACAGCTCCACCAAGCTTGTGTGGCTGAGACTCCTACCAGATTTTGCCAGAAGCATCATGATTTTCTGCTATATTATACCTCATACAGACACCAATCCAAACTCAGTGGAAGGCAGCATCTCACTGCATTTTTTTGTCATAATACTGTGTGACAAATGCACTTATCCTGACTTCTGAGTAACAAGGCTCATTCCAAATTTTAAAAAATTACTGTCACTACAATTTACATTTAACAGTGTCTTTCTTGGCTAGCTTAGGAAAACACTGCAAGGAGAATTCACAAGCAGTAATTTGACTAAAAGCATGCATTTGCTTTGACAGCATTCACAACGGTCATTGTTTGCCTTGCTCAGATATTTATTCCATTTTTTTCTTTGTTTGTGAAGTTGCTTGTGGGAAAGCTATACCTGGGCAAACAGATAGGAAGGTTTGTGAAAGAACTCTTCAAATGGCCATGAAGCCTCTCATGTCCTCCCTGCTGTCAAAAGATGCAGACATCACATCAGCAAACAACCCCGCATGACAAAAATAAAGATCATCGAATAGTTACAGAAGCTTGTAGAAGAAAATAGAATAATAACCCCTTCATAAAGCACTTCTTAGCCATTTATCTGAAAAAGCTTTAAAATAAAGTTCCAATCTGCTTTAGTTAAGCACAAATTATTGGACTCAGTATGGGAGAAATTAGATGAATTCCTACTATATATGCATCATAAAAAAGATTAGAGTAGATGATCTAATAGTCCCTTCCGGCCTAAAATCCTATGAATAAAAAGGAAAAGCTGCTGCACTATTCACATTTTCAGCAAATATAGCAAATAACCCATAGAAAATGGGTTATTTTCCCCTCAGTCAAGAGCACACTAAAAAAGAACATTCAGGTTTCTTGAGTCCCACTGTAAAAACCCTCCTTGTATAACTATAAACCTTCCAAGAAAGAAAGAGAGAAAAGACCCCAAAAAGCACTCACACAAAGCATTTGCTGAGCAATTTTGAATAATGAACAAATTAGTGGGGGGAAAAAAACCTGTTTGCGGATAATTCATGAACAGAAAAGAGGATGACATTGATCAAATAAATTATTCACTGTAAACAGTTCATTCAGCTCTGGCTTCAATACACATTACCAATTAAATCAAACAGAGCCCAATCCCACAGCAATTATTTAGGAAGTACAATCTGGCCACCTGAAAGCAAGTCCAGATTGTTCAAAGTGCTTCTTTTTTTGTCGATATGTCATTTTTCCCCGCTCCGAGTTAGGCCACTCTTGCCTACCTACAACACCACTCAACATTTTTCAGTTCTTTTAGCATATTTTCAAGTTTGTAAAAACTAATGTTTTCCCAGCTACAATTGCCCTTCATAAAAAACTTTCTCATTCTTCATTAGTACTCATTATGGAAGCACGTCTCAGTGGACAAAGGTCTCGATGCTATAGGTAAATCCATTTCCAGTTTCTTGTTTAACCTTCTGCTTTTTTTTCCCCCTAAAATGACTAGTTGTACATTTAGGTTCATATCCTGTAAATCAAGTTTGCCTTTTCTTTTCCACAGTTCAAGCACTTATTTTATTAATATTGGGTTTCATTTCGTTGAGTCCAATAAATTCTAAATAATAATTTCTGCTGGATTCATTTCAGTCTCCAACTTAAAGACCAATTAATTCACAGCCTTGTGCTCTTTGTTTCAAGTCTTATTACTTACATTCTGTAGCTCAGGCTTCTTCTCCACAAGCTGAATTAATCTGGTTTGCAGTCTATTTCCGTCAAAAAAATATGAGCCATTTCACTTGCTACCCCTTAATATATGGTTTGCCACCCCTTACACATTGTTAAACAGGATGGCAACAGAAGCAATCTAGACTTGTGGGTATGAGCGCAAAACCCTTTACAGCCTTAGGTATGTCAGAGAAGACAAGCACACCCACCAGTCCCCGTGTACATTCATACCACTAAAGCGAGGTCAAAGCGTCACCAAGGCTCTGTAATTTACTGAAGACTGTGTCAGGCTCTAAGACAGGTTCTTACCCAATTTAAGCATTGAAGACCTCCATGAGGAAAACTTTCTACACCTCTATTGATCCCACCTGATCTTCACACGTTTCCCTAGAGATGCTCAAGTTCCTTCAGCCAAAAGGGGTGATTTCATTCTGTAAAAGGCTACTAAAATAAATGAAACAAAATGCTGAAAAGTCATCATTCCAGACACCTAGAAAATATCTGCTCAGTTCTACTCTGTCAGTTTGGTCACTTCTAACAACTTCCATATTATTCTGCCACTTCGGGGCTCAAGATCAGTTCTTGGCCTGACCACAGAGCTTCCACAAAAGTTCCCAGCTGGCTAAGGCCCAGAAGATGACCTGATTCTGAAGCACAGGGCACAAATTTTGTTCACACTATCACTCTGCCCCAGCAGACAGCACAGACAGAAGAAATTAATTCAAGATACTTGGCTCTAAGACCTCAACAACAGCCAAAGGCAAATCTAGTTGTTGTTTCTGTTAGGACATGAAAGGGTAATAGTATCAGAATGAAAAACTAAGTGTATGGGCTTATATTAGCCTCAGTTGAAGACCTACAATTCTCAGCCAAAACTGGGAAGTCTGTCAACATCAGTACTGAAGTGTGGGATCTCTCCTTTCTTTACCTTTTGCTGTATCAAAAAAGTAACTCACATCGGCATCCATATCGGTACAAACAATGATTTCAGGATATGGTTTTATCAGCCATGTGGAAAGCTTGCATATCTCCTTGCCCTGTCATTGTGGAATGACAAGCAGAATGTTTTGTAGCCAAGTAACTTTTACCACAAATTCTCCTAAATGTTTTATAGATACTTTCACTTCTCATATTCTGCCAGCTGGGCTCCACCATCATGCTGGGTATTTTCTAATTCACCTCCCCACCTTCATCCTGATGTTTAGTGTCTCTGTCTTTCCTTCTTCTAATTACATGTGAATGTTCTCCTTACTGAGGTGTCCATCATCCTGTGATGCAACTGCTTGCACTCTTGGATGAAGACTTTCTAGGAGAGTTACATTTCTGCACCAGATGGGTAGAACCAATTCTTCAGAACAGCAAGAAGCATTAATCAAAACAGGTACATTTACAGGCCAAATGATTTTGCCCTGAGTTCCTTCGGTGCAAAAAACTAAGGCTTTGCCTTGATAAAAGCTATAGCATCACAAGGAGTATGACTTGACTTGGGCTGTTCTGCATAAAAATGCCCTTTCTATATCGCTTCCTATCTCTCAAGAACATTTTATTCATTGTAGTTGTATTGAAAGTAAACCTTTAAAAGACTTCTTCCTCCGAATACATTTTCATAGAAGTTCATGTACATACACACACACGCACAAGCAATATGTAACAAACCTTGAAAATTATTCTTCCTTTTACTCTGCTTACTAACAGAAAAATCCAGATTCCACACAGGGAATTGAAGATGACTACTGTATTAATTCTAAGAGCATTTTTCTTCATGGCACAACTTGTTGGGGTTGAAGGAGTTTTTAAAGTAACAAAAAGAAATTAGGTTCACACTATGCTAGTGAATAAGTAGATAAGCGGATGAGAAGCTATCTGAGGAGGTGCAATTTCTCTATTGTAGTAATAACTACACCCACCTAAACAATGGTACAGATATCAGCAAGGCAAATGCAAGATCCTAGCCACGTTAGGTTTACCAGTGAAGATTTAAAGGCTAAAATCTATAGCAGCTTGAACATATTTCTGCTAAGTCCTTTAGCACATGCACAACTCGGAAATCGGCGCAACGGCTCCCATGCATAAGTCTTTGGTGAGCTCTGGAGAAGGTGACATAGTATTTTCCTGAATTGAACCCCAGGAGACGACAAAGGGGAAAAGATGGAGGGAGGAGCTGGGCAGTGTGCAGGGAGATCCTTCCAAAGTATGAGGGGTAGCATGACAAAAATCAAGATGCTTGTGGGAAGAAATACACTCAAGGCTGCACATTCACAGAACAGAGAGTTGGGGGTTTTTTGCCACAAAAAAGTAAACCTGAAAGGTCAGTGAGACTCAATAGCTATTCAGGTGACAATAAAGATGCCTGTGCTTAATGCAGTGGAGAAAGCAAAAGCAGTAGAGGAATAAAATGGTCAGAAAAGGTGCCCAGAGAGATAAGTCAAGCAGAAGTACAGCAAACATACTTGAGATGACATGGTTAGGAGACAGCTGTAATCCATTTCCAGATACATAAGGACAGGGACAAGTGTTTTGATAGTAATAGGCCGAAAGGTCAAATCAGTGGATCTAAAAGCACATTACCAAATCATTAATTAAGCCAGCTCCATACCCTTGGGAGCTGGGTACCATAACTTGAGAGTCATCACAAACGTCACTAGAGGGTGGCCCAAAGTGGTTCAGCGACTTCGCTCAAGGTCACCGAGCTGGGAGCAGAACCAAGGCAGTACAAATCCTCTGACAGCTGCTCCCAGCACCAGCCTGTCCTCTGTGCTTTTGGGACAAGGGAATTTACTTTGTGACTCCAACTGTAGTCATGATCATTCTAGCAATAAAAAACCATTCATGATTATTTGAATGTTCAGCTCCAACAAATGTAACACAAAAAGGCATTTTTACATTTCACAGTTCCTTAGTAAAGGAGACTTTCCACCTTATACCAAACTGGAGGCAGAGCTCGAAGATAACCAGTCAATGGTGCCATTTACAAGTGAGAGAAATGTTTGCATAATTAAGGGACAGATCCTGTAAGATGTTCAACACACAGCCATTCATCTCAGGGAATCAGGCTTTAGCACTTGAAGAAAAGTCTCTCAATTTGCTCAATGTGAATGCCACAAAAAAGTTAACAGAATTAATATCATCTTTTGTGACAACAAGTTTTTTACCATTTCACAAATTACAGTATGAAAGAAACCATTTGGTTTATATCAATCAGATAATAACTCATTATGTAGCAACCTTCCAATCAGATCTTGTAGATCAACAGGTCCTTGTAAAGTCATAATCAAATTCATGATCAAACACACAAATCCAATTATACTTCAGAAATGAAGCCTGTTTCTTTGGATGCAGTTTACTCCAAGGACTAACCTGGCCACACAAGTTTGCGTTTATTCAAGAATGTAACCTAAAGTGACAGACGCAAAACAAAATGGGATTATATATGATTTATAAACATGGGAATAATTCAGCTATAATCATCCATTTTCTTCAAGTTCAATTTTGATTAATAGTTTCAGGAAAAAAAGTCAAACTTCATCTGAAGCTTTTTATTTGCAGAAAACTAAACTAACATTATTGGGCCCCTCTTCTCTTGCTAGTTATCATTAGAAGTCCTGCAAGTAACAGAGTACAGTGAGGAAGACATTTGTTGTCTGGACAGAACTGCTTCTGTTCCCAAGAAGAAGGTTGAGCTAAAGCTGAGTTAGCATGGCTAGGATTTTTGTTGTTGTGGTTGTTGTTGTTGGGGCCGAAGGGGGGCAGATATTTTTTTAAAGGATAAGTTTATGCCTCACCCTAATCTGTAGGACTTTTTATA
This sequence comes from Elanus axillaris, assembly GCA_026212715.1. Lineage (NCBI taxonomy): Eukaryota > Metazoa > Chordata > Aves > Accipitriformes > Accipitridae > Elanus > Elanus axillaris. The sequence continues at coordinate 9,743,165 of JANZLQ010000031.1, read as the reverse complement.
AACTCTCATACTTAACATTGCAGTAATGTGTATTCCTGATATTTCATGTAAGTGGTCCACACACCATTTCTGTGTTTCTTTTGTTTCTTTTTTCTTTTTTATGTGTGGGTTGCTTTTTCTTCTTTTTTGAAAATTCTGTCCTTCCTCCTCCCCAACCAAATAGTGCACCAGTAAGTTCCAGAGACCAGCTAGGTAAAATAATGTTTGTTTGCTCTTTTTAGTTTTAAAATGCTGAGGGGACTGGTAGTTTTCAATTTAATTTTAAGCAGAACAGCCACAAATAATTTATCTTCTTACAATACTTATTTTGTAGCATTGAAGGGTCATTTTTTTCTCCTCTCCAGAAAAAAGCCACCCATGTTGACCAAAACCGTTCAAATAAATCATGGACTTTGAATAACTTCTGGAGGAAGTTTTCAAAAAAACCAGCTTTCAGATAGATCTAGTCCCATTTCTAATCTTTCAAAGGGTTAAAAAGATGAATGCATACATAAGGTATGCATGAAGCTGAAAGGCAACACTGCCTTTGCTTATAGGACTTTTTAAAATTACTATTTGATTAGCATATCCAGTTCTGATTACTGGATCCAGTGTAGATCGATATACTGCAGAAGCTCAGCTGCAACATACTACACGCTTAGTCCTGTATCTATTCTACATCTCTTCTGTATCTCCTATGCAAGCTCAGGCTAACGAAATAAAATGGATTTTCAAACTTAAAAACATGTAGAACTACATTTTCCAGGGCCACATAAACTGTCCACATCCAAGTAATCCTAACAACACACGTAATCACACCAGCAAGGAATTGCTTTTCTAGCATTATATGTCTAACAGCATTCTGGCATAAAATATAAAATAATTTAGAAAAGAATATTAGGAAAATGCAGCACTTTCCTACTTATACGAGTACTTCACTGGCTTGGAGTCCTGGAAGCCATAAAAGTATCTGATAGATAAGCAAACCCAAAGCAAAATGTGGAAAAGGACAAAATATTTCCTATTATATTCAGGAAATTATTTCTGTTTCTTTGTCAGTAAAGCAAAAAACAATGTAATTTATCAAAACATGGCAGGACTGACACGCTCTCAATCCTCAAGGTTCAATATAGCCAATACATTTTTGTCACATATCCTTATTTGGTAATCTTTAAAATATTGTTTCATAACCTACTTTTTCAAAAGGCAATTTTTTTAAAGTGTCCCTCCCTCCCTCACTGCTGGAAAGTAGTTAAATGTTTACTTCAATCTAGACACATTATGAGGCTCCATCAATCTCAAAAAGACTTAAACGTGTCTAAAATGTTAAGCACATGTTTAAAATCCTTTAGAGAGTCAGTGTTTCTATGAAAAACTGTATTCAACATCAGAAGATGTTCTCGGCATCAAATATACCTGGGTTTGGTGGTGTTTTGTTTTTTTTTTTTCCTATACATGTCTTTATTACAAAAGGAAGTAGTACAACCCATTTAGTGCTAGAATACAGCCTGTCCTGGTGTACCCAACCTGCCTCTATTTTTTCTCAATATTGCTATTCCAGAATTCTGCTCTTCTTCAAACACTTCAAATACATTTATCAACCTGTCAGATTCACTTTAACACTTCTGCCAGGACACTTCTGATCTTAATTCTGGCCTACAGTACTTTTAAGGTATCCAATACAATACACAAAGCTTTTTAAATCATTGTTGTTTTATGGTTTTGCACCTTCCATTGTGTTACAAACAAAAGCCCATTAATCATGTCAACCAAGTTTGTGTGTATGATCCTCATAGCTTTTCTCCAATTTGTTTGCAAACTGTTTCAGCATTTTTTAGCATGCAGTACTAATACAAGAGATTGAAAATCTCTATGTGACAGAAGATCCCAAGATTTCAACTTCTGATTTTATCCCAAAATGGAGAGGAAAAAAAAGGAGAGAGGAAAATTTGTCTCTTTAAACCAATGAGCCTGAAAACCATGTCAAAACAAACTGAGTTTTCCAGATGGGGATAGGAACAAGATGCCCCCCTTGCTCCTCCTCTGAGCCTGATCCTTGGGCCACTCCACACAGCCCGGAACGTGCAAGGAAGCGGCACTGTCTGGGAGGCAGGAGGCACGTACTCCTTTCTGCTCCTTGTCCACAAGAGAGAATAAGGACCACAACCACTACTCCAGGTGGCTCAATCTCCAAGTAGGAAAAATAATTTTGCTTTTTTGTTAAAAGAATGAAATAATTTCTATTCAGATTAAATAAAGCAAAGAGTACAGTATTTTGTTGCAGTTTTCCCAGAAATTATTTTTTTAAAGCTCAGTGAAATGCAAGATCTAATTGCTTTTCACGTGGAGGATTTTTACTGTGGAGGTTGCAAAGTATTTGTGCCACCTAAAGAGCACACAAAACTCAGGGCAGAATTTTGGCGTCACCAGGTATCTCCTAATAATCACAAAACCTCTTCTAACTTTTACTACAGGATAAGAGAGAAAGCACACTAAAATCTTCATATTCGCAAGACATTCTGTAAATTCAGAGGAGCCTGCCTGAACCAACTTGGGACAAGGAAGAAGCAGAGCACATTAGCACCTGTGCTTGGAGATACAGCTGGGAGCAGGTAGACTTTTACAGGTGACAGACGACATGCAACATCTAGCCTAGGATGTTCAGCTGTGACTTGAATGTCAGAGATAAGTACTGAGCAATTACTTAGTAATACCAAGCTCCTTTCAGGTGTCTTGGTTCAGTGTCTCAAACATAGGGCATCCAGTACCCTGTAATCGCTCATAAAAACCTTGGCTAGTGGCCCAACACATCCTCCCAAAACTGAGGTACTCATGTTTGGCTACTAGAAGCAGTAGCAGAAGTCTACAGTGGTCTGCAAAAGATTTCATGTATAAAGGCACAAGAGGGCAAAAAGAACAGTGCAATAACCAGAGGGAAGTGCCACAGGAGCTCAGGGATACCAGCACTGTCAGGCTCAAATGCACTCACACCAAGCCAGTTTCCTGTGCTAATTCTGGACTTAAAGAAAACCGACAGACCAGGAACCAAGCCACAAAAAAAAGTCTGCGATGCAAGATTTTTCATTTTGAATTTGACCCACCTTTATTTTTTATTTACCAGCTTACAATATGCCTGCTGTTGTATCTGTATCACTACATTTATATTCGGCCTAACCTTTCTTCTACATTGTCATCCTTCATTTCCAATTACATGCCAAATAAACTCTGCATTGCACAAGAACACTGAAAGTGGCAGCCAAAAGACTGTATTTTTTCCCCTAAGAGACGTAAGGCATAAAAGTGTAGAAGCCTTTCTGGATGTTTCCAAGAGAAGGAATTGGTCATCTTTGCTAATGTGCTAATGCTATGGACGTATCGGATAAGGCTGTCTCCAGAGGGGCATGTCCTGGATCCCAGTGACACCTTACAGAGTGAAATGCTAGTGTCAGGCTCATGCTTCAGTAATTCCCAATTTAATGCACCCACTGCTCAAGGCCACCTGAATACTTTGTAGGGATAATAACACATTTGCCTTTATGCCTTTCCAGAGGCAAGCTACAGGCATCCCATTCTAGTAGTTCTGCAGTGTCCAATTTGGCTGTGCTGCTCAAGATAAGGAACCCACGGGACCATTTCCGAGAGCTGTTACACAGATGCTGGCATGAGCCTGCAGCTAGTGGTCAACACGGAAAGGCAGAAGTCCTGGTAAGGACCAGCTGATCTACAGCCAGTGTACATGAAGGGGCCAGTACGGGTGTTTGACACTCCGGAAGGCGTATCACGCACAGTTTCAGTTTGGCTCCTGCTTGTAAGTCAGAAAGACCTGTGAATACAAGGGGAGACACCAGTGAAATTAACACCAACAAAATGGATGCTGGCATTGCATCTAAGGGCTAGCACTGCTCGTTTAGCCAAACCTTATTTAAGCAAGCTAAGGAGTTAAGTGCAGCATAGGTAGCCTCACAGTAAGGAGTACTCTATTTAATCGTTAAAGCACACACCGCTGCAGCTTCCCTGTTGTCTCGACCCAGTTTAAAAACAACTCAGCTGTATATACATGAGGTTTAATCAAACTTCTGCACTGGAGGATGGACATGTCCTTCAGCATCTGGAGACAGCTTTTCCAATGGTGCTCCACCTGCAACCTTTCCAGCCACACCATTTTACACTAACCATGTATCTGGATTCTTGTTGCTCTGTTCTGAAGGTTAGTCCCACTCAGACCTCACCACAAAAAACACTAATGCTCAGGAGCCTGCACAGATGTGTAGAAGTATCTCATTACAAACACTAGAAACGCGGATATTTATAGTGGTAAAGCAAACTATGTCACATATTTTGCCTGTAGCTTGCTTAACACACACACACAGTGTTATGCAGTACATGTCCTTAGTGTCACACATACTCCTCTCTATTCTGGACTTCCCC
>JANZLQ010000031.1:9716914-9732158 GCA_026212715.1 Elanus axillaris | reverse complement strand
ATTTGTATCGTTGTTGTTGTAACTTCTCTTTTTGTGTTGCCCCAGTAAATTGTCCTTATCTCAACCCTCGAGGTTCCGGGTTTCTTTCCGTTTCTCTTTCTGGTTCTCCTCCCCATCCCACCAGAGCAGGGCAGGGGGAGTGAGCGAGCGGCTGTTTGGGCCTTTGTTACCGGCTGGGCTGAGACCATGACACCGACACCGGTACTTAGCCAAAACGAGGAGGTGGCCTTTGCGGCAGGGGCAGCAGCAAAGCCTGTGCCCCTCCTGCCGGCCTCCAGCACAAGGCCTCTCCCGGCAGCGGGCAGAGGCACCGGGCACATCACCATCTCAACATGGGCCGGCTCTCGGCAGGCTCCAACAGACCCCCGGCCACCTCCTCGCAGGGCTTTGGCACAGGGGCAGACCTTCCACCCAGCACCAGTGCACAGGGGTGCCTGGGAGCTGCTGGGGACAGCCCCCCCCACCCCCCCGGCTGGCTGCAGCCCCCAGACCCTGACCCAGGACAGGGCAGTGATAGGGCTCCTCAAGGGCCCTGAGGTGACACCCAGGGAGCCCAGTCAGGGCACAGACACCCCCCTTAGCAGCACCTGGGCCAGATCTGTGGGCCCTGCTGAGACAAAATGGCACCCCCAGGCCTGGGGAGTGGAGGTGGAGTGGAGGTCCCGGCCTGCCGCTGCCCTCAGGGCCCAACACCCAGCAACAGCGAAACACTCGGAAGCAGATCTGTGCTACCTACGGCAAGTTTCAGTGGTGCAAGGTGGCTTTCCCAAAAGGGCCTGGCCTAGGCTGGTCCCACAGCTACAGCAAGGGCTTCCTCCAGGCAGAGGCCATCAGTGGCCATCTTCCCAGGAGGAAGCCCTGAAGCACCTGCCAGGCACTGTCTCCACCATGCCCCAGCTTATCCAGCATATCTCCCCCTTTCCCTTCTTAAAGAGTGCTCTCTCCTGATTTGCTTTGACCCTCACGGTAGAGAATTCATTTTTTAAAGTTAATGCTCAGTGAGTCTTGCTGCCAAGGCTTCCCCAATGGTTCCTCTACACAGTAATGGCTCTATTTCAGTTCCTGAATGGCCGAGTGGTGCAACATGAGGGCAGCCAGGTCCCTTGCCTGCCACGGGAAGGCAAGGCGTTAGGTCTCTTCCCTTCTGAGCAGCGCTTCATACTCCAGTGCCTTTTGAGAATATTGTCACACACATTCCTTGGGAAACAAACAATCCACGTATCGAGCAATGCTGCTTGAAAGTATCCCCCAATAGTTCTTGATGGAAAAATCTAGTCTTCAATGATTTTTGAGAACATTTTCAAAATGTTTTTTTTCAAAACCATTTAATAAGTTTTGAAAAGTATCTGCCTTCACTGTTGTGTTTTTTTCATCAGAAGTCCAGCCACCTGAATTCAGAAGTATTTAGACTTTTAAATGCAAACCAGGTGTTTCCCAGGAATGAGTTTTGAATACCTTGTGCCACCATTCTCATTTCTGATGGACTTCATTGTCTGTCATTAACCACAGATGGATCATCATTTTTAATAGGAGAGAGACTAGGTGCCTCTCATGGATTGCAAAGCCCATTTAGAGACCCCCGTATAGAGGGAGAGGTTGAAGAATTAATAGGAATGTGCTCTGGATCTGGTATTTCACTGGCCTGCAATCTGTATAATCATTCAAGCAAGCATTAAAAGTCAGGGTTTTTAATTCTCTGCCATGTTTTTCCCACTTTTATCACAAGAAAACATCTGTTTTATTTACATGGCTGAATTGGCTGTAGTCTCAAATTTTCATGCAAGTTAGTTGTTGTATTTTAATGAAAATTACCTTTTTCATTTCCTACTCAAGACTATAGCTTTCCTCTGAGATTGCCAATAACAAATGTCTCCTGCAGTGACAAGAAAATGAACTGAAGTGCTTAGGAACTACACTTGCAGGTATTACAACATTTCAAAATTGGATTTGTTTGAAATCAGAACAGATGGACAAGTTTAGAGATTACCTGAAACAAAAATACTTTTAAAAATCCACTATAATCTATTATTTCAACTTTTATAGTTTTTGCTTCATTACATTAAATTTTAGTGAATATTTCTGTGTAAAAATTTAACACACGAAATAACAGATATATGAACAGACAGTATTTTATCAAATATTTACTGATCACCAGCATACCTTTCTTCTAATACTACCAAATAAAACAGAAATATGCAGTGTTAATACCCAGACATAAAAAGCAGAACATATCCAGTTCGAACTCCTATAACAGAAAAGTTCAAAGAAATTTAGGTTTATTTTGTTCCTTAAAAAAAAAATAAAAAGAAAAAAGAAGAACACTTGAAGTTTCTAGCTACTTTTTTTTTCCTCCATAAAATGGTTTCATTGCAGGTCAATCAGAATGAGATTTTGTTTTGACCTCATTACAGTGTTTTATTTCCCTTTCATCTGTTCAACCTGAATATATAACTGCCAGGTCATCCTGATTAACTATTAAGCATAATATTATTTGTACTAAAAAGGCAAATGATGAAGTAAAAACAATTATCTTCTTCATTCTTCAGCAACAACTAGGAGAGAGAAACACATGCCCTAAAACAATCTGGATTAATTCAGCTATCTTTTTTTCCAGAACAGAAGTATTTCATAAGGACAAGTTAGCCTAATTTTAGCTAGTGTGAAAACAGAAATGTAACCGTTTCCTCTGTTCCATGGTCAGAAATTGTCTTCCCAATTCAATCCATTAAATGCTTGCAGAATGAGAAATGTGACCTTATATTTATGTTTCTCCACTTAATAATTGCTGTTTGATATTTTCAAAGCCATGTTGGGGATTAGAATATGCACTAATTCTGGTTTTAAATATAGCCTATATTTATTCAACAGCCTTGGAAATATTTATTTTCTATATGAAAAGACAAAATCATGTCTGCTATTATATGTACATATTCAAAAAAGTTGTATGATTTAATTTTTGCCTTTGAAAAATTAAGTATGGTTATTAAAAAGAAATTGGCATATATTGGATATTTCTTTTGTCTGTAGCTGAAAATTTAAAACAATCATAGTCTTACTTTTGGTGAACTTATTCTGACATCTTTTAATCTATTTTTTTATGAGTCCTTATACATGACCACCACTTTGTTTAAGAGTGCACATGTATTTGCATCCGATATGCAGAGAGCTATGCAATCTAGATGCAATCATCATGCAGTCTGCAATAGATAGGACTAGATATAGTGATAGAGATAACTACCAACATAACACTTGTAAAATGCTAAATACTATGCCTCAGAAAAAATACCAATGAGACTATGAGAAGATTAGCAGTTCAGTCGACATTATCTCCATATCTTTTAAAACCTGCAAGATAATGTCAGAGTTGCACTGATTCACCTCAGGTAGTATAAAGTAAGGAAATATTTTTATATCCAGCTCAGAGAGATGCAACCTGAGGAGCCTGTCAGAAGTCATTTTAGGCCAGCTGTTATGACTGATTGATACATGACAAATTATGAAGGAATCCACTGCCATACAAACTTGGAATGCAACGTGCACTTTGTAATCAAATATGCATGCCCATACACTTACTTCACAGTAAATCTGTCATTACATACACATGGGCCAATGGCCCTGCGAAAGAGGATTTCTGCAGTCTTACCCCAATGAGAAACAGGTAGAAAACAGCCACAAAGGGGTACTCAAATTTCTCTTACGTGATTATTCTCCTAAATTTTCAGATCAGCATTTCAGATGTCTCACTGAAGGCTCTGAATTTAAGCTACAGTGGCAAATTTCATGGAGTCACATGTTTATGTTCATTCACTCCACTCCCTTGGTGGAGTCTCCAGCACACTCCCCAGCTGCAGGACACCACAATCTATAAGGTTGACTCAGAACCAGATTCCCTAGAGCTGCAACTGTGCAAGCCTAGGTTTTGATGGGAACTGGTTTTCTAATTAGAACTTTTCATGTGGGAAAAAATGAAACAAAACAATTTCATTGATTTCCAAAAGGAATCGTCTCAGGGTAGTTGTGCAAGGTAGGACAAAGACTAAAGACAGGGAAATGAAAAGTCCTAACCAGATTCAAGAAGACAACAACAGAATGTAATTGGAAGGATTTACTATGGCAAGGAAATGACAGGTAACTCTGAAATGCACAGTCAATTTTATACCCCATTGGAGAAAACAAGACACTAAATCCGATTCAAACTTTTGAATGTCTGGTAACGTTTCAGTGATAATTCCAAACATACAAATGAGCCTAATTTTAACAAAGAACTCCGTAAAACAAAGACATGGAGGGGTGTGTATTTTTTTTGTTTGGGGTTTTTTTTATTCTCCCAGTAAAACCTGACCTTCATAGACCCTAGATCTGGCTCTACTGAGCTTGCACAACAAGAAGAAATCACTGCTCAAAACAGAAGAACAAGCTGTTGTTGTTGAGTTGGTCCACAATTAAAATCTTTTCTGCCATGAAATTGAACATTGCACATTTATTTTTGTTCTGGATTGGAAAAAAAATGAAACCGCTACAATAGATCAACTCATGGCGGTAATAGACCCGAGAACTTTAAGAATGCTTTTGGGCAACATCAGCCAGGAATGTCAAAGATTTAGTTAACCTTGCCTTAGAGCAGAGAAAGAGATTAGAACAAGATGAACACAAGCTTAAATTCAAATTATAAGTGCATAAGAAATTAAGTATACTGTCCTGGTTTTGGCTGGGATAGAGTTAATTTTCTTCCTAGTAGCTGGTATAGTATTGTGGTTTGAATTTAGGATAAGAATAAAGTTGATAACACACTGATGTTTTAGTTGTTGCTGAGCAGTACTTATACTAAGTCAAGGACTTCTTAGCTTCTCATACTGCCCTGCCAGTGAGGAGGCTGGGGGTACACAATAATTTGGGAGGAGACACAGCCAGGACAGCTGACTCAAACTGGCCAAAGAGATATTCCAAACTATACGATGTCATGGTGAACAATAAAACTGGGGTGAGTTGACCAGGGGGTGGCAGGCAGCCTGTTGCCCGGGGACTGGCTGGGCATCAGGCAACGGGCAGTGAGCAATTATATTGTGGATCACTTGGTTTGTATATTATTTTAGTAGTAGTAGTTTAAACTGTCTTTATCTCAGCTCATGGGTTTTACCAGTTTTCCAATTCTCTCCCCCCATCCCACTGTGGGGGAGACAGCTAATGGCTGCGTGGTGTTTAGCTGCCAGCTGGGTTAAACCACAACATAAACCAATAGCTGATATTAAAATTTCAAATCACGAGAAAATGGATAAGAGTTTTCAAAACTTAATGTTTCAACTTTTTTCCTACCAAGTTTGTCAGAATAATCCATTTCCTCCAACATTTCAACTTCAATAAGAGTACCGTTTTGATGAAAAACTGTCAAAAAAAATATCAGACAGCTCTTGTGAAGATTATTACACAGCACAGTTCACACCTGTAACATTTTCACTGTCAGCCAAAGTGCAAATTCCCTCACCAATGCACATTCAATAATACAGTGGCAATTTATAAAAAGCAAATAATTATAATCAGAGCAAAGGGATTAACATCTCCCATCTCAAAAATATCATTACCAAGAGATTCAGGTTGAAGGAAGAAGCAGCAAAGTTAGTAATTATGGATTCTGTGTATCCCAAATATTTTAATGCAAGGGCAAATGCGTTAACAGTCATGCATTCATTTAGTTAAAACTTACCACAATAAATTAGCTACAAGCACACGGTAGGAACCTGAAAGTCAGTGGCAGAAATAAGAGCAAAGTTAGGAGAGTCCTCAAAGTTGAACATTTGAAAGATGAGTTTAAAGGAAAATTGCATCCCCAAACAAGCCAAACCATGCTTTGCATGAACCACAAAAGACACTGGTGCTGAAGCAGCCTCTGGGGCTGCTTGGACCGTGTGCCTGCTCAGCCACGGAGCAGCTAGCACCAGGAAGTTAGTCCAGGATGGACATTACTACAGCAGACTCGTAGCAACTGCGTGGCCACACTTCACGTGCCCTGGGTGTACCCACACAGGGATTTAGTGAGGTCTGGAGAGCATGTTGTAAGCACCCACCCCAGCTCAGTGTGCGATATCCTTCCCTTACAGAAAAACTTAAGACTGATTGCCTATCAAAGGACCAGTTGACTCAATTATTACGTCAGGAATACTTGTTTCCTAGAGTGTAGCTTAGCCCACTCCTGAAGTACCCACACTGCCCTGTAAGTCCAGCATTTCTCAAAACCTGCCCATTCCCATCCTCCTGGACTGCACATAGCCTCATCAGACTAAAAAGTAATTATTCAATGACAAAGTTTTAAATAGTATCCCAAACATTTCTAAAACCTTATTTCACCCTATAGCAAGCATCACTATTACTTGCTTGTAATAAACCACAGTAGAAATGACTCAGAAAAACTTTAATCCCATTTTAAGTCGGTACACATCCTTTCTTTGACTTCAGTGGACATAGGACTAATCTTCAGTGTAATCCAGTAAAACAGCAACTTCATTCAGGAATATGAGTGCACACACATATTTCAGAAAAGTACTTGTGATATTTAGGACTTGGCAAGGTCTAGAATCTCCTTAGGTTTCTCAGGGAAGAACAACATATTCCCTACCTTGTTCTGCGGGGTTCCAATATACAGCTGTCGGGTATCATTTCACTTGACTTAGTCTTCTGCAAAGTCCACCCCTTCGGCTACCTAACATTTTCGGTTTATTTTCTTTTCCCTTTTGCCCTGCTTGTGGTTAAAACTGACTTAAAAGTATTGATTTTCTTACAGTTGAATTTGCTGGTTCAAAGCAGCTTCAAAACATGTTATTCTACTACATCCCCATGCCAATTTTGGATGCACCTGTTTCTGAACATGCTAAAAGCTGCACGAGCAAGAACCTTCTACTTTGCAGCTTAGCAAAAGGTGCTATCTCCATGCTACTACCACTAAGAAAACCACAGTATAATACACTAGATGTTCTACAGGAGGGCAGTCTGATTTGGTGCTTTTAAAACAATCTTAGATAGAATTACTGTAATTTGGTGGAAGCGATCTGTAGGCTACTGACACCACATTAAGAACTGCATTTCTAGACAAGAAGAATATGAAAGACTTCTTTTGTCACATGTAATACGATATAGTCACTGAACGTCTACTCCAGCAGTACTGACCCATAAACTGAACTTTCAACATCCACAAGATCAAAAGCAATTTGGACAAATTAAGACATTAGGTGGACTCACTAAATTCTCCCATCCAAGCAGTGTGGCTGTCATTGTCAAGACTTTCTTATAGGACACTTTCAGATGCCAGGTGCATGATCATATCCTATGCCTTTAAATCTGGGATTATCACAAGCCCTTTACTTCAGTCCCCCAAGACTTGTGTACTGCAATACACAGGTAGGGGTGGAAGGATCAAGACATGGAGCATAGCTCAAAATTTAGAGGGAGACAATACTCACTCATTCAGTTGCAAGAGCCTGGGTTCCTCCCCCCCCGCCTCTGGAAAGCCCTGCTTTCCTGCTGGACTGAAGGTGAACTGACTGGTCTTCCAGCAAGTACCTCATATGGGGGGAGGCAGTGGCTCAAACTGAGCTCCTGTGCTGTTCCTGGATTGACGTTATGTCAACAGTCCCTTCCTCTCACACGGTTGGATGTTAGTTCTAGCAACTAAGGTTTTACTGCTTAGGAGAGGGATGGAAACATCAGGTACTACATGCTACAAGATGGACCATTCTAACCCCTTCTTGTGTTTCTAAGGAATAGAGTAGAAATTATATGGAAAATATCTGATGGAAGAAAAATTATGACATAAGGGAACAAAAATACATTGACTCCAGAATTCTTGGGGCTCTGTCCAAGATTAGTGGGTTCCTTATTGGACACTCCTCTTCCTACCGACTCTTGCATCTTTTTTCAAGCCCATAGTCATTCTCTTGTGGAGAAGAAATAACTTCTAAAATCTTTCTATAGCTATTCAATACCACCCAAAGTACCTACTGTGTAACTGCTCTCAGATTCTTCTTAATGTTAGAAGTCCGTGTGTTTAAGCAGTGTAAGTACTGTAAAGTTGACTGAAACAAGCCTCTATTCACTTTTTCTCCTGAGGAAGCAGATTGAAGTTTACTCTGACAAACAGCTGGACTGTTGGCAACAAAGGGTTAATACATTTGCTTTCAGAGACTCTGATGAGAAAATGAAGCAATAAAGGACTCAGCAGAAAGCACCAAAGAAAGTTTTAAATATACTCTGAAAATATACTCTGAACTCTGTGAAAATATATATGGGAGTCCACATGGAAAAAAGAAGGAATGAGAAAAATAAATTGTTGAGTTGGAGCACTTGCATAATTCAGAATAGGAACATGGAAAAAATCAGAAATTCCACCACTCGCATTGCAATTGGCATTTTCCTTTCAAGTCCACAATTCAGAAGGATGTTTTATTTTTGTTCTGGATATTTATTTTTTCCCCTTCATGTCAAAGTTGGACATTTCAATGTGTTATGAAGTAATGAAGTGTACAGAGATGGGTAATTTGTCTGCAGGTATGTTATGGGTGAATCGTTTCAAGAAGCATTTCCAAAATGGTAGAATTTACTTTGATAAAGTGCCAGTGGAGGCCACATTGAAATGTGATGGCAAGACTACACTGTAGTTGAAACTACCCTTACTGAACTGACAGAAAGCTGAAGTTCTGTAGTAGCTGTACAAAGCCTGTAGTAATTAAGACACTTAATGGGAAAGCCCAGGCAATATCCTTCAGTAAAGATTAGATGGTAGCCTCATCACAAGAGAAGATATGATCAGCACAAAAGCAAGTTTGAGAGACTTATGAATGTCTCTCCCTTTTAAAGATCCAACTAAATGCAATCTGGAAAGGTAATGGAGAGCATTGTTGTTAAAGCTGAGATAATGGGATAAAAAAGGGGCAGGGTGGGGGGAGTAGAAATCACACAGTACTGCTACCTGATAGGCACAAACCAGCCAGAGTAATTTTACACACAACATGGAGTAAGAGAAGAAACTTCACTTCCCCTCACCTCCACCACAACAGAAATCTATCATCAAAGAACAGAATCAATCTCTTCAATCTCATATTTAAGCTACAGAAAACAAAATTACCTTATGGATTTATCAGCTTAGGCCCATACCATGGCTCACCTTTGAAAGAGTTATAACTTTTCAGGGAAGCCATGAATGAGAGGAAGACAGTGAGAAAACTAGAACCACAAAAAAAAAAAAACAAAACAAAACAAAACAAAACAAAAAAACCCAACCCAAACATTATTTCAACCTACAGCAAGTCTGTAAGAAATAAATATTCCCCTGAGGGCCAATGCATACTAGGCAGTAGAGAAAAGCAAGATCAACTTCTCTAACAAGTGTAGATTAAAATTATATCATCCACATGCAATTGGAATTTCACATATGTATTAAAGAAACAATAAGTTATTACTCTGCAAAGAAGCTTTCTGCAAGCCTGTGATATCTGAGCTTGAGTGTTCATTACAACATATGAGCGAAGTTGTATCATCTTGGTTCAATTGCAGAACAGAGACAAACATAAGAACAAGCCTTTCACCTTGTAGAATCATTCCTACCAATGCAATGCAACTGTTCTGGCCACAGTCAGCAGTATTTTGGCACTCAGGGATGTAGAGAGGTGCCCAATATTTAATTTTCTTGTATTTGTTTGTTGGTTTGGGGTGGTTTGGGTTTTTTTTCTAAAGTAGCCAAGCAAGTGAGATGCATAACTTGCCATTGCAATTTCTAGTCCTTGACAATTTTTTAAAAGCCAACAAAATGCCCCTTTGACAACAATGACCTCAAAACACACATCAGCCATCTAGTTAAATTTCTATGTCAGTCAGGATCAACTGCCCAAGTGTTCACAGGAAGAACAAACCAGTGAGGAAATGAAAAAAAATTCATGTTAAAATTCAAACAAATATTCCTGGAGCATGTCCTGCCCTCCTTTGCTAGTTCTAATGTCAAGTAATTATCAGCTTCCAAGTGCTGCTGGCCATCATCATTTTCACTTTTGAAAGTAACTGACAGCACATAGTAAGAATTGCTTTGATTGAGAAGTGATATGATAATAGTTGATGATCTTACACTCTGCCAGGCTTGTCTAAGCAGATAAGAAGGTGCAGAAATAAAGTGGTGTCACAGGGTACTAGAAAATCTACACCAGCTTGAGATAAAGTGCATTGCTGTGCCCACATGTACTCATACAAGTTTTTCCAAGAATCTCTCAACAAAGTAAGGCTGAGAAATGAGTGTAAGGTTCTGAGACAGTTCATAGTTAGAAATCCCTGAAACTACTAGTCAGCTTATAAATTGGACCATAATCCTCTACCACCAGGCATTAACAACATACCCTTCAAGCCCAGAATAGTTTGCTATAGCGTACTTTAGGTCACAATAGTTGACCCCATTTCTATACTGCCAACATGCTCTAATCACTGCAGGCTTATTTGTGTTAATTTCAGTTGATGGCATAAGTCTCCTGCAAGAACACCAATCCCTTACCGAGGTAGGATTGGCCCTGATATTTTCCAGGACCAAAAAAATATTCATAGTGAAGAGTCTTAATGAAAATTTTTTTGTGCCCATGCAGAAATCAGGTTATTGCAGAAATATCTGCCTAATACTTTCACAGAAATCCCTTGTAAAGTATTAGTACCACCTCTGCTGGAGAAAAGCGAGATCTTGATATCCACAGTGTTGTCTGCATTGGCAGAATGGAGCTGAATTGCTCTTGATGAGCTACAGCAATAGAGTACACAATTCATGGCAGGAACCTAAATGCCACTATCTTTCCCTAAAACAGAAAGCTTACGGAATTTCCTCTTTGAATGAGGGAAAGTTATGAGGATAAATAACTACAATCTGTTTTCCCATTCTCTCTGCAGTGATTTACACAAGTCTTGCAATTTTACGTGCTATGTAGCGAATTCCTGCTGGGCAAATTCCTTTTTCAATTGATTTGCTTGTTACCCTGCTCTCGTCTGGCCCCACAACATGTAACTTATGACAGCTTAGAACTTTCCTTTGTATGTCAATGCAAGCTGACAGTTTACACAACTTGACTCACTTGGGAACCTGTAATTTGCCTTGCTACATGCACCCTTAAATTGTGGTTTGGAAAACATTAGCCTTTCAAACATAAATAAACTGGAGAATTAAATCACATTGCTAACGTATACACTATTTGAATATGAAATTATCACTGAATGGAAAAAGAACTTATCTGCAACAAGCAAAGATTCAAATATGATGTGCTAATGATACATTTCATGGGAGAAAATATGAGTGAAAATAAACACCCTATGGATTTACAGCCAGTGATGAGTTTAGCTGATTTGAATTAAGAATGAGGTGTAATACAATCAAAATTAATAGGAAGCTGGTACAAGACTATTTTTCTTTTAATAATACTTGGAACTTCATTGCCTTTCCAAATTCCCAGAGTCTTTTCAGCTTGAAAAGTCACTCAAATAATGGCTTTATTCTGAGTAAACTAGTGTGGTTTGATACTATAAATATATCTGCTTAGACACATGGGCTGATTCTGCCAAGTCTTCTGCACGTGTTTACATTTCACAGACACAAATACTTCGACTGCACAGGCCTTAAAAACTAAGCACCTGCCTACATATTGACATCTTTGCAAGACTCTTCTGCAGAGTTTATTAATATTCATTTTCACATTCTTAGTAAGAAGGAAATGACACAAATGAGCTTCAGCATATGTGCTTAATTTTACATAAATAATCCAGTTAACTTCATTGTTAATATTCATGTGCATAAAGTTAAGTACATTGATATTTGCCAGATGGGAACCTCTGTGATTGGCTTTCATCTGGATCCATTTGTATTTAACTTTTAAATGTTGGCATATTATTTGGACCTATGGTCTGTGGAAATTCATCTCAGAAGTGTGTGGGATACATATTGGTTCACAACAGTGAGGTGCATGTTTTGGAGATGATGAATGTCTCTCCAAATTAAGCCAGTTATTTTACAAAACACTTGGTTTAAGTGGAGACCACATTGAGAACTGTACCAAGATGAATTTTAAAATTAGCCTTTTATTTTCATAAAGGAAATTAATCCTGCATAATGCTAAAGCAAATCAACCTAAAGTTCAACCACTTAACACACAGTGTACACAACATTTTGAAATTATGTAAAATAAAAACATTTCCTCCCCCTGCCCCACAAAAAAGCAGTAGTGTTATGAGGATACTGGGAGGACATCTCCACAGGACATCTACTCATTTAAACCTACAAAGCATCAGTACAGTACATACTCCATCACAACAGATACACTGAAATAAGATTGCTCAACAACCTTTCCTTTTTTTTTATTCTGTAGCCTAGTAATATTTTCTTTGACAAGAAAAAGTAGTCAGACTTCTTTTGCTGCGTAAGAAACTAAACTATATTAAAGCCAGAGCTAAAGAAAACAAAAAAGGGACCCAAGATCCTCATTCCATCTCATAGTAGCAATTTAGTTTGCTCAACACCCTGTCAAACCCATTTGACATGAAATTCCAGTCTACTAAAAAGTGGGTTTTCCTCTAATTTATTTTTATAGTACTTACTGGTTTGATCCCTCTTTATTGTACCTGGGAGGTAAGCTCCTCCACATCATTGTCAAAGGAAAAATAACAACTTTGAGAAGTATTTTAATGAATCACATTTTGTGTTGAAAGAAAACACTGTCATCTTCCAAATTCCATACACACAAAATCAACAGATTATGCTCCTCCTGCAAGCTTCTTAGAATATAAGACCTGAACCTAGCTACACAATGCAGATCTAATGTTTTTGCCCTCACAACAGATTTCTAAGAGGTTGAAAACATATCTAAAGGCAACTGCCAGGCTACTTTTTTTTTTTTTTTCAGGTCTAAAGGCAAAAATGAGCCAAATAGCATAAATCATTATAAATAACAAATAAGGCATCCATAAGGGAGAATAGTTTCAAGAGACTGTTTTGCCAATGTAGAGATGCAGAGTATGGAGCATAAGCAACCCATGTGAAAGCTCCTGTCCTTACAACAATATTCTGCTGCTGTTATGGTCTGCAGCTGGGTGACTGCAAATGAAGGCAAAACCAATCATCACAGCAGAGCTGCTGCATCACACTTTCTCATTATCTGCAGTCTCCTAGTCCGAGACAAACATACAGGGACAAGAAGCCTGATTGTTATACGGCTATGGTAAAGAAAACAGTTCTTTGATAAATATGACTTTTCTGTTTATGTCATGCTGCCCTTCCTCCACATCCCCAAGACAGTCTCAGAGCTCTCTACAGTGCTGCAAGAAGAAATGCTTCAAGACTTCTGAACCTATTGAACATTTTGCTTCCCTTTCCCAGTGTATCAAAAATATTAATACACAAACATCATTATCCCAAGTTCACACTGCTGCCAGAGTGGCAACACATATTCTCTACTAAGAAAACATGGGAAATCCCAGACCAGCTATAAGTCTAGGGTGCCTGGAGAGAGCGAGAAGCTCAGGCTGGCTGCAAAAGCCTCTCTGCACTTAAGATACTACATAGAAAGGAACTGGGTTTGGAATCTTAATGTGAACCTATTATAGTTACATGATCCTAAATACCTACCCCACATAAAAAAAAACTGCACAGGTAAGAATGCATGTGCTGTTCCTCTAATTTTAGGCTTGTCATATTACAGAACACTTGCGGCTTATATATATGCATATAATTACATATACAGTAATTTTGCCCATGAAGACACATGCTTAAAGAAAAAGAAAGCAAATTCATACTCAGTGTCATCAAAAACCTGTTTCACGTTGACTGAAAAATGCAATCTTCTGAGAAGAATCTTTTAGATGTTTCAAATGAAAATCCAAATTATTACAAGTTCAACGTAACCAACACAAGATTTTTGTAATTTCTTTTTTCAACAAGTATTTCTTGACAGAAGTGTTTGATGAGTTAATTGCAATGTATCATGAGATTTTCTGGGGAAAAAAATGCTGTATACACAAAAGCAATTGGGTATAAATATGATTAACTCTTAATTCAGTAAATTTACACAAAACCCAGATTTTTTTTCCCATTTTTCTGCCCTCTAATGTACCCCAAGTCAAGAATCCACAAGTTTGACAAGATTTGATAAATACTTTTAAGCAAGAAGGAAGGGGGGAAAATGGAAAGACTTTGACATTTTAAAAATAGAACAGCACGTCCATTTTGAAACTAACTTCATTTTTAAAGCTTTAAATACCTTCAAAACATAGTTATCTGAGTTTTGTACCATGTTTTCTACAGCCATAGCATTTGTAACTGAACAGAAGGACATTCTTCATATCTTTGCACTACCAAAACCAACCTCAGAACATTGCATGTTGAGTCAACATGAGCCTCCCCTCCCCTACCCTCCACCCCCAATGCTTAAGTTTGGCCACAAGACAGAAAAATCCATTACTTCCACTGCTCTACATTTTATTTCCCTGTAACATCATGCTGCATTGTAGTTTCTGCTGTAAGAATATCTGCATGTGTTCCTGCTGAGTTACATACTGTGCGTAAACTTGGCTCCTTATCTGTTACTACTAGTCTGTTCTCATCTTTTATCCACTGCCACTTGTTGGCATTAGTTCTTGAATGTATTCACTTAAGTCTATGATTTATTCCTGCGTTACTAGCAATAGTGCAAGAAAAGGATGTTGTTTCACAATAATTCCATTTCCCCTGTTCTTGCTCAGAATAATTATGTCCTGATAGGTCTTTCTGATAAGAAACTACAAGAAAACTTCCTGTGAAAAGCAAACACACTTTTTCTGACAGGTGGAAAGATGCTATCATCTTGGGTACAGTCTGTGAACACCAGAAGAAAAGTGTGTCCTCATAATGGTTTTGCATGTGTTGAAAAAGCAAACAAGAGGAATCCTGCAGGCACAAAATATGTTGCATACACCACTAAACTACAGAGGGCTTCTGGTGGGTGCATCAGAGAGCTGTTCTAGAGGGACTGCCAATTGTAGAAGTGAGGTTTTAGTCACCTCAGAATTGGTAAGGACAGAAAGGAAAACTGTATCAAACTCAGGGATCCAAGCCAACCCAAATTTAGAGATTAAAAAAAATACCCAGCAACCCCCATTAAGTTACATATAACCGTATTGGGTTTCTGTGCCAAGGTTTTGGTAGCGGGGGGGTTACAGGGGCGGCTTCTGTGAGAAGCTGCTGGAAGCTTCCCCTGTGTCCGACAGA
>JANZLQ010000031.1:9688114-9715468 GCA_026212715.1 Elanus axillaris | reverse complement strand
CCCCCCCAAATGCTAACCCTTTAAAACGAGTCTTCTCTCTTCTGCAGTAAGAGAAGTTGGGGTCCATGGCCTAAACTAGCTGCAACAGCTAGTTGGATGATCATCTGAACTTTCTCTTATGAAGACCCTGAGGCCTGGCTCCCTCTCTCTGTCAAAAAGCATCTGCACTCTTTGTGCCCAGGTGCCTTATTTTGCTGCTGCTAGACCTATCCCCACCTATAAAATGAACACCCATGAGCTCCCGCCCAAAGCCCTGCAGATGCAGACCAAATGCCAACAGGGAAGATTTCATGCTAGCCAGCATGGCTTTGTAACAAACCACAGTTTGATGGTAACAGTCAAAACCTTCCTAAACCCCTGAGATTTCTTCCCAACTTTCCTTCTTGCACGTAACTCGATACATTTGTAATAATTTCAATTGCTGCTGTTTCTAGGAAAAACATAAGGCTTGTCTCTGTGCACATCTGTAAACTTACCTACCAGCCCTTATGAAAAAGGATGCTCCCTGCCTATCCCTGCGCACACTGGGGTGCTGCTTTTCACACTGGGAAGTACCTGATTCTTCTGAGACAAGGAGACCATCCCACTTTTGGATACCAATACTCTGCTTGTACACAAACTCACATATAAAAAAAAGTGGAGATGCCGCTGCTCACAGTGATTGCACGGCAGACCAGGATGCTGTTACTGGAGAGTCATCCCACAGTGAAATATGGAGGTTAAACAAAAAACAGCAAAAAAACCCCCCAAGCAAACATCACAAGCAGAACATTTAAAAATCTCATCCAACAATTACAACATAAATTGACAAGACATGAAAAAGCGGTGACATTTTTCCACAGGCTTCTTGCTTAGCTGCACTTTAGTAATGTTTCACAGAATTGGCAGAGGCTGAACTCTAGCAGAAAAGTCAGCTTCTTTCAAGTTTAAAGTCCCTTCTTCAAGGCCTGGACGTATTAGAGCCACTGACAGGGAATTAAGCTGACAAAAAGCCTTTTTTTTTTTTTTGCCACTTCCATCGTTGTCAGAAACAGATTAATTTGGCTGAGATTTTCAATGATACAAAAACTAGACTCAAACCTGAAGTTAGCCTGAGGTTCCTGTACCCTTGCAGTAAATGTTTAATCTAATGGAAATAAGAAAACCATAAAACATCAAGTAAGTGGTGATTCTTTAGGGGGTGTGGGTGTACGACTGTTGAGGAAAGCAGAGGTCATTTAATTACGTTTTCTCCTTCCCTCATCTCCACCATTTACTGCCTTGTTTAAGTGCACTCTAGGTCTTGACAAATAAATGAACAGATGCCAGCCTGTTAGTAAGCTTGTTTTTAAGAATGTTCATTCCAGGAGAAGAGCTTTCTGAAAACATATGGTGAGCTAAATACACTGAAGATTTTTCTCAGCTGGCTTCATCTGTACAGGAATATACCCCTCAGGTGAGACGCTCAGAATACCCAGCATTAAGTCAACAGGATAGAAATCCCCAGGTGAAAGGTACCACATATGCCAAAAAGCAGGAAAGGGGAAAAAAATTCTCCTTCCTGGTTAGTCTTAGAAATCTGATTGCGATTCAGTCCTCATTGATTTTTATAGTGATAAAACGTTGCACTCACTGCAGATCATTGTAGTAACAGCCATGTTGATTTAAATCCTACAAAATCTAACACAAAAAGACAGGCTGCAGAGCACCCCACCGCCTGAGAACCACAGCATTTCACAGATGATCAGGAATCAGGCTGACCACAGCAAGCCACCTGTGACATCAAAACCCATGAAATTCAAAGGCTTTGACTGCAGTTCCTTTGAGCAAAAAAGCCTGGCCTATCAAAACAACAGTACCTGCCTCACCTCTGCGCACAGCCTTCTCCTGACAGCAGTGCTGGATGGAGAATGCCAGAGCCTTTCTCCTCCTCTAAGGAACATCCTCTGCAGATCACCTAATCGCGAGAAGGAAAACCCTGATCCTCAACAGCTGAATAAATATTTCATTATTTTCATAGCAGCAAGCTAAACATAAAAGCAAAGGACATTAGCCGTGCATAAGTAGGTAGGATCAAATACTCAGTATTGTGTTTGGTTCTCCATCTTAACAAAAGGATTTTTAGCAGATGACTAAGCACCCTAAGTGGCACAGTCAATGGGATGAAATTAAACAAGTACAGTTGTGTCAGAAACATTAGGCCCTTAGCTGTCTGTGAAGCACAATATTAGAAGTGACAGAGGGAAAAGTTCCACATAGCAAGCGAAACCTGAAGTCTTTTTGCTGTGTCAGCAAAGGGTGGGGGTAGGCACCCAAACATACATGTCCTATTTTTGTTTTGTTTCATCCCTTAGAGAGAAGCCAACTCCAACACTGCAATCCCAAGCAACAAGCGTACATCGCCACTCAAAACACGGATGCAGAACGAATAAATTCTGCTTGCAACACCCTGTTTGTACCTACTGAAACACCACATTAATTTGAATGCAGCTTGTCACGGATGCAGGAAAAGCTTCAGGGACAAAAACTAAAGCAAGCTCATTGTGGAGAGTGTCAGGTACAGATAGCTCAAATTCCACTCTGCCGTGGGCCTTTTCCACAGCTTCCACAACTCCATCAGAGTAGGCACTATGCATTTCCTTTTCCTAAAGGAATGGTAAAAGGCTAATTAAGACACTGGAAAATATACAGACCTGTCAAGTGTTATATACCAAGAGCAAGGCAGAACATGACAGAACTGTTATGCTCCTTCCTGACCTGAGTTTTTACAGCAGTTCGTGGCTCCACCAACCAGTGCAACTGGTGGGTTGATTTGCTGACCAGCTGCTGCTGCACAGGGTTGCAAGAGAGTTTTTCACTTAGCAGAGCCCCATCCTCAAAGAAATTCTAACCAGCCAAGTCTCCAGCAGAAGCCTGCAGCTGCAGCTCCTGCCTCATCAGATACCACCAAATGCATCAGAAATTAACCTGTTTGAGAGGCCTGTCCCTGCCCTCAGATCTTGTGCATTTTCCCTGGTTGAAATACCAGTGCATAAAGTTGGTGTGAGCTAAACCAACCCAAGCAGAAGTTGTGACTCTGAAGTACAAATGATTTCTTGAAATCATTATAAGCTTGCCCTATGTGGGAGGTCAGACTAAATTTTATGGTAAAAAAAAGTTTTTCTAAGGATTTCTGAAATAGCCTTATTTTTAAGTTCCTGCAGTCTTGATGCCTTCAGTGATGACACTGCATATATTTCATACATCCAAACCGGTATCATCACATTTTGCCTTCCTTTTCCAAGAATGGCATAAATTTCATTTTATCAGAGCAAAAGTAGTAAGTTAGGAGACGAGGAGAGGGGGAGGAGAACTGAGTAGCTTGGTGATAGTCACCAACCAGCAACTTGCTTTCCATTCTGACAAGCTCAACATTTCTTCTTTGTCAGGACCATTATCTCCGTACCTAGCCAAGAGTTTCCAAAAAACATTGGCGAGAGGAGGGCAGGCAGTCACATAGCAATTTTGTTCTTTTGCTACTGAATTTAAACACTTGGGGGGAGAGAAAGAAGAATTAATTAGAAGTGATGAGAATTCTTAATTTTTTTTTCTTCAAATTTTCATGTCAATATATTATTCAACTTCTTCATTAGGTCAAAGAGATAGGAAGTGGCTAAGATTTCTTTATTACTATTTTTATTATTTTTTGATTTTTAAGTGAAAGAGGTTTAATTATTACCACTTACAAAACTGATGATCCTGAAACCCATGGAGTTTCCACAGATCACATTAGGTAGAACAAGGGTATAACCTGAATTCACTTAACCAAGATCAATACCTTATCTCCTGCAAAATTCTGTCTTGATACTTAAAGATATAATGTTTTCCTTTCCTGAGATATTTCCAATTTTGCAGCCCCCCAAAGACACATACACTCTTCGCAACTGACTGGGATTTCCTATTTTGAAGAAGTTTAAGTGTTCAGTTTATAGACATTTTGCCAGAAAATTAAAAATTATTCTGACATTTTCACAAACTGAGTTTGATCATTTCATGTTCAACTCTAAAGATAACCAGCCAACGCCACAGTCAGTTTCTTCATGATCAATTCAAAAACAATTGAAGCACAACTAAAATGATCAATGTAAAGAATATACTTTAACACAGTTTCTAAAGAATGCAATTATGGATCACTAAACCTTTTAAAGGAAGTTCAATCTAAGTTAGACAACTCCATAACTGTAACCTTATCTCCATATTAATCTTATTTATAGCCTGGTAGGCCTCATAAACAGGAATCAAATTGCAGCAGTTTCAAAAGCAGTAGTATGCAGCTAAACAGAAAAAGAAGCTTCACCTGGGCACAGCTTTGGATGAGACTGTGTGCATGGAGGAAGGAGAGCATCTGTATTTGTGCATGAGGTTCTCTGGTTGCAGGATTTTGCATTTCCCTTTGTTGAACTTCATGACATTCCTCCCTGCCCAACCCTCCAGCCTGTCCAGGTCCCTCTGAATGGCAACACAACCTGTCTGGCATATCAGCCACCCCTTCCAGTTTTGTATTATCTGCAAGTTTGCAGATGATACAAGTCCCCGAGTCCTCTGTCCCATCATCCAGATCATTAATGAAGAGGATAAACAGCATTGGACCTAGTATCAACACTTGGGGTACTTCAGTAGTGATTGGCCTCTAGCTACACTTTGTGCCACTGATCACAGCCATCTGAGCCCAGCAGTTCAGCTGATTTTCAGTCCACCTCACTGTCCAGTTATATAGCCTGTACATCATCAGTTTTCCTGTGAGGATGCTGTCAAAGTCTGTCAAATGTCTTACTAAGGACAGATTAAAGAACATCCACCGTTCTTTCTGCCTCCACCGGACCACTCATTTCTTCACAGAAGTCAGAGTGGTTTTAAGTGTGACGACTTCTTCATAAATCCATGCTTACTCCTGGTCACCCTTTTGTCCTTCATGTGTCTAGAAATGGTTTCCAGGATTAGTTGTTCCGTTGCTTTTCCAAGGATGGATGTGAAGCTGACCAGTCTGTAGTTCCCTAGATCCTCCTTCTTGCCCTTCTTGATGTGTGATATTTGCTATCTTCCAGCCATTAGTCATGCCCTGGTCACTAGGATTTTTTAAAGGTAGCCAAGAGCAGCCATACTATCACATCACTCAGCTCCCTCAGCATACATGGGGGCATCCCATGGACTTACGTGTGACCAGTTTAAGTGTTCCTAACCTCATCCACAGCTACTGAGTAAGTCTTCCTTGCTACAGACTCTTCTGATCTCAGAGACCTGGGACTCCTGAAAGGTAAATCTCACTGTTAAAGACCAACCTGAAGAAGGTACTGAGTACCTTCAGCCGTTTTGGTATCCTTCATCACCGGAGCCTGTGCCCCATTCAGCAGTAGGTCCATGTTTTCCCTTGGCTTCCTTTTGCTGCTGATGTACGGGTAGAAGCCCTTTATATCACGCTTCACATCCCTCCTCAGACTCAAATCCAGGTGGACTCTGCTTTCCTAACCCCACCCCAGCAAGCTTGGGCAGTTACTCAACCTACTGGCTGGGCCACCTAACCCTGCTTCCACATCTTGTACCCTCCCCTTTTTGTGCCCAAGTTTTGTCAGGAGCTCCTTGCTCACCCATGCAGACCTCCTGCCACCTTTGCTTGATTTCATGCTCATCAGGATAGACAGCTCTTGAGCTTCTGAACTTACGAGCTCTTGAGCTCATCGAGTCCATTTTGTCTACCTGGCTGGAGGTAAAAAAAGGCCTAAAGAAGTTAGAAATGCCACCCTGAGAACAAGATGGACTGGGAGCAGGCCAAAGGCAGAGTAGCAGCAGAGAGCACACAAGCTATAAGGATCCTGCACTATGGTCCCTCTATGGCTGGCATAGATTGTAAAGGACAGTGCAATTTCAGGATGCTCTGAAGCTGCTCTAATATTATACCTAGGAGCTGTCAGTTGTCCCAGAATACAAAGGTGGATTGCAGCTATCCTTCTTTCTTGTTATCTTACATTCTGGTTCAAAGAGAGCAACTGAGAATTAGAGTCCTGGGAGCCAAAAGTCACACTCCTTTTTCTGACCCGAGGCAAGGGAAGGATCTCCTCATACTTTTAAGCTATTCAACAGCTCTCTTCCTAAATTACTGAGTGAGACTTGACTGCCTGATCCTTGAGAGAAACCCTTGCTATTTCTCACTTTGGTATCTCTGACCTGCCATACCTTACGCCCTCACTGCAGCTTATTTCATTAAAGTTAGAAATGTCCAACTTTGATTCACTATCTCTCCAAGCTTGATTTGCACACTTCTAAAATAAAAAAAAAAAAATCAAAAGAAGTTACCAAAAGGTAAAACATCAAAGATCAATGTTAATAAAGTTGTGACAATTTAATGTTGTGTCACACGGTAAGCAACTTCAATATAGGCTGTTTAGCACTAGAAAGGTTATGATTGGCAAAAGTTTAAACAGGAGCTTGCTTTATTTGCCTGTGAAAAAGCACTTACTGAACTCACCAAGTCTCATGCTCCAGGACACCTCCTGCTCACTTATCAGCTGTCTGCAGCTGTACTCCAGGTCACACTTGCTGCTGGAGACAGGAGAGAAGCTGGCCACAGCAAAAGCAATACAACCAATGGGGGTCCTAATAACCAGCGAGCTTCTGATGGAGCACAGGACAGCTAGCACACTGCCCACCACATACCTAGGGAGGCATGTCCTGCTCTGGGCTCATCACACCCACCAAAAAGACTGTAAGCTTCCCTCTATCCATTGACCCAAAACATGGATTTTCACATAGCAGCATCCAGATAATCTGCAAAGTCTGATATCTGTGGCTCTTGGCCCAAGCAGTTGGCTAATATTCAGAGCTCTACATCCATCAGAACACAGTTCGGTCACTGAA
This sequence comes from Elanus axillaris, assembly GCA_026212715.1. Classification (NCBI taxonomy): domain Eukaryota; kingdom Metazoa; phylum Chordata; class Aves; order Accipitriformes; family Accipitridae; genus Elanus; species Elanus axillaris. Next base: position 9,708,598 of record JANZLQ010000031.1, on the reverse strand, counting down.
AACAAATTAACGTCCGCAAATCAGTTTATTAACTATTAACATGCTCAAAACTTCCACCCATCCTTCAAATACAGCAGGAGCAAAGACGTGGCAGTTTCCTACCTCAGAAACCTCGAGCATCTCTCACATAAGCTCTATTTGGAGGTGCTACTTCAGCTCCTGCCAAGGCAAAAATCTCTTGCTTGCTCTTTCTACAGGCAGAGCCTACAAGCAAAAAAACACATGCCTTGTTATTGCAACCAAGGATACCTCTCAGTGCCTATAGCTTCCATGTACCTGCTATAGCTACCTACCACCTTAGGCTGTTTTTATCCACAGCTGTTTTCATTACTGCTAAAACAGCTTTTTTTACTTCTCTGGAGTCATTAAAAGGTTATTTTTCAGGCTCTTTAGAGAAATCTACCACCTCCAGCTGCCAGCTATTAATACCTTCCAGCTTAACAACAGGCTGTTTGTATTACTTCTGTAATGAGGTAAATTAAGCAAATGTATGTATACAGTTATATATATTTACATCTGTATTTGTCAACAAGGAAGCAAAGGCCTTACTTGTTAGGCTGTTAGATATAGCTAGTAGAATTTTTCTTTCCACTGTGCAAATGCTTTGAAAGAATGTAACCTCCTCAATCCTACAATTAATCCAACCCATAGAAGAGGGCTGCATCTGAATTGAGTGAAAATTAAGTCTCCTAAGAACTGAAAAGCTACACAAGACCTGAGTTTTGCAAGAGCAAGATCGACCAAGTGTTAGGTTAATAATAATAATTTTTAAAATCACTATACTGCTGAGCAACCACTTTGGTTTCCAGCCACTGTTGCCCAGCTGTAAGCTCTGTTCTGAGTCCGCACACCAGTCAGTTTACCTAGAGTTCATTACTAACACAACTAACTGCATACCCCTGCAGATCTCAAGTTCAACAGACCAAGGACTGTGGAGGGGAGGTGTCACTGTCACAAGAATCCCACTACACAGGGCTGAGCCCTAGAGAAAGCCGCTGTCATCAAGAGAGCCAAAGCCTTGACCAGACACTCACTTCACTACAGTGAATGTATCAGCACACCAAGGACTCATTTCTCCCACACACCTTGACAATTTGATCCTAAGAGACATAACACACTGAAGTAAATCTTGCAAAACTACATTGTTGGCTGTCTCCCTGCACCCATGTCCTCCTTTTTACAGTAGAGACAGCTACAGTCTCACTTCTAGGGGAAATTACCTTGGCCTGCTTGCCTGACTCACCTCATGCACTCGACTCGAGGGCAGAAATTACATGCAGTATTGTTTAGATACAGGAAGTTAGAGAGGATAGAGTCCAGCATCGAGATTCACAAGGATAGCTCACATGGTTAGTGCAAGCCATTCAGCAAGAAAACAAAACAACAACAAAATAATATTTTTGCAAAATAAACAGATTAACCAAATGGAAGGGGAGGAAAAAGATAACAGGAAAAACACCCACAGTCATCACAAATCAGTTTCATGTTTTCTTTTTATTTCATTTTTTGATTTGCTTTCCATTTCTTAAATGAGTATTTTTACTGGCCAGGTGAATGCAGCAGAAGTTTTCCAAGTTTCTTCATAAGGATTGATAAGGTGCCAGTAGTGTACAAGTATAGCACATATAAGGAGGATACTTCATTTGGAGTGAGTAGCAAGGAAAAAGAGAGTTTCCTTCTGACATTTAAAGAGACATTTCAGTTTACCTCATACAGGTTTAAACTCTAAGCAAACCCTAGTAGCTTTGCTTCTTTCTCAGATCAGTAGTTTTCTAAACTACCATAGAATACAAGTCTTCAATAGGTCACTGATTCTTCTAATTTTTAAGAGCCTTTTTTAAAATTGATTTTCAATATATTCTTTATTAAAAAAACCACTTAGTTTTGAAAAAAGAGCCCTTTGGTTTTCAGAAAGTGTCATGCCATGCCTCCCCTCCAAAAAGCAGTCCATCCTTAAGCTATACAGCATCGAGCACATAAGAACTACATCTCCTCAAAACCATAATATCCTAACCAATATTTCTAAAAGAAGGTAAAGAAAAAAACAGATTCAAAGTGGCTTCTCTCAGAAAACTACATCAACAAGCATTTTACTGCCAGCCAAAAGAAAACTCCATCCACGAAAGCTACAAATGAATTTTACCTACAACCAAAACTCAGCAGTTGCTCCCAGGTTTTCTTAAATGGCTTTCTCTGTTCTGCTGGAACCACCACATAGGATACATCACTAAAAGATGAGTATGTTCCTTCTTACCAGCATATTTCTACTAACAGAAGGAATCTAATATAAAAGGAATCTCCAATGATGAATAATGCCAACACTTCATTCCACAGGAACACCAAATATACAACGGGGAACTTGCAGATGCTGTAAGGGTACAGGAACATCTAACATGACATCAAACATGGTGGCCCTTCTACCTCCAAGACACAAACATTCCTGCAGGTGTACTTCCACTTCAGAATCATAAGTCAAGCCAGAGAGCCTCACAACAAAGTAAATGCCACAGTTTTGGAATTTATGTTTGTACTGGCCCATTTTGAAACGCACTACAGGAAAAAAGGGGCAAAGTAGAGAAAGTTCAGAACAACTGCCTGTGAGCACCTTTGGTGGTGAAGAGGGTTGACAAACCCAAGAACCTGCCCGCTCCTTCGGAATGCCTCAAATTGCATGTCTCAAATCATGTTTTAAAGTATTGTCATGTCTCCGGAGCAGCCACTGATTTGGCTGGCCCTGGAGAGGCAAATCTTTAACTCTAAGGAAAGGGAAGAACATATTTATATGAAGTGAATGAATTTCTTTCAACAGGCACATTGGTTGTGAATAAGCATGTAAGCAGACGTGCCTACAGCCACCTCATCAAAATGCTGTTTGGAAATAAAAGACCAAACTACATGGGAAGGGGCCAAGAAAAGCAAGCTGAGGCTGGCTGCCTAGAAGGCTGAGCACCATAGGAAAGAAACAGAAAGATGCTGTGCAGGGTGATAACCTCCCCTACACTTCCCATGGAGGAGCAACTTTATTTCACAGCGAATTCCTCAGCAGTGACAACACAAATTTGGAATATTCAAAACATCAAATACAAGGAATCATGTTATCTCAGGAGCAGGCAAACAAGTATCTGAACTGCATCCTCTGCTCAAGAGCAAAAAAAAAAACAACCCACAACCAAGTACCGTGCTGCAGTAACCCTGGCAGAGGATGTACATCGTAAGCTGTGTGCAGACTCCCAAGCCAGTGAAATGTTTGACAGAAGAATACAAGTTGGCAGCACTGCTTAATCTGCATTTCAAGGGCACAGCTGAAATTGCAGTTGCACACAGTGCAAACACAGATCACTGAAGGGTATTCTTATATACCTTCTGCTGAAGGAGGCCAGCCAATTATCTTCCCTTTCCAAGTGCTGGTCTCTACACCTGCCCACATTCCCTGGGAAACATGAAAGAGTAGAAAGTGGTTAAATAAACAGCTCTGCACCTTTTATTATCTTAACAGAATACCAATAAGGGCAATCTGGAGAAAGCTTTTTTCTTTGGAGTCCTTTTCGCATCAAACCAGCTTAATAAAGAAATATAACCTTAACCTACCTCTGTCTCACAGGAACATGTTTGCACAATTATCAGTACCGATCAGTCCAAATGAAGACAGTCTTTCTTGGAAAAGCATGACCTAGTTCTTAAGGTCTTATTTCTATACCCGAAGTCTCTGAATGCTCAGTTCAGCTGTTATGAAGTAGCAGCAACAATTGCACAGGCAAAAAGAAAGAATCCTGATTCTCTGAAGTTCAGGAAAACACTTCTACCAAGCCATGAAGAAGTGACTCCAGGAGACGCATTTCACAAAAACAGAAGGGTAGGGAGACATTGCCAAAAAAGTGAAGTTCAAAAGCTCCAGTAACCAGGTATTAGTGGCCTGATTTTCACAGCTGTTAAGCCCTCTGCTCACTCCAAAGGAGATACTGAGCATTAATTCCCTCCAAGGAAGAAAACAAATCAGGTCCAAAACAGGTGAAAATTCCAGTCAGTCCTGCAAGCACCAGCCATGGTGCATGGGGAGCAGCAGCTGCACATCCTGCTGCTGCAGCATGGAAGAGTAACACCACCCATGCGTTTAAGAGTGGGGTAATGCCTGCTTTACCCTCTGCAACAACCTTGCAGTATTTAACTAACAGGGTGGGTTCAGTTTTTCCCTCCCTTTGGAAAAGGGTCAGATGGGAGTCATTAAGACTGATGATCTCGGAGTTCACCCAGAAAAGCTTGAAGTGAGGGCAGAGTTGGGAAAGAACTAACTAAGGGCAGGTACAATAAAAATATACACACTTGTGGATGCTGAAGATAAAGCCAAAATGATTACCAAATAAAGTTTCCAAATAAAGAACTACGGAGCAGGTAGGGGCACAGCATCAAGACAATCTTGGAGGTAGGAGTATCAAACCCAAGGTGTTTTTTTAAGTGACATGAAGTTAAGCTACAGAGCTCCTTGCCACACAACATTGTGGATACATTTCCGTAGCATAGAAAGGGACTGGACACAGTTAGGGAAGAAAAAAGTCTGCTGAGGGCTATTAATACAAATCACTACTTTTGGTTCAGGATGCCCCCATGTCACAAATTGCTCTGCCTGGGAGAGCATTCTGGGAAAATACTGCTAAATGCCAGCCCTGCTCCCATACCCTCTGCTGGCATTACTGACCGTTATCAGAGATGGGATACTAAGCTAAATGGATTTTGTCTGATCTGGCAAGATCATTCTCGTGAGAATGCAGGCTGTTTGGGGGCATGGGTCTGGACTGTCTACGGAATATGGTTACAGCACAGTGAAACAGGCACACAGTCATAACCCCTGGCTCTGACAGACCATCCAGCACTGATGATGAAGATTTGTTGCTAACAGAACAAACAACGTCATCAAAGATACTCATATTCAACTAGTAACATAGGGAGCTGAATTATCAATTCTAAAACAATATCTCATCCCTTTTGAATATTAGCACTCCTCTTAGTATGAAGAGGCAGGGATGAAGAAAGGCAGTAAAAAAGACAAATAGGGAGGGAATGCCTTGCCCGTTAACCTCTTCACATCCCCAAACTAGCCAGTAAATGAGAAAAGAAGCATAACCTGACTACAGGGGGAAATGCCACAGAGATGTATTAAAGGTTAGGTCAAAAAAAGTTACTGACATCAGAAGAAAAACATGGAATAAGAAAAATCCAGTAGCTTTTTGGATCATTTATCAAAACTCAAAAACACCTATATGGAATAATTATATGTAATAAAATTTCTGCTTGCTTCTCAAAACATCCAGTTCATTAACTCATTTTGAAAACACACCACCTACTACATATTGGGCACGTATCTAATCATTCCAAGAGTGACAAGTCCAAAATGATAAAGAACATTGTTGCTGTTACGATGATCTTTTCTTGTTGCTTCTCACATTTTTCTCTTTCATCATATAGCGATGATACAGATGACACAGGCTATAGCATTGTAAATCACACAACTACAAATACATATCCCTCCCCCCCAGGTCTTTTAACCTTTTCCATTCAAGGTCTAATGTAAACAAAAAAATTAATTTAAGTTCCTCTTGTTAGCTCTTAATACAATGAGCTTGGGAACAAACAAGATACAGTCTTCAAAGGTGAATATGCAAAGCCAGGCACTAAAATCCACATATACCTCTTGAATAAAAGTTGCAGTACCTGATCCAAAGACTAGACAATCGAAGTCCCTCTTCTTTACTCAATTGTCCTTTGAAAGCAGCCTCTGCTCTTAATCAGAGCATAAATCCGAAATGCTGATCTCAATATTTTGTGTCAACTCATTAACACACCTCACTTGTTTTCCTTGTCTGTCATGTTTTGCTTTTTTCCCCCTAGTGAACTGGAATTTTATTCTTTATTAACGACAAAGATCTTGGTCACTTGCTACAAATTCTCCCTCTCAAGTGCAGGCAACTGGCAGGCAACAAATGCAGCTCAGCTACTCAAGAGAGCATAAATTGGTTTTGCTGGATAGTGTGAAGCCAGAGGAAACGTGGTTTTAATACATTTATGATATGATTAATTGATGCTGTTGCCTGCAATAGAAGAATGGACTTAATTATCTCCAGGTCTTTTCCAGTCCTATGTTCCTATGCCCTGAAGTTAGCATGTAGACAACCAGATTCACTGTGAAACCACAGAATGCAGAAAGCTTATCCTAGACCATCTATCAGGTTGATTCTTACATTAGCTTCAGCATTCTTCATCCCTGCTTCCTTTACAAACATTATTAATATACTTTCATAGGGTAGCTACACTTATGGTATTTGCCTTGCCTTTGCAAACACAAGTAACTCATGCAGAGCCTGAATGGTGCATATTGTGCTATTCCCAGAATTTTCAGAATAACTTAGCTGAAGAAAAGGTAAGGATGAAGTTGTCAAAGCTTTAACTTGCCATCCTTCAGCATATGCAAATGCCGGACTTTAAGGAAAACAAGTTCTCACAAGCTGATGAACCTGATGCTGCTAAAGTTATAGCAGAGTGCTTAAAAAACAATTGATTTTTGAAGTCAATATAAATATATATATGTATGTATATTTACATGTATTTACACACACATAGGACAGTCAAAACATTTGCAAAAATTGGTTTTCCTTAAACCAGATCATCACCACTTAAAGCAAAAAAGAAATTCATTATATAAAAGAAAAACAAAAAGGATAACAGATCTATTGCTTAAGTCACTAAAAAAAAAAACCCAAACCAAACCACAAAACCCCCCAAAACCAATCAAAAACAATTAGCAGATAACGGGACAGACTTTGACCACAGAAGACAGTCGTCTCTGCTGCTTCCTCTCCTCCAAACCAAAACACAGCCCAAATACTCACCTTCTATATCTGTTCTCAGTCTGGTGCAGGATTTTGTGAGATGTCCTGGTTTTGGCTAGGGTAGAGTTCATTTTCTTCATAGTAACTAGCATGGGGCTATGTTTTGGATTTGTGCTGAAAACAGTGTTGATAACATAGAGATGCTTTCATTATTGTTGAGCAGTGCAGTGCACAACACAGTCAGTCCAGGCTTCCTCTGCTTCTCACCCCACCAGCGAGGAGGCTGAGGGGGGCACAAGGAGTCAGGAGGGGACACAGCCGGGACAGCTGACCCCCACTGACCACAGGGGTATTCCAGACCACAGGACGTTATGCTCAGCATGTAAAGCTGTAGGGAAGAAGTGTGTGTGTGGGGAAATCTTTGCTCTTCTACATGGGCATTACAACCCCCTTTTTCTGAGGGACTATAGTACCTGTCTGTAGGGAGTGAGAAAAATAGGCAGACTAAAGTGTATTTCTGTAACTTTTGTTTTTGCCTGTAGTGAAACTTCATGCATCCCTTGGTGAAATGCAGGGTCACTGTCAGTCATTTTCAGAGAAGAGTCAGCAGTTCCCAGGACACTAGTGCTCTTCAGCCCCTCTCCCTCCTTCTGGACAAAGAACAGAAGGGGAAAAGGTAGAAAAGCTCTACTAGGTATTACTCAGAAGCAAACACTTTATTTCTATGCTTTCAGAGATGGGACTTCAATGCTTTGGATATCCATTGACATCTTTCCTGGAGATAAATCAGTCTTTCCTTGGCTGCTTCTAGCAGAAATTGAAGAGGAGCTGGTTTTCTTATGTTCCTGTACTTACATACCCTTTGCCTACACAGAAAGCCAGCAGAAGTCTCTGCAACTGTATGTCGGCCGCAGAGCTCATTTTCAAATTACAGAGAAAGACTAGGTGACAAAAGCCAATAGAAGTCCATGCTACTAACCAGTTTTAACAGAAAATATCCTTCAGTGTAATTTGATGCAACATGAAGAGATGGTACGTATTTAGCTGGGGTAATAGTGGTTTTTCCCCTTTACTCTGCCCTTTTCCCATCATTAACTTAGTTTCCACCCTTTACCTTCTCAGATCACCGGAGTCACTTTGGATTTATCTTAAAAGGTCTTGCAGCTGTGAGCAAACAGGATGGGCTCAATTATCTTTGATCATCCAAATCAGGCAGTTATGTAGAACTAGCTGGGGCTAGAACTAACCAGAGAGGAAGACTACACTGAACTGATACAGCTGCATCACTCCTTCCCCCTTACTTAACAGAAGGTATGTCATCTGAAATGCTGCTGAATTGTGTCTGGCAGAAAATAAAGAGAAGAAAAAGCTGATATTTTGTGTTTGTGCAAGTGTTTCTGCCAGCATTCAGACCACTGCCAGCCTATCAAGTGCAAGCTTGCAGAGGGTTACGATGCTCTGTCTGGGCATCTGATGAAAACTGTAGAACCTCAGAACACAGGCTTTTAGGTGTGAATGGCATGTGCTGAATTGTAATGCGGAGTTGCACTGTTATTCAGAGCAGAAAAACAGAATTTCTCAGAATTTTTTTCCCCCTTCCCTCCCCTCCTAAATAGGGATCTTCTGATGTCCCATTACTATTCTGTTCCTTGAAAAATTATATATATAAGAAAGATGAATATTATATAGTCACTTTTCTGTAATGGTCACCCCTTTGCTTTGGGGAGGAGGGGGGCAGAAATCCAGTCTGGAAGAAAGTTATCTCATTCTTAAATTTTGTCTTAGAACATATAGGCAACACAATCATTTGAACTACACCTACAATGTATGAGAAATTTCTAAAAGCAACACAGATGTAAATGTTTCCCCCCCTTCAGATAAGTAGAAAATAATTCTCTTTTCTGCTATTTCTAGCATAAAGGCTTTCAGAACCAATGTCAGATGGAAAGAACTGTAAACCAGCCACAGACAAAACATACAGCAGCTAGCAGCTGCCTTGGGAGACTGATAATACAAGACCTTCCACTTCAGAGTCGCTCAGGTTTGAACCTGCCCTAGGTATGGGATACACTTCAATGAAAACAGAACAGTTGCAACACATTTCAACATGGAAGAAAAGATAGGAAAGAAAACAGTTGATCTCCACAGAAGTAACAGTTACAATGCCTGCATAGTTGGACAGAATCAATGTCAGAGTTTAAGTGTTTAATACAAAGAATTCAAAGTTAACATTTTGGCATTCAAGTAAGTATTCATCTTTGCAAACCAAAGTATCTCCCACAGTAAAAGATTATAGGTGTACACTTGAGGGAAACCTAGGTTTAAGGAGTGAATTGGTAGGGCCAGGCAACAGGAGGCCAAAGTGCTCAGGTAAGAATTCATAAAGAGATATGAAATCCTAGGAGCCCAGGCTGATTTAGATTCAGAAGCAAAAAAAAGTGGAAAATATCACAGTACAAAATATAAGCAAACATACATTCCCACACAGCTGCCTTTTTGAAAGGGCAATAAGTCAAAGGTAGTCCCAGAACAGGTACTGAACTCTTAACATCCAACTTAGCCAGCATACCTTAGTGGCAGTACATGTATCGGAAGCATCACCATACATGTAGTACAGCGACTATAAATAGAGAGGACAATTCTGGGCTGAAGATTCATGTGTTTCAGAAAGAAGAAAAACTGGTACAATGTACCATAGATATTCCAGACCCAAACATTAAAAGGATAAAAAAGGGGAATATAAACCACTACTGCTCACCCACACAGTCCAAGCTCTAATTGGAATTAGAGGCTTCTCCGATTCACATGTACATCTAATTAAAGTCATGGTGAAAGTTTTGCAAAGCAAGAAGTGCTTGTAAAGCACCACAGTGTAGACCCTCATCTGCCTGGGAACCTGGAAGTACACCATTTTGTCCTTTGAAGTTCCAGGAGGCTGTTTCTGCTTGCACTAGGAGCCCAGAAGAAATGTACCATTATTGAGAATTAAGCCTCCTAGTGAATAAAATTGAATAGCTAGAGATCAAGACAATTTTAATGTCATATCTAATTATGTACGGTAATTATAAAGGAAAACAGCAGTAATTCTCTCCCAGTATGATAGATATGCTGAACTTTTTTTAGTGTGGGATGCCAAGTCTATTTTTCAGCAGTACTGTAGCTCATGGCCATGGGTGCCTATGTAAGTCATCAAATGACATTTGACACCACTGACCTCGATCTCAATGTCAGGAAAGGGTTTACAGATTGGAACCAGAATCTAGCAGGCTTGACTAATAGGCTGGAGAGATCAATGTTGATAAGAGCATGATTTCAGCTGTGAAATACGTACACCTAACTATACTCAAGTAGGGTTCTGCAATTCAAGGCATATGTCAGTAAATGTATCAGCAATGTTACACTTGCTGGAAGAGGCACTATACATGTATTAAGGCAACTGTAAACAGAGAAGACAAGTACCATTCTGGGGTTGAAGATGCCTGTGTTTCAGACTGAAAAAGAACATTAGTGCAAGCTACAGGAGATCAAGTATTTCAAAACCGTAAAATGAAGAGAAAATAATTGTGTAAGATTATACAAGATCTGTGAGAAATAGGATGAAGCTAAGCAATTGCAAAGTGTGCAGATAATTCAAGTGCAGTTAAAGACCATTCTAAAGCAATTAGACTGGAAGTCAATACTTCTGAGAAATAATTAATGTCAACCTAGAGGTGAAGAAAAACATATCTTGCTGTACAGTAAGGCTGTTTCCATCAACACCTAGATGTGACCCAAAATACTTGTAATATTTAGATATCTAACAGTTTTGTAAATACCACTAATCTAAAAGGCCAGATATGTCCTTTCATTCAAACATTACATGCTGCTGGAGAATAGGACCAACCAGGAATTTCAGTCAAAAAAATTTTGAAAATGCATATTTATTGAAATATCCCTAGTGTAAATAAAATTTCCATCTCATATTAGGGAAATGTACACAAGCATCTCAACATTTTAGAAGTTTGGACACAGTGATTTTTCACTAGATATTTCAGTTTATCTATTAAAAGAGTCCAAATCAAAACAGACTGGCCTGAGCGAAATTTGGGGTTTACATGTGATTCCCTTTAAGGCCAACAACTTGCTCTGACTCAGGATGGAAAAAATCCCAGATATCTGAAGTTAACATGGGGAAATCAGAGCAATTCTGTACTGTCAGGAGGAGTGTATTTCCACTGACTGAAATACATTTAGATTTTTTGAAGTGTTAAGATTTTCCTTGTTGGCATTTTTGGCTTCAAGGGGAATTTAAAGCACGCAGCCTTGGACAGGACTGTCTCTCCAGAAGAGTCAGAAGCAAACTCAACTAGGTAAAGAGACTGGCATCTCACTTGTAGAAATTTAATGACATTAGAAGTTTCTGGGAGTTGTATCTTAGTAGAATTTTACACCTTCTCTCTTCCCCCCATAGCTTTTTGGGAGCTTGCCTAGGTTTATACATTTCTGATCTCCTGGTAGTTTTATGCTCTTGGTACAGCTCAAGTGCAGGAGACCATTACACAACATCGCAAGGGAGAACAAAAGGCCCTGGGGCTTCTGGCTAATCTCCCTGGCCAGGCAGAACTGCTCTGAACAATGCATTTAAGACACCACTGCCGCCACCCCCATCAGTAGCTGGGGAGAAATAAAATATTTTTCCATCATGCTTTCTACTTAGATGAGTGCAGGGATACAGCCAGAGTTTTATATGCAGTGAGTGGAAGAACCATAGGAACAACCGATTCTGTTCTGGGCTCCTGTCACCCTCTACTGACCTTCACTCCCTTACTAATCATTATAATCATGACATTACCCTCAAATTTCTTACCAACCCGTAGGCAATATGCCCAAATCCACAATCAGTTTTGCCTTTGATTGTGGAGGAGGAAATAAAAACACAATGGTAGTCAGAAAACAAGACGGGCCTAGGAGAGGCATATTCTTATTCTACAAAGCCCATCCTTGTACTTTTGAAAGTCTCACTGAACTTCAGACAAAACTGAAGTCCCATTTTTTTCTTGCAGAGACACAACCTCCGTCAAAGAGCAAAATGGATTCTATCCAGCATCTAGCATTAGCAAGACTGCCAGATATGACAAGAAGTAACTAAACAATCATTTACATTTGTGGTTTACACAATATAACTTTGGTTTGTAGGACCAGCTGATATTAGCAAGGTGGCAGGAGGGGAAAAAAGGCATCATGTGAGCTAGGAATATAATCCAAGAGGTGAAGAGAATGACCTGTTGCGATTCTCTAGTTATTCATCTCTGCGAAGTCATACTTTTCTCATTAAAAAAATTAAACTTCAAATGAGCCAGCTTGTCCTCCAGCAGCTTGTTCTCAGAATAGCTATCCAAAAGGAGGCAAAATAAGATGAGGTGTACACAGGCAGTGGAGCCTCCTTCTTATCCTTGTTACCCACAAAGTGCCAGAGTTACCATACCTCAGATTCATTTCTTAAAAAGCAAATATTTTCATAAGTGCTCTTGAAGACAGACCCTGGTCAGTGTATCCACCAAAATATACCATAAAAATGTATTCTCTATCTGCTACCTCAACATCAGTTGCTTGGAGCCTCAGCTGCTTAAAAGAAAACTTGCCCTTTACATTGCTGGCAGAATTATTGCAAATCTATCTGTTCGAGAACAAAACTGGGAGAAGAGCAAAAATATATACACATAAAAGGAGAAAATCCAATTTCCTCATTAAAACCAGTATTAGGCAGAAATTACCACTTTAAAAGGTTCTGTCACCATAGGGAAGTCTCAGCATGCTCTCTGTCTAGTAGAAAGAAATTCCTACTTTAAACAGATTCTAATGGCTAATTTTTTAACTCATCACCAGTCCAGCTACTTTCATTGCTGGTCTTCATCCACCACTAGACGGTGTGCAGATGAGCCCAACTGGTCACTGCTCTACAGCTAGGATATAGAATCATAAAATCATTTAAGTTGGAAAAGACCTTCAAGATCATCAAGTCCAACCATCATCCATGCCCACGAGACCATGTCTTGAAGTGCCTTGTCTATGCGCTTTTTTAATACCTCCAGGGATGGGGACTCAACCACCTCCCTGGGCAGCCTGTTCCAACATCTCACAACCCTCTCAGTAAAGAGATTTTTCCAAATATCCAACCTAAACCTCCCTTACTGCTACTTAAGGCCATTACCTCTCATCCTATCACCAGCCCCCACCTCACTACAACCCCCTCTCAGGTAGTTGCAGAGAGCGATAAGGTCTCCCCTCAGCCTCCTTCTCTCCAGACCAACCAGTCCCAGCTCCCTCAGCCGCTCCTCCCAAGACTTGTGCTCCAGGCCCCTCACCAGCTTGGTTGCCCTTCTCCGGACACGCTCCAGCACCTCAATGTCTTTCTTGTAGTGAGGGGCCCAAAGCTGAACACAGGACTTGAGGTGTGGCCTCACCAGTGCCCAGTACAGGGGAACGATCACTTCCCTGCTCCTGCCGGCCACGCCATTTCTGACACAGGCCGGGATGCCGTCGGCCTTCTTGGCCACCTGGGCACACTGCTGGCTCCTATTCAGCCGGCTGCTGACCAGCACCCCCAGGTCTTCTTTCCAGCCGCTCTTCCCCAAGCCTGTAGCGCTCCATGGGGCTGCTGTGACCCAAGTGCAGGACCCAGCGCTTGGCCTTGTTGAACTTCATACAATTGGCCTTGGCCCATCGATCCAGCCTGTCCAGATCTCTCTACAGAGCCTTCCTACCCTCGAGCATATCGACCCTGCCTCCCAGCTTGGTGTCATCTGCAAACTTGCTGAGAGTACATTCAATCCCCTTATCTTAGATCATTGATAAAGATATTAAACAAAACCAGCCCCAACACCAAGCCCTAGGGAACACCACTTGTGACCGACCACCAACTGGATTTAACTCCACTCACCACAACCCTCTGGGCTCATCCAGCCAGCCAGTTTTTTTACCCAGCATAGAGTACATTTGTCTAAACTGTGTGACACCAGCTTCTCAAGGAGTATGCCATGAGAGACAGTGTCAGAGGCTTTGCTGAAGTCAAGGTAGATAACATCCACAGCCTTTCCCTCATCCACAAGGCAGGTCACCTGGACATAGAAGGAGATCAGGTTGGTCAAGCAGGACCTGCCTTTCATAAACCCATGCTGACTGGGCCTGATCCCCTGTTTGTCCTGGACTTGCCCTGTGAGTGCTCTCAAGACAAACTGTTCCATAATCTTCCCTGGTACCTAGGTCAGGCTGACAGGCCTGTAGTTCCCCAGATCCTCCCTCTGACCCTTCTTGTAAATGGGTGTCATATTGGCAAGCCTCCAGCCATCTGGGACCTCCCCTGTGGACCAGGATTGCTGATAGATGATGAAGAGTGGCTTGGCAAGCACCTCTGCCACTTCCCTCAGTACTCTTGGATGGATCCCATCTGGTCCCATGGATTTGTGAGTGTCCGGACAGCATAGTAGGTCACTATTTCCTCCTGGATTAAGGCGGGTATATGCTGCTCTTCATCCTCACCTTCCAGCTCAGGGGGCAGAGTACACTGAGGATAACTGGTCTCCCTACTAAAGACTGAGGCAAAGAAGGCATTAAGTTACCTCAGCCTTTTCCTCATCTCTGGTGACAACGTTCCCTTCTGTATCCATTAAAGGATAGTTATTCTCCTTGGGTTTCTTTTTACTGTCAACATACTTGCAAAAACATTTTTTGTTGTCCCTTACAATAGTAGCCAGATTAAGTTATAGCTGAGCTTTGCCTTTCTAATTTCCTCTCTGCATGACCTAACAAGGTCCCTGTACTCCTCCTGAGTTGAAGTATACTAAGGTAACCACCTCTTTTTGTGGAGAGATAGATCCTGTAGCACTTCTCTGTGGATTTGCAAGAGTGCTTCCTAATTACAATAAGCATTTTTCCCTTTTTGTACAGATGGGGACAGACAGACATGAAGAATTGAAGGCCTAGGCATGGAGTCAAAATCAGAACTGGGAAGCTGTATATACATTTTTTCTTTAATTCTTAGTCAGATGCAGAGCCCATGCTGCCTTGGTTTTGCTGAAATGAAATACTTGGTGGCAAAATACAGAATTATATTTGTTTCGCTTTTATTCAATTTTTTCAATTTGTATATATAAGAGTAAACCCAGAAAAGGCATATTTAAGTGGGATGCAGGAAGATTTTTTAAAAAAAAGTTTTAATAACTCAAGAGCAGAGTTCACCATCAAAAAGCTGTTCTTGCTGAAAGTGGTGATAGCATATATTAACAAGTTAGTGAAAATTCATTGGGAATGTGACAATTATCTGTCCCTTTCCTCTATGCATCAAATAAATTGTTCCTTGAACCATATTTTCTTCATTTCTCCCATTCAACCTGTCCCATTCCCTGACCTTCAGGGGAATTCTCCCCAAAGCCAACACAAAGAAATGGAAAACCCACTGTAGCTGAAAAGAAAGTGGCTTTCAAGCACAAGTGGGAAGACACGACTGACACCTGTGTTTACAACTTTGGATTGACCAGATATTTTGATCCTCTGTAGCTGAGGAAGAAAGCCACAGAAACTTAAAAAGTCCTTTTTACGCCTAGTTTTGGACCCTCAGCGAAACCCCTGCTGTGCTTTGCAGACTGAACCACTTCTCAGCAGTCACTGTGAACACTGCCTGTTCAGGAACATGGGAAGGCACAATCAGCCTTGGTCCTACCAAATATTAGGGACTTCTCATTTGCTGTCCCCCTCTGGGGCAGCACAACATTTTTTCCACACAACTGTGAGGATGGCGAGCTCCAGACTACCCCCATTGCCCTTCACTGCTCCTTATGTTATTGGTTAACAACAAAAATGACATAGCATAATATATTCATATTATTTATCTTTGAAACCCTATTCTTCTTCATCTTCGAAAGTCAGAAAATTCACACCCAGACTTTAACATACTTCCTTTCAAGCTTTGAGAGAATACCGCCAAAGGTTGTTATCTCTGGCTCACTTTCCCTGTGAAAGTGATGAGATACTAATTAAACTGAACCCTTCCTGTACCTCACCACAAGGAAAGAAGCCTTACGCAGAACTGGAGTATAGCTATAGCTACTCCTGCTAATCTAGTAAGATAAGTTTATTTTTTCCTTTGTGAAACAAGCACAGATACACACCAGGAGCCAGGTATTTTCACACTTATTTTCCACCTGGTTCTATATGGTACATGCCTAAATGAGAATTTGGTGACCTCCACATGGCCCTGTTGTGCTATGGGCATTGCTGATGAACACTTCCACAACCAGAAGAGGACTGATTGGCTATAAAAGCTTAGTAACTCTACAGGCAGGCATTAGTTCAAAGGCATGGGACAAGTTGCCAGATGCTTTGTTTACAAAGTCCCTTAACCCTTTTATACAGTCTCAAGAGCAAAGATTTGATTCCTGTTCAAGCCCAGCCCACCACACTTTCTTGGGGTTTAAGACATTACTCAGATTTGCTTATACTTCATTTTAGTGAGTGCTTTCTAAGAACATGCAAATTTGCAGAAAATATTTCTCCAGCTTCAGCAGTAAGTACAGTTACCCCACTCTGATGTGAACTGCAGACAAAAACTGAGGATCCTTATTATCTGAGTTGCAAAGAAAAAAAAATGGAAGCCAGCATCCCTCTCATGCAGTCCCCTTTCCTGAATAACCCCAGTTTCTGAGACACTAGAACAGGGGCTGGTTGTTGGGCTTTTGCTTACAGCTCCCAGCTTCTCTTGGCCAGATCCTGGACTCAGCAGCACTGGGCTGCCGGTGCCCATTCAGCCACATTCTTGGCTGGCAGCTCCTTCCTGGGTCTGTTTCTATGGCATTTTCTCATCCCCCTCCCACCTGCATCTCTGCTCACAACATTAAATGAAAACCCTTGTCTGGGGTTGTGACAGACTCAGGCTTTCTGATGGAACTGTGATTTTTTTCTAGTGCATGGAAGGTAAACACTACACTCACCACTTTTAAGCAAAGATTAAGCTTCACCTGTGATAACAGCATTAACACTTACACTTAGTTGCACACAAATTAATCTAAAGAAAAACCCCTTCCCACCATATCCAGCCTTTGATTTCAATAATGTTGTTTCTGGATTGCATCTCCATTACTTCGTTGATATACCAGATGAATCCTTACCACTCAGATTTTCACCATAATTAAGACCCCTAATGGAAAATGAAGTGAATAAAGCACCCTGATGGCAAGACACTCAGATGCTGTAGTAATAAACAGAAGAAAAGAAATTATAAAATTAACCTGTGATGTGGCTAGAAACCACTTCAGAACATTATATACATCTACCAAATTAAATACAGCATGAACCCACTTTCAGGCTAGCTTCAACTATTTGAACTTAAGAGCCCTCCTAGCAGTATTTCATGCTTCAAAGAAAAATGCAGTCATCTCAGTGAAGAGTATGAAACTGATTAGCTTATTTGGTCTGGGTAACTCTAAAATGCAATAGTTAAAATGTGAAACAGTAACAGAAGGAAGAGATTTAGCTAGACTGATTTAGACGGTTCCTCCTCAGCTAACAGTGTTCAGCATTGTCACAGGCAGTAAGACAGGTTCATCCTCTCCATCATTGTCCACTGTGGACAGAGGAGCTGGGCTTCACACCACACCTTTTAAGCACACTGCAACCAATACCCATTCCAGCCTTAATGTTACACAGTCTGATTAAAAGTTAAATCAAACACCGAACAGTAACCCCAGAATATGCCCCAGCATCTGCCACTGCAGACCATTCCAAATGGAAATTCCTCTGCTCTCCTCACGAGAGCATTATTCCACTCTATGAGTTGGTTTGTTTAATCTTTTATTCTCCAACTAGTTTTGAGGTTGAAGAATGGGCTCTGGAATGACTCCCCTAGGGACAATGGCTGACCCTCACAATCTCACAACCATCTGCTGAAATTAAATTTAGGGAGAATATACCCATACAAGCCTGGCTGCCAAAAACCCCACATTGAATATAAGCAATTGAAACCAAACTGAAAAAGGGGCCAAGGAGCCATTGCATCACCTTGGTTTATAGCAAGGACTTTACTATATAACAACAACATCGCTGCAATAAAATTCTGATTCCTAATGTGGGAAACATAAAACAAAGCAATATTATTCCTAGGTTTTGTGTTGGTTTTTTTTTTTCTGAAGCAAAACACCACGCTGTTTCTCCTTTCATTTCATTTAAAATGGATGTCATTATATGCAGTGAAGTCCTGACCACTATGACTGGACCCAAAGGAATTGAGGAGGATCATTGAGTGGAGTAGCAAGACAGAAGGTCATCAAACCAGCACCACATTACTCTCCCTTGACATCTGATGGAGTCATGACAGCAGTTTGGATGCTAGATAACATGAATATTCATCTGTATCATTTAAAAATTACATTGTGACTTTGGAATGACACTTCTCATGTGCCCTTGTTGTACCTTGGCGACACTGTGAGGAAGATGGAACATCAAAACTAACTATGACATGTCACTTGCTTTTCTTCCTTCATTTTTTCTTTGTTTTATTATTACCACCTAATTTGAACAAACACTGCAGTTGGAAGAAGCCTTAAGCAACAGGCCTGGAGAGCGAAGGAGCATATTAGCAAATTTGTGAAAGAAATCAATAGAATGCTCTTAACTAAAGACATTTTCCCAAAGCAGCCGCGGCTTGCCTGTATGCAGCTCCAGTAATGAAACCACTGGTTCCTACAAGGAAAACATTTGCACCAGAAAGTTTCCCGCCTCTAGAAAAATCCCATTTCAGGACAAACTGAATAATAATAATAATAAAAATAAAAATAATAATAACTGTCTTGAGCTTCTTAGTGAAGTTTCTTAGAGACAAAACACCCTTATACAGGCCAGCTGAGCCAGCAGGGATCCATCTCAGCCGCTCTTGTGGACATACTACTCCGTTAGAACACCTCAGTTTGACCTGGATTTGTTTTCTTGAATAAATAGTACGTAAATAAAAATTAAGGCTCAGATTGCAGGGTGTCTCTCGAGTCTGGATATCCCCTATATCGAGTTCAGAACATTCTGAAAAATCAGGCTGTCAAGGGAGATCTGCTTGTCCTCCTGCTCCAAAGGAGAAAAAGAAAAAAAGAAATAAAACCCTCCCACTTCAGCATCACCCTTGCCAGCCTCTGACAAGAGAGAGCTATCGAAGAGTTACACTAACATACCGATGGGAAATATCAGTTACCGGTGACTATGAGGGGGAGCGAGACCCATCTGAGATCCTGCCGGCGTTCTTCAGGCCTGAGGCCCACCGGCAGCAGCACAAGGGAGCAGAGGCTCTGAGGCAGGAGGCATTGACCCCGCGGTGCTGTCCCACGGAAAGATTTAAAATTTCGCTGAGGGCACTTTCTACCTACACGTTTCTTTCCCTATCGCCTCCCCCACCTCCCTACTTTCCCCCTTCCGGCCGCCGCTGCCCTCCTCCACGCGTGGGTCCTGGCCCCCGCCGTCGAGGCGGGCAAAAGCAGCGGCTGGCCCGTACGGGGATCGAACCCGCGACCTTGGCGTTATTAGCACCACGCTCTAACCAACTGAGCTAACCGGCCCGCTGGCGGCCATTTTCTCACGAAGCGGCTCATGGCTCCGCTCCCGCTCCCCGCCGTGCAGGTTCCATCCCTGGAGGTTGTCCAGCCACCTGGGCCAAGCCCTGAGCAGCCTCCAGGGCTGCCCTCACAGCCGGTGCTGCTCTGAGCACGGGGGGTGGGCAAGACACCTCCCAGGGTCCTTTCCTGCCCGAGTTTTCCCATGGCCTGAGCAAAACTCGGCACGGCCTGACGACCCAGGGACCAGGCAGGGCTGACCAGCACCTTCTGGAACTGAGCCTGGGAGCACTTGCCTTCCCTGGAAGGATACAGCAACGCAGGGAAAAGTTATCCACGATCCCTTTTTATCCTTATTGTGTTCTCCATCCTTTGGGGCTCCGTTTTCACTCATGCCACCTCTCACAGTTGCTTGCTTTCCCCCGGCTCATCTCTACATCCCGGGAAGGGCCCTGAATCCCAGCTTAAGCCACTTGCCCTGACTGCACTCTTGCCACCTCCCTTCCCTTCAGCACATCCCCTGACCAGCTCTTCCCCCACCTCCAGCACCATCACCCCCATCCTGCCAGCCAGGCTTTTCCTCAGGCACACGCTGTGCCTGAGGAACACCTTCCCACACGCCTCCTTTACTTCCCAGTCACAACTTCACACCCCATTTCTCTACCTCTTCCCCCCAGTGGGGCAGGAGGACGGGGGTTGTGGTCAGTTCATCACACATTACCTCTGCTGCTTCATCCTCCTCAGGGGCAGGACTCATCACGCTCTTCCCCGCTCCAGCTGGGGTCCCTCCCACGGGACACAGTCCTCCATGAACTGCTCCAATGTGGGTCCCTTCCACGGCATACAGTCCTTCAGGAGCACACTGCTCCAGCATGGGTCCCTTCCATGGGGTCACAAGTCCTGCCAGAAAACCTGCTCCGTGGGCTCCTCTCTCCACGGATCCGCAGGGCCTGCCAGGAGTCTGCTCCAGCACGGGCTTCCCACGGGGTCACAATCTCCTTCGGGCATCTCCCTGCTCCGGCGTGGGGTCCTCCCCGGGCTGCAGGTGGAGATCTGCTCCACCGTGGAGCTCCCTGGGCTGCAGGGGCACAGCCTGC
>JANZLQ010000031.1:9676368-9688093 GCA_026212715.1 Elanus axillaris | reverse complement strand
CGGGCTGCAGGGGAGTCTCTGCTCCGGCGCCTGGAGCATCTCCTCCTCCTTCTGCACTGACCTGGGGGTCTGCAGGGCTGTGTCTTTTACATGTTCTCACTCCCCTCTTTGGCTGCAGTTTGTTGCACTTTTTTTTTTTTCCTCTTAAATGTTACCAGAGGCATTACCACCATCACTGACTGGCTTGGCCTTGGCCAGCAGCTGCAGTCCCAACAGCTATGCCTCAATGTGTTGTCTACAGAGGAAAGCTATGTTTTCCTCAGATCCAGTGTTGTTCAGGGTTACAAAGATGTATTCCTACCTCTGTGCCCAAGAAAATAATTTCTTTTCCTTTTTACTGGCAATAAATTGCCAAATTATAACTCTATCAACTTCCCACACACACTGTGCTCCAGCCTGCGGTATATATCACATGCTGCCACAGGCCCTGCCATCATGAAACCTGCCTGTGTATGAAAGCAAGACCATCTTCCAGAAGCAGCAAGATATTTAAGCAGAAAGTGGAACAGAGCACATTCATGGGCTTCCTTCTGCCTCCACCCCTTCCCAGCTGCCTGCACTACAGGACACATTAAGATCTTATTTCACATCGGTCAGTAAGGCATCTGACAAAGCAATCTTCAGTCACTGCTCACTACCCAGCTCAAAATGGATCTGAACTGGCAATTTAACAACAAAGTATAGCTTTAGGCATTTCACAGCCATGTCCTGTTTGTTCTAATCTCTCATCAATTCAGAATTGACAACTAGGGAAAAAATTTATTAGCTGCCCAAATAAAAGGGTACAGGGAACTAATGTTATCAGCCTGAACACTACCCAGGGATTTATTAATAAGCTTGCCATTGAAATCTCACTCATAAAAATGCTAATGCAAGTTATTTGCATATGTCTGTGCATCAAAACAGAATAAAGACCCATAATGTTATATTTAATAATACTATTATTACCCCAATCATAAAGTTGGTGGTCATAAAATTTGTGTTGAAGTGCAGCATCTATATGCATTCTGTATTGATAGCATTTTTAACAATAGCTACTGTGAGTTTTGAATAAAACAGTCAAGAGGACCACTCTTGTCCAAGCCCTTACCACGGTTTTGATTCTGAATCACATCTATAAACAAGGCATTGTATTCAGCATAACCACCACAGTAAGTTCCTGGTACAGCAGTAGCAACGGTGTCATGCTTTGAACAGAATAACCAAAACTTATTTCACAGCTCGTCTGTGCTGGCCAGCAAGAGGTGAGGACAACCCCAGAGACCCAGGAAGAAGAAAAAAACCCTCCCCTTTGACCATCTAAAATGAACCACCAACTATGAAAGCTGGTCTTGTAACATCTGCATGCCTTCACCATGCTTATTTATGGCCAAATTTACCACAAATCTGACACAGGAGTAAGCTGTCCAAAGGACACAAGAAGTCCCACGCATTTCTCAGAAGACCTGGACATTCTCTGTGGCATATGGGCAGAAAATGCCCAAGTCCATTATATCCCCTTAGCAGGCTGTGCCTCTGAGGTAGGGTAGCTATGCACATACAGGGAATCGCCAACCCTCCCACCCCAGCCAGCAGCACTTTGGACTGAAACCGTGATAGGATTCTTTCAGTGCCCAGGCTGGTAGTAGAAGAGACTACACAAAGATGTTTTGCTTGTTTGTCTGTGTCACAGTTCCTGGATCTAGTTTGTTCCCCTGGAAAAAGTTTTGAAGTGTTCTGCAACTCTCGGCCTCCAGCTAACACCAGGCATCTGTTTACCATTTAACATGCCACATGAAGCCTACAGTTAGCATTACAGGGATCACCAGTATGAACTATTATGAAAAACATCTCATTATTAGTGCTGAAATTGTTGGTAGCTTTTCCATTTTTTAAATAGTGCCCGTTTGTTTTGTTCTTGCTATGGACGGGCAGAATGGATTAGACTACATAAGACTACTTCACATCCAATTCAAGTGATACTCTTTTGCAGATAGAAATAATAGTTTTATTTTCCCCATTTTTACTCAGAAGAAATTGTAAGTTTAAGCCAGACCAAACCACACTCATACCTTTACATTTTGGAGTAATTTACATTTACAGTTTGAAGATGGAATTTAACTATTGCTCCAGAGTGGTTTGAAACCTCATTCTAGAATATCTGTTTTATAAGATCAGTTTCCTGATGGAAGCCTTAGAATGGTAAAAACCCAGAGTACCATGTGATTTCACTAAAACCTGCTTGCAGATAAGTAGTCTTGATTTTTTTTTTAAGCAAAGAGTACAGAAGAGGCTTACAATTTATTTTTATATTCTAGGGAAGCTGGCCAATCTTTCAAACCTGAATATTCAGGGAGGAATGTTTCACAAGGTACTTGTATTTCCATTAGAAAGTCAAAAACATCATGGAATATCCTAACCAAGTAGGGTGTTTTTCCCACCATGAAAGGACAAATTCAGACTTATTTTGGGTGAAGTTATTGAAACTGCTTCCTTCCCCTACTTTAGTTCTTAGCCCTCCTCCCAGATGCAGAGCTTATATAGAAGACCAGTACACCAAAAAGAAAATTACTTTGCATTAGAACAAAACCCACCTCCTAATCAGTGAAGTTTTACAAATGGAACATTTTTTCATAATATGCCAGGTACTCTGTACCTCTAATTTGCATTGTACTACTAAGTGGTTTTATTAGAATTTGCAATATTTCTCTGATTTGTGATCACATAAATGCCTATTAGCCTTCATTCAAAACCACTGCCGTAGTGGTCATTTTCTGTTAGACCTGTAAAACCTGCCATCTCTGGCCCTCCTATTTCTTCAGTCCATGCAGACACCCTCTCTTCTGCTCTGTTCTGTAACACACCCAGTGGTCATTAAAGTTCCATTTGAAAAGAATTAAAAAGGACTATAATTTTTATGCGATTAAATTGGACCAATTATTTCTTGAAGCCACAAGTGTATAATTTCCTATAAGCACTGAAGAAAAATCAATATCCCAAGTTCATAAATAATTTATCACTCCATCAGGCTGCCATTTGTTAATGCAACAGAAGGACACCATCTGGACCTGGACAAGAATTTCAGCTTTCATTCATATAGATAAGAAGAATGCACACTAAAAACAATAAACCCACTAACAGCAGTCCAAAAAACCAGAAGTACTCTCAACTTCCTATGTCCAGGGTCCCTGAAGACAGCTATTTCCAAATAAGAAACACCAGCATACAAAATGCCCCTATATTACTAAAATGTTGCACATGGTTCTTGCCATAGGTGACATCTGAATGTTTTGGTGGGTTTCTTACTGGTTTTGCAATCAGTTCCACATGAGACCTACAATTACAGCTAGCGTATATGGAGCCAATTTTCTGAATGCTAGAAGCAGTTTATATGTGACTTCCAAGTGTCTAAAAAGAGCTACCATAATATTTCTATACTTTGTGTTAGTTTTCTTGTTCTAACCATGAAAGACATAGCAGTACATACTGTTCACACTCAGGGTTTTGTAGTATTCTTTTTTTATACTTAGCATCCTCTTTCTAGGCTTTCTCAACTTCCTTCACAAAGTCTACACCATTGTCACTGCTCAGCACTCACGTGGCTCTTCTTGTCTTTACACATAGTAGCAATTAAGTTTTGCAACCACCATATACATTAACATCTCCTATTTCCATTTATGTAGAGGAGGCAGCTGAAGTGTTCAGAAAAATTAGGGATTCAAGCAAGGCAAAGCACTGTCACTCCACAGTTCATGTCCTCATGCGGGTCTACCGAACTATCACATCTCTTCAAAGCAGCTTTTGGGGCCAGTTGGAGAAGAATCACGCTGACACCCATTATCCCCAGGAGCACAGGGGTCTCATTACTAGAAAAGCAGTACCTGGGCACGAAAGCACAACTGGATCAAGTTCTAGCAGGGTCAGCTCCCTCTTCTGTCCTCCTGACATAGATAAACTGAACAACACGTAGTTTATTCTGTATAAGCCTTTGTGATGTGACCTCAGAATAAAAGTGCCTGTCTAATCTGAGGGGATATGAAAGTTGCTATGTTGCTTCCCAAATAAAAGAAGGCTTGGTTCAGTGTTATTAGGTCAAACATTCATTTATCCTGTGAAAGCCTACCCTGACCAAAGTCAAAAGCAATTTTGATCGCACAGCGCTGCACCTAGCTGTCTCTGGCTGGTTTCAGAGATTGAAACCAGCATGTCCAGAGGGGACACAATGCTTTAGAAGTTGCAGCATGTTATTTGAAACACTGTTCCTTGAAGCATGAAAAACATTCTGTGTTAACCTAAAAACGTACACATCACTTCAACCCAAGTCTGGGAACACAAGCTGTAGAACGACGTGATATTCTGAATTTTACATGTCTACCTGTTACTCAAAGCTTTCTGGATCCAACGATTCAGTAGTTATACATGATCTTGGAGAGCTTTTAAGTAAAAGCCCATTAACTAAAAGTGTCCTTAAGAATAGGGGCAGTTCCTCCTCCCTCACATACCACACAGTTTTTCAGTCAGCTGAATGGGGAATCTTGGTATATTTATTAATCTAAGATCAAATATTAAAGATTCTTAATGTAAGGATTTTTGCTTACCTGACAAGCATACCTATAACCACACTGCCTATGAATTCACTTTCAATCAAATCCAAAACAGTCATCTGCATGTCAGTAAAACTGACAAAGGAGTAGAGATCTGAGAGTTGTTCATTTCTTATGAGTTTTATAAAACTCATCAGTAGGTAGAAGATAGACACCTTAGGCCTGATTCTTGTAAAGGAAGGCGAGAGTCTCCATTAGACACTGGCAAACATAAGATTTCTTAATAGGACAGAGAAAGGGAAGGAAAAAAAGATTCCCAAGTTTTGTTGGTCACAAGACAACTTGTTACATACCAAATTGTACTGATCTGAGAAACTGAAAGTTTAAAGCCGAACCAGTTTCCTAGAAGTTTTTTCCATAACAACATGATATCAAGGTCCAGGATGTTGCCAAGAAGTTAATTTTGGGGAGGACACTTCAGTTTCTGAAAGTAGAAAATAGTTTAATCTACTTTTAAAAACCCTTCAATACATAGAAGAAAAGGATTTAATAGCATGAGCTCATAGCAGCCTCATTTTTTTCTGGGGCTAGCTCTTCATGTTGCTTGACACTGGGAGCAAAGTAGGATTTCTCAACCGTGACCAACTAATTTAGAGGCACAAGTTTCATCCGTGTCCTCTGTGCTGCCGAGCCACTCCAGCTCCCATTCTGGAGCAATACAGCATGGCAAGACCAGAGCCCGAACCAGCTGTTACAGACACAGTGGTGGCTACAGCACTGGAGCAGTCTGTTTTCAGGGCACAGCTCTAATAAATATCAGTATTGCCCCACCAGGAATATATTCTGAGTTTCGTACACCAAAAAGTATGAGACAACTTAGCACAGCCAGAGTGCAGACTGAAAGCTTAGCAAGGATTTATGTACAAAGCCAGACCCTGTTGGACAGGATCAATTCAAACAGAGGAAAGGAAAAGAGCAAAAAGCCTTTTAGGCAACACTTGAAGGAGGATGACCTTCTGGGACCCTGCTGATTACTTACATGATTTCTTGCCAAGAAACAAGTGCTGCGCCGCTCTCCAGCCTCAGCAACCAGCATTATGGATCCCTGCACATTGGTAAATTTACTTCCAGCCCCAGGCTCAGCAGCAGTTGCCAAATATGGTGACAAACTATTTTTAAAACATGCTATTGTGACACATGCAAAGCCTAAGAAAAAAAATAATCAGTCCATTTCAAGGTTGGGAGTTAGTTTTAATGTCATTTTAAAGGTACAGAACTACAAGTAATCTATTTTTGTTAATAATCCTCAACTTCACCACTGGGCACACTGGCTTAGAGCTGGATATGAGCTAAAATCTCTTAACTAGACCCTGATCAAGCAAAGCAGGTCAGCAGAAGTATAAAGCAATGAATGGTACAAAACTTAATTATATCAATCAAGTTCCAAGCAAAGAAGCCATCTCCAGTAGCTTAGTCCAGGGTCTGGGGGGACAGTGGTGTTTGTTTGATTTTATTTCTGCTCTCCTTACTCTCCCCACAAGGCATTAGATTTTTGCACAAGTAGATTTAGACTCAGCACATCCTGACATTTTTTTAGGGGGTTCATAAATAACCAATAAAGAAAATAAGTTTTTCCCTGACCTTTACCCAGAGTAGTTTTCCAAGGATTAATACTCTTGCAAGCAACCAAGTTTCTCTAGATTCTTCCCAAAACTTTCATCCCCCTGGGAAGAGAGCCCCACTCACCCCAGGAGCCAGAGGTTGACACATGCTGTCCCTGTTTCATTAGGCAATGAGCTGCTTAACCTCCCGTTTCCTGCGTCAGGAACCATCACCTTCGTATAAATCTCCTAGGTGAACTGCCACACACTGTAGTTATGTATCCATTAAGTCCAGAATCAAGACAGAGGGTAAAGTTTTAAAATACTTAACAGCCCAGTTCCTTTGAAATAAATTTGAAAAACTGACAGTGGAAAAGTTTACATCTTGGTGTACATAGGTTATTCTAACCCCAGTATTATTATGAAATTGGAGTACACTAGTCACAAGGGTAAGGCCCTTGATCTCTGCCCTGGGACAGAAGAGTTTGGAGAGGGGGACTTTGCATGCAAGTCTCATTCCCAAATACCAGTTGCCAAGGGATCCTTCGTACAAGGTACTTTACTGCTGCCACTTCTGTGCACCCTACCGTCTCCTCAGCTGCCACCAACAAAACATTGATGCTACTCAGCTACACCCTGAGTTTTATAGATTTTTCCTCCAAATTCCATAGTTGTCTGGGTGTCCTGCTCACTCCCACTGATGGTAGCAAAGAAACCTAATGGAAAGAACAGGAAGAGAAAATAAACTACTGAAATTAGAGAGAGGAAATTAATTTAAAGCAAAAAAGGGGTGCGAGCTAGACACCTGCTGGTTTCTTCTTCCAGCAGAAATTAATGCTATGCAGTATCAGGTAGGGATAAGAGAAAAATAACCCCCCTTTCTCCCAAATAATAACTAACAATAACTAGTCTCTTGCTTTATAATGCAGCCCTGTTATTTGGAGGTATTTCTCTTTTAAAAGATTTAAATGTGATTTGAAGGAGAGAGGTAATGGAAGGGATTTTAAGATTTCCTAGTACCTAGCAGCATGCTGCAGAGACAGCACTAAAATTTATTTTGGAAATGTTTACCCCCCTATTGCCTACGTATTAGCAAAATTCTATCTCTAAAGCTGAGTTTTATTACAAAAACAAAGCAAGACTGCTTATTAACAAGAATTCATTCACTGCAACTCAGTGATTTACTATTCACATTTACATTTGTGCCAGACACCCTGAGCAGTGTCTGAAAACCCCAAATCTTACAAGTTTTAGTAGAACCCCAAACGGCTTTTTCCAGTCACAATTATTTGCTTGTTCAGAATATTTCTGTTACCCAGTTGGAACTGGGAAAATGGAGAAGGAGAACATTTAAACCATCCACACAGCTTGGATGACCCAAAAAAACATGTCACAAAGAACTAGCGTGCATGAACCCTTCCTCCATATGGGAAGGACTTCTAGTTAAATGCATCTAAATAAAAGGCACCAAAAAAAGTGACGACCAACATTGTCCAGCCACAATGAGCAACAAATACTTGAAGACCCTATGCAAACCAATCAAAATCTGATGTTTGCATTAGTGCTCACAAAGAGCAGTAACATACACATGTAACGCAGTCTTACTGAAAAGACGACTACAGAAATATTAGTGAATTAGGAGGAGAGCGCCTTTAGAGCAGGGTTTGACAGACTCGACCTACATTTGCATTAGCGAGTACTGTGGTCCTGCAGCATGAGCAGCCATGAGCTTTTGAAGTGTTCTAGATGCACCACTGACACCTTTGCTTAGATTCATCTTGCAAGAGTTTGGTTCACTTTTTTCCGAACAGATTCTCCAACAGGGACAATTGGGAGACACTGGCAGAAGTGCCACCTTCATCCATGCTAACACATTGAAGTAAATAACCATACACAGTCTAGTACCCTCAGTGCTCACATTTAGTCAAAGCTTGAGATAAGTCTAGTGATGTGGGAACAGAGTTGGCACCCACAAGGAGGGAATTTGGGTCTGAAGTAACCACTTCCAGTGACACAGGATTAAACAAAAACTGGAGTCAAACTTTAATAATGGATGATAATACAGTAAGAGCATAAGGCTATGGTGCAGTGGATCCACCATCAGTTTCCTATATGATATTGGTTAAGTAATTTCTCTTCCCCATGTCTCATCCCCATCTCCAAGAACATGAGAATGAATACTGGGAAGTACTCAGATATTAAGAGGAGTCACACAGCTATAGGGGGATAGCATTTGAGATAAAAACTTGAAGCAAAAAGAAAAAAAGATTTGAAGCAGAGAGGTCAGCTACATATTTTCCACCTAAACCCACAGTGAACATGCTTTGTTACCAGAAGTATATGGCCACAAAACTTGAAGTTGAGCTTGTCCCTGCTGGAATCCATCTCATTGTTTCTCTGGTTACCTCTTCCTTTAGAGACTCAGGTTTCACTTTAAAGACTGTCAGAAAACAAGAACAACTGACACACCTACTCTCTTAAGTTTATAAGAGCCTATAAGTTTACAAGCATAAAAAAATCAAAAGCATAACTCTAAATGAGAATGAGTGGCACCTGAAGTCTCTTAAAAGCACATTATTGTTGACAAGTAGGAGTGGCAGCTTTTAGAGGCTACTGTTATCACAGCAAGATTTGAGTTAAAAATGGAGCAAAGAAGAGACAAGACACTTTCTGACATTCACAGCAATGCACAGGAAGCAAAGGGTACAGAGAAAATGAGGAAACCAAAAAAAAATATAGTTAAACAGTTGAAATTGAAATCTACTAACAACAGGAGACACTGATAAAACCAAAGCTCAGTGAAGTGAGAAGTGCAAGTGATTCCTCTCAGGGAATCAAGTGATTGATTGATCACGGGTATTTTAATCTACTCTTAGTTACAACTCAATCAAATGTATGATTTAAAAAGTGGAAAAGCAAGCATCTTGAAGGAAGTAATCTATATGAAGATAAAAGATGTGGATAATTTTGTAAAAAACAAATCAAGATAGAGGTGCCAGTGGGTTTCATTCAATTGCAGAGACAAGAGTGACCATTTCCTGGCAAAAGAACTTTGATGTACTCGTGAAAGAACTAGTGTTTTTAAAACAATCATGTGTATCACGTAAAGGGCAATGGCTGCACAGCAGCAACTTGACATGCAAATTCCTGCCTTTATTCAGTCTGCGTATGCACATGCTGATAAGAGAGTTAAGCAGAAAATTACTCATTTTGCATCATCATATGTGAAGGGATATAGTTGTTTATTCTGAAAAAAAGCTGCTTAGAAACAAGAAAAACATGCTACTTCACAAGCAAGTATCAAAACATTTGGATTTCATTGCTGCTTTAGCCTTACAAATAGAAATAGGCTGAAGTATACGAGCTGGACAAAGGTGTTATGATAGCAAAATTTCTGGAAGGCCATAATATACACCAATGTGGGAATGAGCATCTAGTTCTAATATTACACTGGAAAGAAAAATCCTGGTAAACTGATTTTCCCCACTGAAACAAGATGAAGTTGGTTGGATGTGGCTCATAGCACATTAGCTGCACACTTGTCTATCAGCTTCCAGCACTTAAAACTGACCACACCAACAACAGAAGATGTTCACCTGTTCCTGGGTAGCTTTGTTCTGGTTGTTCATTGCAGGCTCTGCTTTTTCTCACTAGCTGTTTTCCCTGCATGGTAACTATGAACCAGAGAGCCTTTTGTTTAGGGCAATATGTGAAATGGGAATCATTAGCTAAGGCACATCCATAGTGGGTCTCCCTCAAATGCACCAGGATCAAGACCTTGAGAAGACTCCCTGGTTACAAAACAGATTTTGTCTGAAGTAACCAGTGATTATGCACCCTGTTAGCCACGTCCCTGGTAAAAACTGACAATCTCCAGCTTTCTTCCTCCATTCTGATGCTGTTCTGTTTTCCTACATTTTCCCCCAAGGCTTCAGGGTCATAACTTTTATTGAGACTTCTTTTTCTGTAAAACTTTCAACTATCAACAATGGTAGTCCCCCATGTAGCAGTAAAGTTATTAATATTTAACGTTTGAGAGGTCTGGCTAACAAGTTTACCCTAACCAAAAGCTGTGGTTGCTTCCAACCCCCCCCCCCCCCACTGCTGAGCTAAGATAATACCGGGTGTATTATTAGGAGGGTGCCACTCCTGTAGGGTCCACCAAGAGCCACCTCTACATATTGTCACCTTACCGTTTGATTCCTTACTGGAACTGCAGCAGCTAGGAAGCTATCCGAGGAACCTGTCTCCACCAGGGATTGACAACTGGCTTTGTTAGCTTCAGAATGTTTGTTCTTCCTCACCTCGCTTTTTTTTCCTGAAAGGGTGTATAGGTTGGGTCTCTGCAATCACTTGGCAGAGAACAGGGGAGCAGAGAAGGCCGTGCTGTCTGAATGTCCTCACTACAATCATAATAAAGCTTCTGTCAGACCTGTCCTAAATTGTACTTGCAGTATTAGGCACACTGAATACCCAGGTTCTGACACCCATAACGCATCCCTATCCTGAAATTCCAGTAGATCCCAGCCATTATATTCTGTGCCCACAGGTTCCCAAAGGATCTCTTAGAAAAACTTATCATTGTAAACACACAGCCACAGTTACAGGCGATCCACTCATGTAGTGGACTGAAAAAGTGCAAGTTGAACTGAAAAATTTAAGATAAAACTAAACATGGCTCCAAAAACTCTCCTCATATTAATCACACCAATTACCATGACTTGTCATCATTCTGAATGATGACAACCAGGAGAAGTCTTAAAAAGGATACAGCAAGATTTCAGAAAAATGTAAAAGTGTCTGTCTGCATGAAAGTAAACCCATTAAGAAGCCAGTATCATAAGCACATACCTGAAGGGGAGACATATACTGGGGGAGGCATGTCTGCTTTTAAATCAACAGGCTGATAAACATATCTATTAATTTACAGATTCCCAACCAGAGTCCGGACTAACCCACAGAGTTTCAAGTTACACAGGCCCAGGATGGACTAAGAGAGTGACTGCAATGTGTCAGTGTAAAAGCAACAGCAGGAGAACTGCTAATAGCTTCTGTCATCAACATTAAGCATGCCAAACACAGGGAAAGGGAACGAACCTGAGCACCTTCCCTGCCAGGTAGAGGTGCCCCAGAAAAATACATTCATCCTACATGAATGAACCATACATGAATGAACACCCAAGCTTTCTGATTTTAGTATTGCAAGCAGTCATGGTTTAACCCCAGCCAGCAACTAAGCACCAGGCAGCTGCTTACCTACTTCCCCCCTTACCCAGTGGGATGGGGGAGAGAATTGGGAAAAAAAGCATAACTCATGGGTTGAGATAAGAACACTTTAATAGAAAAGAAAGGAATAATAACAATAATAAAATGACAATAATAATAAAAGAATTGGAATATACAATAAGGGATGCACAATGCAACTGCTCACCACTCACCAACGGATGCCCAGTTAGTCCCTGAGCAGCGAT
This sequence comes from Elanus axillaris, assembly GCA_026212715.1. Classification (NCBI taxonomy): domain Eukaryota; kingdom Metazoa; phylum Chordata; class Aves; order Accipitriformes; family Accipitridae; genus Elanus; species Elanus axillaris. Next base: position 9,676,498 of record JANZLQ010000031.1, on the reverse strand, counting down.
CCACCTCCTGGGCCGACTCCCCCCAGTCCATACACTGGCCATGACGTCCCATGGTATGGAATACCTTGTTGGCCAGTTTGGGTCAGCTGTCCTGGCTGTGTTCCCTCCCAACTTCTTGTGCCCCTCCAGC
>JANZLQ010000031.1:9655983-9667553 GCA_026212715.1 Elanus axillaris | reverse complement strand
CCCACCCCCCCATTTCTCACCAGAGCCTTGGCAAACAAGCACTTAAATTAATTAGGCAATGATCTAATTACAATCCTTGTGGAAACAATGATGCACATCAGGGTTTTTTTATCTTATTTGACAGTAACCAAAACTTAAAACTATCTGTACATCTCAAAACCCATCATAGTACAATTTTGCTCTCAAACAAGCAGTTGGTGACCATGGTAGAAATGCTGTTAAAGGGAATTCAAGCGGACAAGGCAAGAGAGCCAAGGCAAAGACATTAGGACACATGCCTGCGTAATAAGCAAGGGTGCCCTGTGTCAGTAGATCTAAGAACCTGATAGTTCCCCATCCCACTCGCTCCCACGTACTGTGTAACCCTAACCATCACAGGATATGGGGCAGAAGCTTTTCTTAATAACACATTTTCAGCCTTGAAAAAAAAGGCTAAGCTGTCACTGCTATTAGTTTTCTAACACAGTTTCCTTGAGGCAGATTTGATTAAGCATCACTAGAGAGTGCTCATTATTTCAGTTTCTGTGACTAGTTTGAGCAGTTCAGACAGCGCCTTGTGCACTGGCATAGATTTAATACAGGCTCTGGGATAGCACGTCCTCCAGCCTGAAGCTGGCATGAGAGAAAAAACAAAGTAAGTTTTAGAGTAGTGCTGTGGCCATGATGATGTTGAAAGGTAAGACTGGTGAAGAGCTTTTATTTAATCACCCACTATAACTAAAACAACAACAAAACCCCAACAAAATAGGTGCTCTTTTAGATATCCAACAGCCGAAGTAGAAGCACATTTTGCCAGGAAAGCACAGATGAAGCATGTTACATCCTAGGACACTCATGCATAGAAGCCCTGACCAAACTACCCTGACCAAGGACCAGTACAGATTATTTAACAGGTGCCACCCATTAGGTTCTGCCTTTTTCCTCAGAATTTGCACTTCTGTCTCTCCAGCTTTGCTAAACTGTTATTCCAAGGATACAACCTGCTTGCACCAGATGAAAACACATTAAAGTTAATATAAAACACAGTAACACATCTCCACAGCAACAACAAATACTCCTCTCCTGCAGCAGCCATCAAAATTCATGCATCCTACACATACACTTTCCAGAATGTAATGTGTTTCACTGTATTGCCCTCTGGGATGAACTAGGCAGCCATGTCTATTTAAGACAAGCACCCAACAGTTAGCATGACCTCTCAAAATCTCTACCTCTGCTCTTTATCTTCAAGGAAAACTTCAAAAAGTCAAGTGAAGGAAATACGATAACTCTAGTAGATGCTACATAGTCAATATTAAAAGTAATCAAGGACTTAGAGAGATCATTTTGTAGCCTGTTAGAACTTCCCCTCTTTCCACCCTCAGGGAACCTCTCCATGCAGGGAGGAAAATGGCCACCCCCATACAGATGAGCAGGTCTCATAAGAATGTGGGATCACAAACTTTAAGGGACACGTGCAACAGTTAAGCATAAAAAAAAAATCCCTGTACTTGTTTATCTTCTACTAGTCCACAAGTGATTTAAAGGCTTTCTCCTGATAAGGAAAAATGCAGCTCAGAAGCTGAATGTCAAGGAAACTGCTCAGCTCCCTTCCATAGATTTTAAAAAAAAAAAGAGAGAGAAAACCAAGTTGTGTAAAAGTCTCCAACAAATAGTAAATTCAAGAAAAATACAATCTCTTTCTGACCATTTTATGAGTAAAAGAAAAAGACTAAACTCAGTAAATTGTTAGTTTCCAGTTATACACGCAGTTAGAACCATACCTAGAAATAGCTAGTTGGGTGTGGTTTTCTTCTCCTTCCTCCTAAATTGTTAGGTTAATCCTATAGATCTTTGTTCTGGAAGGTGGGAATATGATCCAGCGTACAGGTTGCATTCACTTTGAGGGCACAAAGACTCAAATTCAGAAAAAATATTTTAAGAGTCCCAGTCCCATGGAGAACTCTGACTCCTAACCAACCCCATGAACCTGTGCCAAAACCCAAATTAACAGAAGGTCCAAGTGACCTAGAACCAATGCAGGAGTACAGGACAGCCTAACCCAACAAGAACTAGCTTCGTATAGCTGTACATACAGAAATAATCCCAAGGCATGCTTTTTAAGCACATGACACACATGTTAACAGAGATTTAATTCATAAAATCCAGTGTCACTGCTATGTAATCTCAAGCACCCTCTTCTGGCAGTGTACCCATTACCAACACACAGATACATTTCCTTTCCATGGGGCACTCCCGCCCCAGCCAGCACAGAGGCAGGGTTAGAGAGAGCTGCTACCTCCCAGACAAAAAGATTCATTCGCTGCTCCCTTCCTTGCAGCAAGGTAACAGAAAACTCACCAGGTTGAAGGGGATGGAGCAATACCTGCACCACAAGTTCAACAAGCTCCAGCATGTCCACAGCTCAGCTGAGGTGACAAACACCGTCCATACAAAGGCAACTTTTCCAAGCCAAGCCCAGAAAGTGTTTGCAGTAACGTACACATATGCACACACAGTAGTATTTGTTGTTATTGAGACATGGAGAAAGTTTGATTAGCGCCTGAATATTTGCCTTTGGTATCCTTTCAGTTCCCCTTAAGTCTTACTCTGAAGGGCTTTTAGCACCTGGTAGTTGTAGCAACCCTCACTGAGTAACACCAGGGTACGCAAACACAGAAAGTATCTTTCAAGTACATTTGAGAGGCATCAATAGAAGTTATATTTGCAAGTATACATGGAAGCATTTAAATATGTGCAGCATATTGCTTATAAAAGTGCAGTCCTATCAGTGAAAGCAATAAAGCTCAATGCTTTTACCTTCTTTTAGTTGCATTAGGAGTGACTGCTTGAGGTTGGCTGAAGCTCCTGTTAATGGATTTTGAACGGAGTACACTTTCTCTGCCTCCTGTTTTAGAAGCCTCGCATCCTATTTCAAAGTACATCTCATGCCTCCAATTAGCTGGGAGTTGCTCTCCTGTGTACCGGTTAACTCAAAATCAGGTGGGGAGTTATCTTAGCCTTGGCAAGGCTCCCCTTACAAGCTGGATCTGAAGCATCACAATTCAAACACCACTTCCAAATGAAGTCACACAGGCAGCAGAGAACAGGGCACACCAGCCCCACACACCTTGCCCGGTGGCGATGCTTTTGTGGCAGCACTTCACGGCACTTGGAAAACTGCCATTATTTGATCCTAGGACAGCAGGCATTTACCTCCAGCTGCTCCAGCTCTTCCCTTTAGTGCCTCAAACAGGTGTAGGGTTTGGTTCATGAGGTCAGCAGCCAGATGTTTTGCTGAAGGCAAGCAAATACATGAAAAAGTCATAGGAGAGCCCAGCTGTTCTCACTAGAGAAGGTAATCTGTAGGGAAGAACAGCATGATCTTCTTCAGCACTCTCACTGCTCCCTGGCGGCATGCCCCCTCTGGCATCACACCACAGGCTCATCCTCAGTAAAGTATCCTCTATGCTGCCTGGAAGCTTTGCAGGAATCTCTACACGCATCAGGGTATAACAAGAGCAGGCTAGGCAAGAAGAAGAGAGGCCTCACCAGTCAGGGCCCAGCTCCACAGTATCCAAAGAGAGACAGTCCAGCAGTAGCCTAGATCATCAGGCAATCTAGCAATAAGGCAGATTTGATGTCAAACAAGAAACCAGCCCACAGGTCAGCACAAAAATCAGGTCCAGTAATTGCCAAGCTGGTTACGCTGATAGACGAGGTCAAGGCAGAAAGTCAGTCCAAGCGCGGAGCAAGAAATTCCACAGGCATGGACAGAGCCAAAGAGCAGCATCCCCCCCAGCAAAGTTCAAACAGAGTACAAATGCCCAGAGCTGGGCTTAAATAGAGCTCATGGGTGTGGGCAGAGGCCCCACGTGAGGCTGGTTAGGGCCATTAAGGCTTATTGGTGCCCTGAGGGCCTTAACAACATACACCTGAGAGCAACAGCAAATCGCAGTTCCTTCCTCAGGGCTTGTTAACACAAAGCAAGGTGTGACTGTAGTGTTGTGATGGCTTTCTATTCCCTCTGTTAGCTGGTGCGTTTTTTTCCTCACCCATGCCCAAGTCCAGCCAAGACCTGTCCAATTAATACCCTGTGACCAAGACATGAGAAGGCACAATCAAGCAGCCACTTTATTTCTTTGTGCTCCAGTACACCCTTTTGGAGACTTTATGATTCTGTTCCCCTTCTGGGAGACTTTGGAAAACTAAGTACATAAATACAACCTCCAGCAATGCAGCCACCATACTGAATGGGCAGTTCGGAGGAGCCCCTGTAGTGTTTATTTCCCATTCATTTCACCCTACAAGGAGTTTAGTTATTGACTTTGAATTGAGATCTAAGCAGAAGTCCAAGCCAGGAAGTTTTCCCTGGTCTCCCAAAATAGCAACAGAGCCACCCATGCATCCTCTTGTGTTACTACTTCCACCAAAATTACTAAGCACTGAGTCACCATGCTCAATGCTTTAGGTCAGGCCCCTAAACCGGATGGTGCCACTGCTTGACCCTTCTCCAGGTCTAGACCTTGGATGCTGCTCCATGAGATGCACCACCTTACTACCTTTGAGAGGTAGGAAGGAAGGAGAAAGGCAGAGAGATAGAAGATAGCAACCCCATGTCAAAGCTGGAGGAGGCATTGGGATAGGGGATTAATGTGGAAAGTTGGCAACTTGGTTGATGTTTGTTCTCAATTCTCACAGAATTTGTTCTGCCTATATTAAAATTTGGTAAGTGACAAGAGTAATAAATCAGCTACAGAAAATAGAAAACCTATGTCTACTCTTGAAATAATTGGTATTCCTTGAGGTCACTTTTCTCCCAGCAAAAACTTAGGTATTTTGCTTGAAGTTTGACAAAGAAAATCCTATCACTTCCATGGAGAAAAAAGATGTAGAGGAAACAAGTAAAAAGCAATACAAGTGTTTTAAATATAAATACTACTGAAGAATTTCTGAAACACGATGTGTACGAATTCAGCAAATGAACACCTGACAATTGTGCTTTCCTGAGACAATTTGTATGATATTTTGGTTTTGGTGGGTAGTCCTTCTCCAGCTAAATTAATCCCCTTTGGATTTTTTCACCTTGACTCAGCCTAATTGGTCTTGAAAGGGTTTGGCTGGCTGTCTTCACTGTAATTATTACTTTCAAGGAAAATTAAAACAATTGTGCAGTCATCAGTGTAATGGTAAATCTTGCCCTCGTCTGCAGCTTGCATGCCTAAGATCCTCAAAGTGTAAGAGTTCAGTTTCATGGAGCACTAAATGGAACTAATATATTCTTATACTTTATCTCCCAGCTGTGTATGATGTTTCACCATACATATATTTTTTATCTCATAGAAAAGAGATATGCTAATGAAACATATGCCATTGAAAAGAAGTCTTTTTAGGGAGAAACCTTTGTGCTATTATATCACTTAAAGCTGTTAAAGTAATAATAAATCCTTCACCAGGATTTTGAGCCCATCCCAACACAGGTAAAGCTTTCAGTTCTTTGCTTGTTCTGTACTAGATTACTCCATTGCTTGTAGAAGGGAATCACATGTTATACGCAGATACCTGGATAATCATCTGGTGACAAATATCCCGTCTTGGCTTTCTATGGTCCCATTTTTCCTACCCCACTGTCACTGTGGTCTTTGAGTTTTATTTTATTTTTTCCCTGTACAGGTTCCTCAGGTATTTTTGAGGAAATCAGCTGGACAATATTAGCAATTACCATAGTAAGGCAGAGGCTAATTGCACTGATTAGTTGCTGGATGGCCAAGGAGGGAGGTTAAGAGACCAAAGCCAATTAAAAAGAAAGGACAGATAGAAACTGGTCTCTCAAGGTGGTAAAAGAGAGGAAATGCATCTGCATGCAGTGTAGCTGACAGTTGAAGCCAGATGTTTAGTTTCATATTTGGATTTTGGGTGGCAGTTTTAGATTGTTTAGGGGTCTTCTGCCTGTTTTACAAACCCTGCTGGCAACATGACGCTTCCCCACGTATGTAAGAGAGAAAAAGTAATGTGGTTGTCACGCATGCAACAGTGACGCTGACCAGCTAGGAGCTACCTTTTCTTGCACCATGAGAAATCACATTCAATTGTCAGAGAAAAGGCTCTGAGACTGTGGGGAGACTACGCTTCAGTATGCCTCTCAGCATGGGCCCATGTTTCATAAGGGCACTCCAAGCAATGCAGGGACAGTCTTGGTCTGCACTTGGTAAAAAGAAATTAAATATCCTCCAGAGTTATAGGAATGTATTAATTTACTACTCCCTCTCTACATGCAAGCAGGGTGTATCAGTCAAAAAGATGAGAGCTAGAAGAAAAATTATGGTAATAGCTGGTTCTAAAAAAAAATTTGTAATAGTTTTCAGTTAATTCAGGCAAATGAGGTTAATTTGAGAAGGAAGTTACTACTCATAAAAGTGAAATAGTTCAGAGAGAAGTTTTAAACAAGCAGAAGGTGAAAATCCAGAAGAGTCTGTGACTGATTTAAGGTTAAAGAGCTAATCTTGCAATTGCAGTTAGCAATCATGGTAATCGAGCCTGTGATAAGAGACCAGATGGTGATTACCACCGGGAGAAAACACCCGGAGAAACTGATTACTAAAAGCTTGGGATTAACTAGTAACTTAAAATAATAATGAGAAGAAGAAAGAAAGAAAAAGAAAAAAGAGAAATAGCTCAGAGAAGTTTATTTACTTCAGGCTGATGCTAGGGAATGTCCAAAGTGTTTGATGCTAAAGCCACTACAGAGAATGTAAAAACGACAGAAACAGAATGGCATGAACGACTCAAAGCAAGAATTCAGAAACTTAGCACAAAGAGCTCCACACAATACTCTCATAAAATAGGAAATCTCAAGTCCCATAAGCCTGGGAACATATAAATAAGTTTCCCACAAATGCTTTCAAGCAAGGAAGGGTCACTGTCCTCCTAAAATGACGAGGCCAAACCCAGAGACCATTGATTTACATCTTAAAGCTTGAATAGCAGACCTACACTCAAATATAGAAAGTGTCTGGCACTTTGTCCACATGTGTAAAGTTTTAAGTCATTACATAAAGCCCAGATGAGCTGAAACAACTATAAACAATTTAATGTCTTTGTCAAAATGGGCTTGGCAAACAGTCTACTTCCCTAAAATAGGAAGATTATTTTCTCCATCTGCAATGTTATAAAAGTCATGCAAACTTGAAAAAGATTTAATAGTTAAAGGCACAGATGCTTCACCTTTGACAAAAACCTAAGGAGCTGTATTTAAACCTTCAGTGCATACAAGTCACTGGCCATTTCTTTTCTTTCAGTTCAATTTCAAAAGGAGTGTGAACTGCCAGGTCATCTTCAAAAGCTGAAGGTACCTACAGAAAAAAAAAAAAAATTGCCAATATTATCATCATATTCTGATCAAAAAATCAAACTGAAATAATGGAGATGCTGACCTTCAGGACAGAAAGACATGGAGAAAGGTGTTTTGCAAGGTCAACCAATTGAGTCCTTCATGGCAGCAGGGGGAATAACTGATGTCCTGGAGCAAAGCAGGGACAGATTTGTGGATGCTTGAAAAATAGGAAAACAACTGTCCTACACAATAATTCTCATTTCTAATTCAGCCTCTCTAAAAGATTCTACAAATAAAGAGTTGCTTGTCAAACCCTATTTTCATTAGACCCAGTAGTGGGATTCATATATTTAATTTTAGCTATCCCAAAGTAAGTGCCTGGTCTAAGCTAGTTATTTAGGTTCCCTCTCCAATAAGTGAAGAAAATGAGGTACTTTGAGAGGATTCATCATTTTCATGTCATTCTAGGATAGTTATCTAAGGTAGTAGAATTAATTGCTCTCTGGAGTAATTGATCTTCATTTTATCTCTATTGACTACAGACAGAGTCTAAACATTTACCTTTGATGAGATTCTTCATTTTTAGATAGCTAAAATTAGAAAGGAAAACTCCCACTTGTTATGCCTGAGAAAGTAATCTCTGATCGCGGGCCACAGTTCAACGGACAGGAGTTTGAGCAGTTTTCAGTGCAGCGTAAGTTGAAAGATAGCACCTTTGTCCCCTTCCCCCCTGCCACTCCTATTATCCTCAAGCGCATGGAAAAATCCTGTCCAAATACTGAAGCACACGTTAACTAGGAACTACGGATTCAGATTCTGATCTCTGTTTAGCACCAATCAATTGCAGGATGCAAAGAGCACTGATTGACGCATACCAGCTTGAGAAGGCTTCTCTTCAGCAGGGAACTGTGAACGGGAGCTCTCTGAGAAGGACAAGCCGGCGACCCAAGAGATCAGTGCAGTCATAACTAGGGATGGCACAGGTAGCAGCAGCTGTAAGAGGTTGCCACTCCAGCTAGGCCAAAAGGAATAGGTGAGGCTTGGAATAAATAGTGCTATAAAGTACAATGGTGCAATATAAAATGGAGATAAAGGGATTGCAGCCCGTCTTCTTACATGAGGGGACACCTAAAACTGGAAATTGATCTCCCAAGGTAGGACAGAACCAGAATAAAGGGGCTTAGAACCTCACAAATGGTGATACGCTGACTCAGGAGGGATTTCCTGGTCCCTGTTATAGCCCTGGGTCTTTAAGAACCTAACCGGATCGCATCAATAATCAAGTGTGGTTTAAATCCTGTGTTAAATTAAGGGAAATTGTTACTTGATGTGATTTTTAATACTAGCTGCAGAAAGGGAAAAGTCAAAAGGGATAAGGGAAAGGAAGGAACGGTGCCTTTTGGAGGCTCTGCAAAGACCCAGCTGCCATGTAGCACAGATGTTTCCACCAGGCTTTGCTGACCAGGAGGGTTCAAGTGAAGCAGGGCTCTGTAGGCTCTTTGGCTCTGAATAGTTGCTTAACAATCCATGCAAGGTTTAACTTACATACAGCTGTACAGGAAACTCGCCAGGCGCGAACACCAGCAAAATTATAGCGGGTGAATAGCTGCTATCATAAGTTTTATCATCCCCTGACCAGCAGTTTCCCTGGTGACTTTACTTATATAAAAAAGTTACTCTATTCTCAAGAGTCTCGTAAAGTTGAAGGACATTTTAAAAATAACTCACTCAGTAGGCAGACCTTTAGCCTCTAACATTGCTTTATTAAATCACAAAACATGATATATTCAGAAAACATTAAGGTTCTGACCTTGGATGCACAAAAGTAAGGAAATTCAGAGGAAAGTTTGAACCTCTCTCTGTATCTAACATCAGACTTTTGCCTACTGTTTGCATTGAGGGTTTGTGGCACCTACTGTAGTTACGAAAGATCCCCTGGTGGTTTGGTGAGCCTTTCAATTTGTAGGTACAATAGATTAAGGATATGACTTTAAACTGGACATGAATTATCTTGTACTTTAAGGTTGAATTCAGATCTTTAGCCAAGTTTGGAGACTTTTTGAGTTCAAATGTTCCTGTGTTTTAAAGGTATCAAGACAAAGCAAAGAAAGACCCTTATCGACAGCATGCTGTGGCGGTTAATGCAGAAATACGAAGTCTTTACAACCAAACTGTATGAAGACTGAAAAAGTTTCCCTCTGCCTGAGAATCAGCAGGAGAAATTTCAGGACAGGAGAAGGGACTTTTCCTTCTTACTTTAAAAAGAACTCCAAAGCTGGTGTTTAATGTAAAAATATGGTTTAATCAAGCACTCCATTATTCTCTAATGAACTAAATGGGGAAACTGACAATTAGGAATGTTTTCCTTCCCAAAACTTATTTGGCGGAGTTATGAAGGGGTTAATTCCCCAATTAAAAAAAAAAAATTCAAAACACTTCAATAATTATTCTCCCATAAGTAAAACTGTAATACCAAATGCTATCTCTGAGTATGTCATTATAGCGCATTCATAATTTCTTTTAGAAAATTACAGATATGGGAAGAGAAATTTAAAATAATAATAATAAAAAGCCCTGAACACCTATTTCCCAAAATAAAAAGCAATGCATAGGAATGTAGGGTAGCAAATAGTTCTCTTACACAGTCAGGAAACTCTAGGCGTGGGCGAATAGCGAAGCCTTGTTTACTTCAGACGTGTATTCCCAATACCATCATCTTCCTCACCCTCCGATTCCCTCTACCACAACGCCTCTGTTTCTTTCAGTCCTTCAGCACTGCCTGAGCTCCCGGCGTGCTGCTCTCAGCTCTCCCCCATCCCCACTCCTCCCTACGGGGCTCCCCAGGGAGAGAGCCTGGGGGAGTGAGCGCACACATCTCCCACGTGAACCTCATGGGCCGCTTGCTGGCCAGGGAACCCAAGGGTCCCACGGGCTCCACGTGACCCCCAGACCATGCACCTTGTAGGCCTTGGTGGTGTCTACCTATCTGACAGATTCGACTGAGGTTAAGAGGCAACAGCTTGAGAGTAGGAGGGTGGCTGACATACCCACAGAGAGTAATCCGCTGATCTTCACTGCCTTAGTAAACCAGATGCCTACGAAGGCTTCTGAAAGAGGAAATCATCCCCTAACACCAGGTCCACACTACTTCACTCTGCATTGCTTAACTCCATGTTGCTTACTAAGCCACGGGAGTCCTTGGCAGGTTTAACCTTCCCTCTCAAAGTACCTTCACACCTGGGGACCTTCTGCCACCCCTTGTGGGTGTGATGATAAACTGCGTCCCCTCGGGTGAAGTACCACCTTTGCTTCCCAAGCGCTCCTCTCAGGGTGAGCCCAGGGAAAGCTGCCTGGTGCCACAGACCATTCCCGTGAGGACATGGGGAAAACACCACCCAGTGATGAGTTTCACTCCTTTAAAGGGTGCTGCTTTAACTGTTCATTTCCTAAATGATGCTGTTCTCAGTAGTTCCACATAATAACTAGTTTATAATTGCACTGTTGCTTACAAATGCCAGACAGGTGCCATAGATTTTGTTCTAATTTTTTTAACATGGGGTAATATAGTAAAATGAAACAAAAAGAAAAAGAAAACAGGAAAGAGAAAAATTTTAGAGATCATGCAGAAAGATAAGAGAAAACTAAATTGCATTTGCAGCCTAAGAACTTTGATAGTTTCCTAATAACTACAACAGGGAATGCTAGTGTTGAATCTGTATATTTAATTTAGACTCTTGCATGCAGGTACTTCAAGATTTCAATTTTATGCTGTGTATCATCTAAGGTCTGTCTGGGATATTCGGAAATGTGTTTCTAATTGCTTTCTTCATGCAAAAGAGATGTCATAGATTACCAACAGCAGACCTATTAATCATCAATCTAAGTGCAGCTAGTCTTCTGCATACAATATTTATAAGTATTTATATACCTCTGGCTAATGCTCACAATCAATGACTGCTTGACAAGGCATGCTAGAGAGTTATCAAATGTCTAAATCTTTCCAGGAGACTCAGTCCATAGCTGACCTTTATTCCAGATTATATTTGTGATATAAAGATTTTTTTTGAAGGAAATTATTTTTAAAACATTTACTTTCACAGGGAACTGAAACGCTGACTGACTGCCTATTTCTTCTAGACCTGGGGGACTTTTTATTGCTGCCTGTCTGGTCTTTCAAATCCTCATCAACTGCTTAATGAGCAAATATCATTTCTCTCTTGTCTTTGTAAAGGTATCACTATGAAATAGGCCTTATGTG
>JANZLQ010000031.1:9638350-9655883 GCA_026212715.1 Elanus axillaris | reverse complement strand
CCCCCCCCCCCCCCCCCCCCCCCCCCCCCCCCCCCCCCCCCCCCCCCCCAAAGCCAATCACTATATTAGTTTAATTGTGTCTCCCCACATCCTGTGAGACCAAGTACGAGTCTAATCAAGTTGCAAACAAAGTCTATTCACATTTTACATATTTCTGGTTGTTGGAAGAAAACTATTTACATTCTAAAGAGTGCATTCATCAGCTGCTGGTCAAACAACATCTAAGCATTCACTTTTTCCTTTCACACTCAAGCTCAGAAAATTGCTGTAATTCAGCAATGAGAACTACAAAGTCCTCTTTCATTTCCATTGAGCTCTTATGTTGAGAAACAGAGCAGGTCAAATGATTTATTTCATCTATGTATTTATTTTGCAAATAAACTATGTGAAGATATTAATCCCTTTTTTTTCCCCCCCTGCTTGCAAATCATTTGTGAACGAATCCAAGTACTGTGACTGTATATCTCATTTACAGGCACTTCCACAAACTTACCCAAGTCTTTGAAACACTTGCAACCTCTTTGCTTGGAATATGTGTTATTTGGTCTTCTTGGTGTGGGACTGGTCACGTGGGAGATACTACAGAACAAACATTGAATCAGTCCAGAAGCTATTTTGCTTGCAAGAAGAGCAATTCCCCAGCCGTTTCTATAAAGCAAAACCCGGGTGGAGAGTCATAAATGTTTGGAGAGAACCCCAAAAGTCAGCTGTTTGGAATTCTGCATAAAATACCCTGTAACTGACCTCACTTCTTTTTCCTTCTGGAGTTGTTCCTCTTGCCATTGCTTTTAAGCAGAAGTATCAAGACCATTACCTCGCAGACCCCTGTCATTTGGCTGGACTCTGTGTTACTGAAGCACAGGGCTCTGCGTTTGGTAGAGTAGCAACTTTGCTCTGGTGAGCATTTGGACTCATGTTTGCCTGTTTGTCTGCAGCTCCAGGCCAGAAATATAAAAAAAGCCCTTACAGCTGTGAAGCTGGCAATGAGCAGCTGTGGACATCTCATGAAGAAAAGAAGGGAAATGTTTCTGGAGGTCACCAAGCCACAGCCAATACCTTTGAAACACTGTATGATACGCAAAGTTTCTGTGGTGGATGTGAAAATTTCATGTCAATGGCATTTGCAGCTCAATCCAGCCTAAACTCTACTGGCTTTCTGCTGCCAAAAGACTGGGCTTTGGGACTTTTTTTCCTTCTTCCTCTAGTCTACCTTAGAAAAAGTACTGAATTGATCCTCTCTGTCTTCTACCATCCAGTGACAGCAAAACTGTAATTACACAAAAAGAGGCTAATGCTCAGCAGCAACTTGTGCTTCAGTTGTGCATTTCCTTTTGATCCTGAGGTAACTCATGGCAGTGGAAGGCAAAATGATTTTTCAAGCATAAGCAGAAAAGCCCCTGAGGAAGAAACATGCCATATAATCCTGGGAGGAGATACAGCGTATTTTATTGAGGACACCATCCCTCTACTCAGCACAGACACAAAGGCCCCTCTCAAAGGAAACCTAACCAATGTTTCAAGCATCCTGCTCCCTCGCATCCAAATTTGAAGTGATTTACAAGAATTCAGAGGCTTAGTATTGAAGAACTGATGCCTGGAAAGCAGTGACATGCTTCTCCATGCGAGTATGTATTTGTGTGCTCCAGGGGAATGTACATCCAAGCCCAGGCACATCCCTCTGATAGCCCCAAAAGTATCACCAAGCTGTTCAGGCTGCTGTGCCACAAGCTCCACAAGTTAAGCAGCTAAGAAAGATGCCCCGTGTGCACAAACAAGCACCAGGCAGACAGCTGCGCTTTTAAGCCCCTAATTAAACACAATATTAAGCACATACTTGGCTTTAAACTTGTAGGCATTGAAATGAACAGTGTTACTCATCTGCTTAAAGTAACGTGTCAGCTGTCCGCGGGGGAGTCCCTCACCGGCCCACCGCTGAGCCTCCAGCTGTGCCGCGGAGCTGGGACCCCAGCACTGGTCCCCACGGCAAGCCCCGGCTTGCAGGACACGTAGCCCAGAGTGTCATCCCCAGTGGTCATGAGGACTTCACGCTTCATGTGCTCATGTGCCGGGGGACATATTTAACACCTTACCTTGTTTCCCGCCTGAGCGCACGGGACCTTTGTTTGGGGCTGCAGTGTGAAGTCCTTACACATCATAAGGAGCATTTCATTACAGCCTTTTTCCTCATCAGCGTTAAAGCTGTCGACAGGTGCACGCTGACTGGCAACTGATACCTGTAGCTTACAACACAGAGCAGTGTTCCTACAGTGTGTACCACGAGCTTGGCAACACATATAGCATGTATATGGGAATCTACTCCAGTGTCGAGCGGCCACTTTGCCTGCACACACATGGGTCACAGCTTTGCCCTTGTAAGTATTTCAAGTTATGTGTGTTAAGATAGCCAGCCTCATGCCACAGTAGGTGATGTTTTATGGCGTGTCAACTATTTTAGGACTGCTTCCATTTTTCAGACTCCAAAAGGAAACATCATGTGCCTAGTTTATTTAGGCGTGTTGAATACCATCAGATTTAGTTCATGGTTTGGAGGAAGGGGAAAGTAATACCTCAAAAAAACTCAAAAAGAAACCAAAAGCCTACATTTTCCGCCCTGTCTTAATGTTTTTCCAGTGGGCATCAAAATACCTAAGCATCGTTCTTTTATGCAGTGGTCTTCATATAATGCTCTCTTATGAACAGCTGTTCTTGTTGAAGGGAGCATCAAGACCTTCCAGAAAGGCAAGCGTCTTGCTCCCAGCTCCTGCAAATGCATTCCTTGTAAACTAGTTTAATTTGTTTCAGCTTCAGTGTCTCCCATTGTGTTCACCAGCAAAATCTGTGCATACACAGATTGAGCTAAATGACTAGAGCCTTTTCCATCAAGATACTCTTTTTTCAGCATGTATACACTTGTTCAGCTTTGTTGCCAGGCACCTATCCACTCTAATGGAATACAATTATGCCCAGAACATTATTTTTGTAATATTTTAGAAGTACCATTTAGCCCAAACTTGCTATCCTTTCCTCACATGCACGCTATTTACAATTTCAGCAGACCATTTCAATGTTCGCTTCAGATTTCATCTCTAGAATTAGAAAGACAGAATATTAATCACTAAACTATTTTTGCTTGAACATGATCTAATATATTTTATAAAAAAATGAAATTTTCTAATGCTCCTTGAGCAATTAGATCCATTAGGTATGCGGCTTCCTTAAAGGCAATAACTAACCTAATAGGATGGCCATGAACAATATTTTATTCAGATGACATTTTGGATTTTAGCGCAGTTAGCATTTATGAGAACAAGCCATTGCTTAGTGAATCTTTTAAAATTATCCAAACAGACTATTTATCATCTCTAGAAGTCTCTAACTGGCTGTTTATGTTTCACTTAGACTTAAGTAAGGTGACTGCTTTCTGACCACTGAGCAATTTTTAACATACCCTTCAATAATACTTTCTCAAAAGCTATTACTGGCCTATGTGCATATAGAAAGATCGTCATCAGTATGTCGGCAAACATCCGAATGTAAACATACTTTGAGATAGAGAGACGTGCTAAAATTATGTTGAGGGACAGGTGAGTTGGTTCAGGAAGACTGCCTTGTTTTGAGACTACTACCCATAAATTTTATGGGAGCTATGGGCAGAGACTATCCCGAATAAAAACCAGGCTCCTTTAATTTAACCTGTGTGTTCTGAGGTAGTCATTGAGCTACTGGTAAAGTGCTTTTTCAATTAATTTTGAAGGTAAGGTAGGATTGATACTAGCCCCAAGTTTCCCAGATGCACTATAGAGTCCTTATTAAATCAAAGATGTGACCTCGTCAATCTTAAGCCTGCTGAAAAAGAGCTTGTACAAAGAGGTAAGTCACCTAACTGTGCTAGAGGGGCTGCAGGGACAGAGGTTCCGCCTAATGTGCTAAGGTGACCCAAAAGAGAAAAGGGGAGGGAGGAAATCCTGTAATTTGTCAGTTAGAGAAGAAGAAGAAAAGAGACCTTGGTTATCTATGGTTAAAAATCAGACACCCCAATTTCTAGAAGACGCTTAAGTCTATCTTTAGAATATCAGGTAAAACACTACAGTGCAAAACAAAGTAGAAATGCCTAAAGATTGATTTCATGTGAAGTGGTACATTCCCAGCTACAGTTGAGACATTTGCTTCAGCTGATATAAAGAATGACACCCTTGATGATACTCAGAGATATTTCTGTTTAATTCAGTGGTACTACATTAGCTGGTAGCCACCAAAGATGTGTCTTCAAAGACCAGCTTTCAAAAAAGTTTCCATTGTAAGCATTTTTCTAAACCCCTAAAATTCTTGAACTGCTTGGTTCGGGAGGCAAACTGGAACTGAATATTAAGCTTCTGCTATTCAGTTTGGCTGCTGTGCTGAAGCACATGAGTGAACGTACTGAGCTCTCCAAAGCCCGCTCCCTATATTCCCTCTACTCCCTAGCCATAGCCTCATGGTCAGAATCGTTTCCTCAAAGATGCCAGAAGGTAAGTGCAACGAGTAGGTGAGGACTTTGCTGCCTGACTGACCAAAATTCATAATCACTACAGGTTTCTTCCTCAGAGAGGCACAACTCAAAATGGCGGCACGGCTAGATGAACTGTGAGAAGAGCTGCCCCCCAACACCGCCTCAGAGGTTAGCCCCACTTCTGCCAAAACGTGATACCAGCTGACCCTTATCCTCATCTGGTGTCAGTCGGTACAGCGGCACCAGGTTCTACAGCAGAAAATTTGACTTTGCAACTTCCGCCCTTGCAGTGTCATAAACCTTGAGAGTCAAACTCGGGGTCTTCTGCACCAAAAAGCGTACATTTCCACCTTGAAAGTTCAGAATAATGTTCTTTTAGCGGTAACTAGGCAAGAGACTCTTCCTGTCAGTGCATCAGCTGCTGGAGGAAGACTTTGTTACATGTACGAGGCTGCATTTACATTTTGACCCATTTTAAAGATGGCTGAGGGGGAGTGACAAGTCAGCCAGAAATCCTAATATTTTGGCGGAGTTCATTCCAGACTCCTAACAGGAAGAAAAATAATAGCCTAGATTTAAATATAGTAGCTTGTTCTTATTTATGACAATCATTTAATTAGAAGTTCTTTGCCTCTACTCCACTCCCCACTTCTTCTCCTGAAGTGTTCTGGCTATACAGCACCGTTCGAGAGCGTGCATAGCCTCCAGAGAAAAGCAGAATGGGCACTGGGCTTTCTGCTGAAAGTGGACCTGGTGACAGTTTTTAGTGCAGCTCAGGAAAGCAGCTTTGAAGTTACTTTCCTAATATTTCCCTTTCCTGCATTTGAGTTCCCCTTGCAGAGGTTTCTGGGCTGCAAACTGGATTCCCTTCAGATGAGGCCAAACCGAAAGATGTGCGCCTGAGGCGCACGTGGCATAGTCTAGGTAGGAACGCACATTGGGTCAACAGGCAGCCTAGAGCTAGTCTGAGGTTAAAGCCACCAACAGGCACGTAGTGCGGACCTTGGGCACCCAGGAGCAGCTGTCTGGCTCTACAGATCTGCTCCTGTTGCACCGTGCTGCCCTCTGATGCAGCCATATCTTCCTGTGTCCCTTCTTCCATTCTTTGAATGCAGAGGAAAATTTGATCATCAAGGGCTAACTGATTCTATGGATTCAACTGCAGAGAGAAATTCATAAAATCCTGGAAAGCCACCTTCAGATCCTGAGGGTTCGAGCAAGGTTTTGGATCACAGATCTCCCTGACGGAGACAGTATCTTGGCAGTGAGCCCTGTGGTTTTAGCAGGGAACAGTGTTACCCGTTGCGTGCGTCCCCCTTCCCTACCTCTGTCCCAGTGCTAAGCTACAACGTACCTCTCCCAGAGCTGTGGTTGTATGGATATTGCGAACTAGAACATCATTCTTCAAAGGTGCATCAGAGGTGGAGTGCAGAGAGAATTTGAAAGGGGTGCAAAGGGGCTGTAAGAAGACCACTGCACAATCTGTGCTTCATGCAAGGCTATAGACCACTGGGCGACTAAGAAACACTTCTCTCCAGCTTTTTGGGGTACACACAACTGTATTCAAATTCCTGCCTGCCTCACTACCACCATGAAATCTTCTTGCCCCTGGTATAAAAGGAGAAAAAGCCCCTAGAACAACATCACGCCCGTCTTTTTTTAATCATCTTCCAGTCACCTCCTCAAAGATGTACTGACTGGGAACCACGGGAGCACAGATCCCTACTAGGAGTCCATATTATTCAGCAATATTCTTAGGGATGTACTAACTAGTTTCCTAAGGGGGTAGGAGGGAAAATGGGAAGCCTGTTTCCCAGGAGCAAATCTATCTTACTGGCAGGCTTAGACACATGCACCACTTTTTGCAGTATAATTCAACACAGACATAGAAAACAACGGGACCAATAGTGAAATTAAGAATGCTGCATTCAAACCGGTCTGTCACATAACGCTGATATGCATAGGAGAGCCTCCAATTTCAAAGATAAATCATAAGTTGTACACATACAAATCTTCATTTCATCACATCTTCTAAGGCAGATAAACTGAATTCCGTATCAATCACCATGTTCTGATCTTCTAAGCCTTTCATCATTTTAACACAGCACTGAAGTAATAGTGCCAAATACTGCAATTTACAATACAGTGAGGCTGGGTAGTTTGGAGTTGTTTTTGTAAAATACTCATCTCATTTATCTATAAGTTTTGATCTTAAATTACAAGGTGTTCTGCTTACTTTGTACTAAAGATCTTGGGGACATTTTGTAGCTTACAAAGGGGTGAAGAAAGTATCTTAATAAGTACTTTATTTAAAGAGAGATACTGTATGTAACCTGCAAATACTCTTAGGAATATGATTCTCTGAGTTTGAAGTGCTTGGTACTTTGCAGGCTACGTTAGCCTGGGCACTGAATAAAGGACAGAGAGGCATTCAGTTCTAGGTCACCGCTCGCAAGATGGAGTAGGGCCACTTTCTGGTGTGGTTTTTGATGCCAAAGGCAGGGTTCAGTCATCAGCTGAGCTGGAAGCACTCCTCTTTCCCAATTCTCTTTGCAAGTTTTTCATACTCTGAGGCTGATGAGAGAACTGACTTTAAAAAGACAAATATTCACGACTATTGTCTTCCCGAGGAGGGGTGCGTTGTCTCTTGCCCCTGCTCTCTCAGCAAGCTAGGCCGGCAGTGAAACCTGGAGAGGGCTGAGTGACTGCCGCAAGCTCCCACCCAGGCAGGAGCACACATCCCAGCAGGACATTCCACTGAAAGCCACCTTCTTCTTGGAAAAGCAGATGTTGACTTGAACCAGGTGAGAGTGGTATAATGTCCCTTACTGTCTTGCTCAATTTAGTACATTTGCATTCCTCTGCTTCTCACCGCTGGGAATGTCTTAGCTGATATTTAATGTTTTGCATTATTAAATTGGATCCAAATCTTGTTTATCTAGGTCTATTAGAATTCACATTCTGTTTCTACACTCCTTCTGAGTTACAGCTTCAAAGGTATCCTTCTCCTTCCTTGTTTAGTGCAGTCTGTTTTTTCATTTTTCTTAAAGGCTCCATCTCCTCCCAAGACCTAATATTTGTGATTTTTTTTCTTTTGTAAATATGAGAGTACAAATGTGATCCCTAACCCTACAATCTTGCCATCTAATTTCTTCAGCATTTCCAGTCTCTCTTGGTTTCCCTCCCAGCACCGCCTTGTTCAGAAATAATGTTTCTGTGTGCAAAGCTGAAATCTCTGGAGGACCTTAGGGTGGGCTGTCTCATAACAGACATTTTGTCAGCCCTCTGCATTCATATGCACAGATATTTTTAAAGGACAAACTGGAAAAGGCCAGTAGTAAGGTGAGACAAAAGCAAGAAACAAAATATCTTGTTATCTTGCAAAGGGTTTCCATGGTACAGTTGTATCTTTTCTTACTTGGCCACATAATGCTAGATTCCCCCTCAGGTAAAAACAAATTGAAAGGAAATGGAAAATAACCTATAATTTTTCTGTCCCCGCAAACATTCCACACTACCCAAAACACACAAAGCTAATGGAGTTTATAAGGTGAGTGACTTACTAAGAGGGAGGGCTTATAAGAAGTTAATGAGAATTTCAATCAAATAAATAACTGCCTTCATACATACCCTCAACCAAAGTCACTCAAAAATATTTAGTTTGAATAAACACTCTTCTAGCCTTTCTTATGTGTGCACATATGTGTGTGTGTGTATTTTATTTATTTATTTATTTATTTATTTGTCTTCTTAGTGAGAGGGATAGCCCATGCAGACTGAAAAGCTGGATAAGGAGTAGCTCTGATCCCCTTCTTAAACTGTGGAGACCCGAATCACACAAAATACTCAAAAGATGCATCAAGGTTTTATATAAGAGCAAAACAGTGCTTTTTGGTATGCTCTCAGTACATTCCTAATGATGCCCAAGCTGATTTTTTGGCTGCCCCCACATCCAAGCAGTGATTTTAGAGGACTATCAAGTACAACTCCAAGATCTCTTTCCCGAGTTGTTACTACCAGTTAAACGCCCAGCATTGCATAAGCACGATTTAGATTGTTTTTTTCTAACTGCATAACCCTACATTTATCTGGAGTGAAGCTCACCTGCCACTTTTTTCACACCCTGAGTTTTGTGGGCAACACTTTCTGGAGCCCCTCACCATCAGCACAGTATTTGACTAAACAAAAAAAGAAAACCTAGTTATCATCTGCAGATTTGGAGATGCCACTGCTCATTGTCCTGTCAGTCAGCTGAGGTCTGACCAGCCTGATTTGCCTTCTCTATTCTTTACAATTTTGCTGGTCTTTTGGGGGATGTCCTGGGGATTGTATTAGTCCCATACCTGTGGGATCTTCTCCAGGTTGTAGTTTAAGTATTCTTCTGTGCTTTTAATTAACAGTGCCAGCACCCCAGCAACATCCCTTGCTGAAGAATGTCATCCACAGTGTCATGGATGGAATCTCACATTGGTTTAGCTTTCCCCTTGGTTGGGCAGTCAGGTAATTCCTCTTATTAAGATAGTTAACAACAAAGTGAGATCTAGCCTAGCTGAGGTGCATCAGTCTAACTCACTTTCCAGGGACCAGTTCCACTTTTCCCCCCCCCCACCTTTCTCAGCCAAAGCGCCACAAAAACTGTCCCACCTGTGGTCCTCTGTTCACTACACTTGCGTGTATGCAAGTCATATGTCTGTGGGTTGTTTTCATTTGTGCGAGAATTTCCAATAAACATCAGCACATGCTAAGGCCAATGTACAAAAAGGCCTTGAACCAGAAATGCACTACTGCAACTTGCAATTTCTTGGTCTTCCTGCAATACTTTATAATAAATCTACCAAGTGTCATAAGACAGATGACTAGAAAATATAGTGCATGTGTTTAGGAAGGGGTTAGCCAGCAGGAGAGAAGGAATGTGGGTAACCACAGTCCTTGAATTCTAACTTCAGTGGTATGCAAAGCTTCAGAACAGCTTTTAAGGGAAAAGATAATTAAAGACACAGGGCTCAAATGAAAATGGCATAAAATACAGCATGGGCTTAACGAAAGTAGATTGTACCAGATTAACCTCATGCATTTCTTTGACAAGATAACCTACATTCTAGACAAAGGACATGTGATTGATCCCACCTGTCTTAACGTTAGCGAAGTCTATGATAACATTTATCATACTAATAGGAATTATTAGTAAAACAGGAAGAGATAGGGATTAGCAGAGAAATTGTGAGTATGAGAAGCTGTCTCAAGCCAGACACAAAGTGTAGTTTTTTGAAAGGAAAGGTTTATGGCTTAAAGGAGATTTATAAATTAGTTTCCTCAAGAATTAGCTTTGACTCCACTTTATATAACTTTATAAAAGTCATTAATGATCAGGGAAGAATCATTAGGAGAAGACTGATGAAAAAATAAAATAACTCAAAAATGGGAAGTGTTTTCAGTGTAGGGAAAAACTGGACTACAATACACAAAGAAATGGATAACATTGAAGACTAGGTTAATAAAATGGGAAGAAATCTGAAAGCACAAACTGAAGGATCACAATCTTTGGGATTAACAGCAAGAAATCCTCCTATAGACTGAGTGCCCCTCCCTTGGAAATGGTTGAGGAAAAGAAGGACTTGTTTCCGCTTGCTGATTTGTAGGAAGGCTATGAGCCACTAATATGAAGGCATCGGGGAAAAAAGCAAATACCATCCTAACACATAAACAAGAGCTGTTTCTGTAGAGGTGGGAAGGATGCTTTTTGTTTGGAGAAATGAAAATTTAAATGGAAGAGGTACAGGGAAGAGTTACAGGGATAATCAAAGAATGAAGAACCTATTTTTCGTGAAAAGTCTAGAAGAAACTTGAGATGGGAAGACTGAAAGGAGTATGATTGTTATATGCTAAAGTATTTAGGCTAAAATCAGAGTTCACCCAAGAATGAATGAGTACGATCTTTAAATTGGATTGTTCGGGCTTGAAAAATACAGACTCAAGAATTAGGTGAGGTTTTTGGTGGGAATAAGAGGGGCAGGAAAACTGGTTTTAGCATAATGTCTTACAGTGAAGGAGATCAGTGCTTGCACTAGCCAGGGATGGCACTCAATTAACTATGAAATCTCCTTTCCAGTCCCGTATATTACCTTTAACAGAAGCAGTAATCCGAATCTGACACTTAAAAAGAGCAGTTGGAGGACAAATTTCTGCAGAGAAGCAGCTTATTCCCTGGAGATTGGTGGGGATTTTTTAGCCAACAAAACTTAAGCTGACAGACAATCTTGACATTCAGGAAAGGCCAATGACTTTCTGTTTGCAGTGGCCCCCCCCTTGCATGAGCAGCGCAAAGGAGGGGCAGCACTGCCAGCCCACGCAGGTCCGCAGACGGCTGCGACCTGTTGCCATCACCCACCTTGGTACACAAACCCTTCAACCTGCTGGGAAGGAGAGAGTCTAGGAGGGCAGCGGTGGGGGTGGACACGCGTTTGCTTCTGGATAAGAGGTTTCCTCCTGTTTTACACTCACAACAGCTCTATGCAGCTGGCAGAAAGCAGGCTTTAGGCACAGGCTACAAACACGTCCCATGGTAGATTTGATCTAGCTAGAGTAAGTCGCAGGAGTGTGAAGAGGCGGCAGCGTGGACTCCAGCGGGACTGCTGCAGTCCTGCCAGCGGCTCGGGGTACCTGTACTCCTGTTCAATCAACACTAGCAAAGGTGCTTCCCACACTGCCATTTTTTGTGTAGACATAATCTTCCAAAGTTAATAATCCTTACTATCCAGATTCCACATCTAGAAATACACTGCAGTTGAGTTTGTACTTGATACTGTATGAAAACAAGCCAGGAGCTGTGCATTAACCTCTCTGAGTTTCTGGATCCTAATATAGATACATTTCATTACTTTTGTCCAATTTATTTGGGTCTTTCTCATCCACTGATGGTCTGTGCTACTGATTTACATGAAACCAGTAGGAGCGATATATTAGCCAAAGACTGGTTATGATGCACTGAGAGGAGATTGCCCAGTTGAGACAGTGCTCAAGTGCTTCCCGGTCAAAGCACCACTGCAACTGTAGATGCAGAGAGAGTGGGGGTTTTGTCCTATTTCTTTTTTAATCCTCTTTCAATTCTTTAATGACCCAATGGCTATATAAACATAGAAAAGTGTTTCAGCACATGTACTTCAGGGAGGTTTAGCAGATCTGGGAAGTATTGTTCCACAGAAAACATCACTGTTATTGATGTAGGCAGCAGAAACTCAGCTGTGATTTGAAATTTGACAAAAAACACGTGAAATAGAAGAGCCATAAATGAAAATGGATAAGCTTTCAGGATCAGGGTGGAGTATGAGAACTAATAGAGTACCATTTCTTTTGCAGAATTAAACAATTTTGTGGCAGGTGGCTCTGTTTGACAGAGATCAAACTCATTTAGGATGACAAAATTCAGTGATTTTCTAGCCTCGCATCATGACGTTCCTCATATATTAGCAAAAAATCTACCCTTCCCTAACCCATGCATGTTACTTCAAAATAACCTTTAGCAGCTGCTTCCCGTAGGGAAATGCTGGAACACAGGAGAGCAGGCTGTAGATAACAAACATCTGCTATCTACTTTTTAAATGATGTGTGAGGGCCAAGGCTTCTCCCAGGTAGCCCCATTCCCATCAAGAAGCACTAGCCCAAAACTGCAGAGCATTGCAGCCACTTTGCACCATGTTAGTAACATGAAGCATCAGGCTGGGTTTATCACCTGAGGAACAAACATAGCCTGCCATTTTCATGGTCAAAAAATGAAAATTGCAACCAGAAGTATTTCCTTTGAGTTATGGTGCAAGTCTCACAAGACCAGTTGTCATTCATCACCCTTGAACTGGAATCCTAGAATTGCTTTCACCTCAAAACCAAGTGCTGAGCACTAGCCTATGGTCTCTATGGATCAGTGCAGTGCCATTTTGATCTCTCTCTAGAGAAAGGTGACACCACTGACTGCCTTTTGGAGGGAAATTATCCACCAGGGCCTTCTTAATACATGAATATAAATTTAGAGGCCAACTTGAACGCTTTGCACATTGATTTTTGTTTTTTTTTTGAGCTGCAAGCCTGAATATTTCTGCTTTTGCTATACCATGGCAAATGGGGAACAGACTTCTGTTTCCTAATGCTAGTATCCAAAAAACCAAGGTTGTAGAGTCAGTTGTCAATGGCAACAGCAATTTCATTGTTTAGCCTCTAATTAAGAGCATAGAGTACAATTATCTGTAGGCTTCTGTTTCCACAAATAGCAACTCTGGTTCCTTTCTGCACAAATATGGAGCACACAACTGCCCAGAATGGTGCTTATCTGTAAAGTCTGTAGGAGATGACTCCCAACTTTAATGTTCAAGACCCTTCCTTATTATAAGATAACTGAAATGATTTTTAGTTGGGTTTCATCAAAGTTGTAGATTTCCAAATGGCAAATTCTGAGGCTTTTTGTCTCTGCCCTATTATGTCCCCAGTCTGGCTAGGTAGTCCCACAGGGCTATTTTTACAGCAGTGGAAGCTGGAGTTGTGTTTCTGCTGCAAACTGCCTCTGGAGAAGCTTTTCTTTCCATTGATGAAAGAAAGACCCTTCCACTCTGCTACTTGCACTAGGTAACTCATGCTGGCCAACTGGAATATCCTTCTGACTGCTATGTAGCTATTTTTGTTCACTGTATCGTACTTTTCCTGTAGGTCTTGAGAAGACCAAGTTCCCACGCAAAAATCCAAGTCATCTGAGCTGGTTCACACAGCGAACAACATCCTTACTCTCTGCACTTGGAGGCAGAGCAACTGCTTTCACTTGAATATTTGGCCAAACCGCATCCACATTTGTCCACCTTTTGCATAGCCTCCCTTCCCCATTTCCCTGCCTGCACAAGCAAGGAGTTTTAGGATCATAGAAGTGAGTGCTCTAGTAACAAATTGCACTGGTGTGTAAATTATATTTGCCTAATGCTTCTGTACCCCACATCCAGCAAGCTATACCTTGCTCTTGCAGGATATTTATGGATAAGGTGATGCAAAGTGACACTATCCCTGGATATAAGATACAAGTTGGTTAAAGCAAGGATGAACAGGTTTTCTTTGGGGAAGCAAAAGCAGTTCACACTCTATTTCCTTGTTTTCTTTCAGAGGGAGGAAAAGTTCAGGCTGTGGCCGCACTGGGAGGAGTGAGACCTTTTGAAGGATGTCTGGTTGTAGCCAAACATTTCTCTGGTTAGCCAGGTGAGCAATGGAAAGGATTTGCCAGACTTTCAGTTTCCTTCTTGGCAAGCAACCACACATATGATTCTAATGGCTGAAACTCCATCTTAAAACCAGGAAAGATTTTGACCTTGTGACTCTGTCTTGAAGGCTTCTGCATTGGTCTAATAGAAACCTTCTTCCCATTTCCAGCCTACATTTATTCATGGCCTTTTTACATCTGTTTCCTCTTGCACCAGCATTGTCCTCTACCTTAAATATCTCTTTTCCTTTGTAGAGTTTACCTCCCTAATGTATTTATAGATAGCAATCATATCCCATTCTCAGCCTTCTCTCTGTCGTAATAATGCTAAGCATTTATATAGCATTTTTTATGTCTGAAGTTCTGCACAGACATTATGAGTTTCTCCTCACCAAGAAGATGGGAAGATAAGCAATATGAGATATTTCATTTTTTCATTTTTGGCTCTTCCTGCGTGTGTGTGATGAGATCATTCAAGCAGAAAGCTGAAGCTGTCACACTGCAGAGAAGCATCACATTACAGCCAGGAGAAGAGTCAGAATTGACAAGCACTGAACAGCACCCCAGGAAACAGCCTGGACCAAG
Source organism: Elanus axillaris (assembly GCA_026212715.1). NCBI lineage: Eukaryota > Metazoa > Chordata > Aves > Accipitriformes > Accipitridae > Elanus > Elanus axillaris. Next base: position 9,641,580 of record JANZLQ010000031.1, on the reverse strand, counting down.
GTCTATTTCAGCTTCGTTTCGCTTTATATCAGATTTCCCCACCTACTAAACATAGGTGTTTCATAATAGTCCATAATCTGTCCTATTAAAGAAGTGACATTTTAGTAGGAACAATGTTATTAAATTTGCCAGTAATGCATAAAAGAAAATAAACTTACAATATGTATTCTTTTTGTATGACAATTCAATACTCTGGCTGCACTACTGCTCACCAGTCCAAGGGTCACAGCTGAGCATGCTTTGTTCTGAAAGTCTTGGAGGATCTTATGTTTAGAAATGTTTAAATGGGATGACAATGGCCTCATATCTTGAAAAGCAGAGGAATATATCTGGAGATACTGAAAGACTATATGTTAAAAAGTAATGAAGAAATGAGCTATGTCTGATTGCTTCCAAGAAAATCTTGCAAACAACACAAAGCCCACATGGAAATCTAGTAGGATTTCTGGCTAGTTTTCAGATACATACCAGGGAACATGTAAATCTTTAGTGCTCAAAGAGCTGAAAAAAGAAAACAAGGCATCAGATCTTATACACACAAAAGACAAAAGCTGAGCTTTCCTTTTCAAAAGTTAGCCAAGTCATGTAAATGCAACCCAGCAAGTTTTCATTCAATAAGAGTCCAAGCAAGATCAAAGTGTTAGACATCAGTTCCTCAGTAAAAGGGAATTTTAAATACCTGAGTATCCTTGTATCACATTTAAGGAAAAAAAAATAAACCAAAAAAACCCCCCAAAACAGCAAAACACCAAAGACAAATTAAATCAATGGTTAAGTGCCTCTCTTCTAACAAAGTCCCATTTCACAATCCTGATGATTTCCAATAGGCAAGTTTCATTACCTCCTCCTGACAGCTGCAAAGCTGCACAGAAAGTTGACTATGTCAACAAAAATGCTTATCACCATTACTGTAGGTGTATAAATGTTTTCTTCTTCCAGTGATGAAAGTTGATGGGAGAGGAGAGAGAAAGGTTCTAAACTGGAAAAGATGGAATATTCCTAATATAAATTATAGCATAGTTTCAAAAGCAAAGAAGAAGACCTGATAGATTACTGTCTCACTTGAGCTTTGCATCTCTTCCTGAGCCCCACCAGGGCAGAAGCCTCCAGCAGTTACAGGTGAGCCCAAAGTGACTGCTAAATGCTACAATATGGTCATTGCTTTTAAATCTGTCTGGACTTCAAGAGCAAGGACAAGGCTAAAACGGGGCTCTCCCTCCCTGCTTTATTGCCCAGGCCCTGGAGCACCCCAGCACACCCAACTCAGACCCTGCAGCCAGACCTGAGCATCCTCAGGACTCCCTTGCACCCAAGCAGAGCAAAAACCAACTCAAATACCAAGTCAATGACTCCGCCTAGGGCATGTTGTCATTCTCACCAGGGAATGTCAGAGAAGGTGTTACAAATCAACAATTAGCTAAATACATGTTGTAGCAGCAGACTTTTATGCAAACCCAACCAAGAAAATCCCCAAAGCGGGCCAAAAAGTTAATCCTATTGTCAACAGATGGATGCAGACCTACCAGACTGGTAGCAGTCTTTACTGACCAGTCATCGATCAAACAAAAGATGATGGAATATAGACTGTTAAACGATAAGGACATTATCAAACAACAAATAGTAGAAAAGGACTGTATGACTCGATGAACTTAAATTAAAGGTGGGACAATCCCAGCTCATAATTACAGCCTGTTTATTTTGAGCAGGTCAGCTTTAAGACCTGCTTATTAAAGTCAGTTGAACTAAAGATCTCAAGGACCTAAATGAGAAGGCATAAAAACCCCTGCGAGTCAAACGGATGAAATCAAATCTGGTACATGCATTCTAAATACAGAGAAAGGAAAAACTTCATAGACCATGCTGGACGGAAATCCACATTTAAAATGGCAGTGAAGATGTCTGCAAGCAAGAGATGAAGACTGACGAGTAAAGAAAACCAACTCTTAACTTTATACTAAGACAACAGCAATCAACAGGTTGCTATAAAAATGGAAGAATACATTCAGTGCAGTCCTGCAACTTTGTCCTCAGTCCAAGACCATTCAATATTTCCATTGATGATGTGGATAATGGGATACAGCATATGCTTATTAAGTTTATAGCAATGACTAAAGCTGTGAGAACAATGGAGGACAGGACTGAAATTCAAATTGCACTGGCAAATTGGATAAATAGCTTGCAAAAATGAGATTCGATTCAAGTGAGAAGACAAGCATGAGGGACAACACTTAGGCATGAATAATCTGTTTGCACAAATACAAGATGGGGAACAACTGGTTAAGTAGCAGTTCAGCATAAAAGGGTGTGAGGATTATAGGGGATTATAAAATAAGTGCAGTTCAGCAATGGGGGGTTAATACAAAAGACACAAAAACACACGGCACCACAATATACAAGCAGGAGGATAGTCTGTGAAGAATATGAAGTGGTACTTTCCCTCTCAGTGCTGCGTAAAGTTTTTGCTTTAGTATTGTGTTTACATTGAATACTTTAAGAAAGACGTAGACCAGAATCCAAGGAGAAACAACAACCGGAATGGTCAGAGGTTTAAAATATCTGACCTACACAGAAAGAGTGAATGAACCAAAAAAAAGTCAGAGGGAAGACATGATGACAGTTAGTGGAGGGATATATAAAAGGTAAATCAAGGACTGTCATAATGCAAGTGGAAAGCATTCAAAGGAAAAGTAAACACACAGTAAACCTTTTTTTAGCTTCATACATAAATAGTAAAGAAAAGAGCAAGGTCATTAGACACTGAAGGTGGGATCAATATTAAACATAATCTTGGTAGGGCCCATAAACTAAACAAGCACTTTAGCATATTTTCACTAAAGATGAGAGTACAGAATACTCAGATGATGTAGAATAAATGCACAAAAGTAGGGTCACTATAAAACAGAGGCTAAAGTGAGGTGGAATAAAAAAGTCAAAGGACCTTAACTCAGGCAATTGATGTGTCCAAATCGCATCTAGCCAAAAACTCCAGGAGGAATGTCATATGAAATATACTGTCATAACAATAGCAAATATACCACCTGCACTTAAGAAAGAGTAAAAAATAATAGTAATAAATTCAAGTGGCGTACCTGAATCAATTTTGAAAGAAACAATAATCAAAGATAGAGAAATAAGGGAAAATTGTAAAAGTCAAAATAGATGTCCTGGTTTCAGCTGGGATAGAGTTAAGTGTCTTCCTAGTAGCTGGTACAGTGCTGTGTTTTGAGTTC
>JANZLQ010000031.1:9597359-9638250 GCA_026212715.1 Elanus axillaris | reverse complement strand
TGTACTATTAAACCGTTCTTATCTCAACCCACGAGTTTTACTTTTTTTCCCCCGATTTTCTCCCCCATCCCACTTGGTGGGGGGGGAAGGGGTGAGCGGCTGCGTGGTGTTAGTTGCTCGCTGGCGTTAAACCACGACAATAGATTACTTTGAAATAGGTTGGATTAACCTAACAACTTACTTTCTACAGTATATTTGGGCTTTAGAAGAACATCTGTTATAGTACTGCATGGAAAATTACCTAGACAATATGACACAGTACCAGCTACTTAGCAAGTGGCTGAAAGGAGGTAAATATGGGTATTCTCAAAGACCGATTTCATAGCCAGTCTTATTCAGCAATATTTATGTTTGTGGAGTCAGCAAAAAAAGTATGAAGGCAGTTAAGTAATAGGCTCGTAAGACAAAGTTTCTGAGCGTTGCCATACCACAAAACACTGATAATTAAAAGGAGGCCAGAGAAAAGGGATGGAATACTGCAGTGGAGGGTAGTAGTGGTAAGGGGTGGATGGGAAAGGCAGGCAGAAGTTGGGAGGGCATCCGTCTGAGGAGAAGACTTGAGTGAGCTATCTCATCACAAGTGATACTGAGCGAAAGTAATTGCACAAGACACATGGGGAACTGCTGAAACATCCTTTGGAGCCCTATGGGCAACTCTGGTGATCGGCATTCCAAAAAAATGATGAATTTAAGCTATTTAAACAGAAGCAGGTGCATGGAACAGCTTCTAGGATGATCAGGGAAATAGAAAGCTTATCTGAGAAGAAAAGAAACTGTTTAACAAATGAAGGCTGAGAGGGAATATAATTGTTCTCTATAAACATATCAAAGACATAAACACCAGGGAAGGAGAAGAGCTATTCAAGCTAAAGGCCAGCACTGGCACAAGAACAAAAAGGTAGAAGCTGGACATAAATAAGGTTAGGCTGGGAGCATGATTTCTAACCATCAGAGGAATGAAATTCTGGAGAAGCACTAAGGAGCAGGAAATCTAGCTATTTTACAGTGAAGTTTTATTGGTTTGTGGAGGTAACGTGTAAGGTGGCTGTATGAGACTGCAGGAGGATTTAATTCAATGAGACAGAGAAATCCTTTCAATCCTGTATCTCATAAAAAATAGAGAGGTCTCTCTAGAGTAGGCTGAACATGCATGTATAAATCAGTTGCGCTCATCACGGAAGCATCTCTTCTAACGTGCACAGTGCAGGGCACAACCAACCATCCTGAGGGGTCCTTCAGGACTCTGCTGTGATACTGAGACAAACAGGAGAAAACTCTAACATGGAACTTTCCTCTAATAATTGTCAAGACCCCTGCACTATAAGCTTTCCAAAAACCTGTAGTAACACATATGTTGGTGACACTGCACATACAGTCTGATGCAGCAATAACTTATCAAACTGCAAGAAAATAGTGTCTATGCACATGTATTAAAAAAAAAAAAAAAAAAAAGAAAGAGAGAAGAAAACGTTTTGATAATCTCTTCAGGTTAAATCCTGCCATTCCTATACCATGATTATTACTACCTAAACAAAAATCTTCAAAAATGGAATCTATTCCATTACAGGACTTTTAAATTCACAAGTACTTCAAGAGGAAGCCACAGCACACACAAACATACTTTGCAACAATTAGAACTGGTCAAATCTAAACACCAAACCCATTAGCAAATAGTTCTACAATTTTTTCTGTCTCTTAAGGTGTGGGTTTGACCCCTTTTTATTTCTCAAACTACTTCATGAAACATATTGCTGAAAATAAAAAAAAAATTATGAAAGTTTCTGGTTAAATATCTACTAAATGCTATAAAAAGTTTCAATTACTGAAAAAACTCTTTATAAATTATTTTTATTTTAATAATAATTTTGATAAAGTTTGATGAAATATTCCATTAAATTTGCAGTAAAATGATTGAGACACAGTTCATTGGAAGTAATAAATGTTGTAAAATTTAACAGTCTATTAGTTGTCAGACAATCTTTTTTACAAAATACATATTTTAGTGAGAATTTTGCAATATCTGACACACATTTTCTACTCAGCACTTTGCCAAGGAGAATAACCTTAAGTCCTGTACTATGTTACAAATGGGGACATGGGGAAAGGAAGATAATTCGCCCGAAGGGAAAACAGTGCATTAATAAAGCACCGGACCTCAAGCTTCCAGGCTCCAGACCCCATCTCTTTTTAACAAATAATCTATTTCTGAAAGTACACTTGAAAATATATGAGAAACAGTAAAATAATTTTTCTATCTGTGCAAAAAAGTGCTAAATATTTTGCAAAACTATATAGCTTTTGAAAGTTTTCTTTGCTGAAGAATAAACTCCATTTCCCAAGGACTGACATAGGCCTGGTTACAACTGTCAGAAATGCTGTGAAATTAAGTTTCACTGTGAGATAGAACTCAAGCAAACCCCAAAATACACAATGACGACCATGTCTGCACAGCAGATCTGTCCAAGGGTTTAGGAATTACAAGAATCCTAGTCAAGTCCTGCATCAAATGGTAAGATTTACTCTGGGGCGGAAGGATGATACAAGGTCAATGAATCACTTAAGTTCTCAAAATACAACCTAAGTAAGACTTAAGTGGGAAGGGAGCTTACTTCTGGCTGCCTGCCCAGGGAAGGAGACTCTTCGTGTAAAGGCTGGCGCGATGCGTCCCATGTGCTGCTGGGTGAGCCCTCCACACTGGGCCAAACTCAACGTCTCAACGTGACATTCAGCCAAGTCTTGCTCTGTTTCAGGTAGGAGTCATCAGACAGCACACAGCTCTGCTGAAATTAGCTAAGGTATGTTTGAGACCTCCTTCTGGCCTGCTAGAAGATCCCAAAGTATCAGAAAGCCTTGTTTAAATTTGTGGCTTATAATTAAACTTAACTCCACAGCTGATGTAAGTCCTAGTGTTTATTTAGCATGGTTTCTTTATTTCCACTCACATGGCAAAAATAATAAATCTCAATAGGCCAGTGGTAGGACCCTGGATTTAAGGGAGCTTTAATGCTGTAGCACTTGTCAACAGCATGTTGTTTCCTTTAAATGCTATCATAAAAAAAAGGAAAGCAAATTAAGCTATCAAACAATCATTCTGCAGTGTGTTACAGCCAGTACACAAGGAAGGGAAACCTTTTATTTAGAGGACTGAAGCAGGAATCTGGAGATCCGAGGATGTCTATAACAGAGGGGATCAGATGGAATCAACTACTCATGCCTCTACCAGTCAGCAGGGAGGTACATTCAGTGCATAAACTGGAGCTATGTTAGTACCATACCAGGCCCAAGTTTAAAATCCCTGGAAGAGAGAACAAGGCTCTTCAGCTTTCTGGGACCAGGTCAGATTTTCCAACAGTCAGGATAACATTAAAAGTGAGTGAGGACAAATGTTATATTGATAAAGTGCCTTACAGCTCTAAGGGAGGTTTTTTTCTATAACCAAACATACTGATGGTGGCACAGACACCTCTACTTATAGATGTCCACACTAAAATGTAAAGAAACATTGTATGGACAGCCTAATGGGCTTGGAAATAAGTCATGACACTGAAACACTTCTTGCTGCAGTGGAGGAGGATCTTTAAGGGACTCCTATGAAATCACAAATGCTTTGGAGAAGGACGAAAGGGCTAGGAGGAGGCAGCCACGGGAATAATGAGATGGGAGGTCTAAAAAAACCAAAGAAGGTGCATTTTTTCACTCAGAAATATTGAATAAATTGAATTGTGGAGGTTATGGTGACAATACATTTGCAAGGCCATTTCATGAAGATCCATGGAGAATCGATTCATCAGTTGCTGTGATGCAGCATCCAGTGTGAGGTGTTTGTAAACTGTGAAGCTAGGAGGATATACCAGGATTTTCACCTGCTAACTGACCCTTAATTTACCCAGTTGATAATAAATTTTCTTTAAGCATTCACTGTTGGTGGCTGCATACTGAGCTTTTGGTCAGATCTGGTAGAGCCCTTTGCCTCTGGTGTGCCACAGGATTGCTTTATAGCGGAGGCTCTGCTTCATCTTCAGTCCTTTAAGAAACAAAGATGGTCTCCTACCATGGACTGTCAGTCCCTGACAGACGGGGATGTCAATCCCATTTAGAATTTATGAATACTGCCAATACAATTTGAAGATAACAATTAGGAATATTTTCTTTGTAATTATCCTATTATGCTTACACAGGGAATAGGCACTCCGTACATGGTGACTTGTCTAAAAAACAGTGTTTAATTCCTTATTGTACTTGAAACTTTCCCTTGTGCCTCACTGCTGAAAATTAAGCCTAATCCTCTTGAGATGGATACTATATACCTATGTTCAAAATGGGCATTACTGAGAAATTGCTCAGCTCTGAGCTTCCCTGGGATCCTGATTTCCCATGTAATCTTGATTACCAAATCCGGTGATTTCTCCAATGCCTTCAAAAATCATCTCCAACAGTAATAAAGAATGCATGTTTGATATACACAGAATGCAGCCAGAAACAGCAAGATTCATAGGACTGATTTCCAGGTCTAAATGGTAATCTGTGGGTTTGGATATTTTACTGCAAGAAAATTTCTTTTTGCTTGCTTTTTGATCCCTGAAAACTATAAGCTGAGATCTGAAGGAAATGCTGAACTTGTAAAATTCCAGTAAGAAAAGCCAATGCTGATCAGCTCCTGTGGTTATTCTTGGTCATGGAACATCTTCAGAAATTCCTGTTATAAAACTTTTTGGTATCAGAGAACAGCTTGTCGTCTCGCCTTCTGCACATGCATCCAGGGATAGGCGTAAGAGAGAAAGTTAAGCAAAGCATTTCAACCTCAGTCAGACTTTTCTTGCTTTGGTGAGTTTCAATCACAGAATTAATGTTGTTTGTAGTAGCTTTTGTGTACTTTAATAGTCTAAGGGCTCCAGCCACTAGAAGTAGGTCAAATATATACAAAACCTTTCAAATCCAGAACTCAGCAGACCAAAAAATCCAACTTAGTTCAAAATGTTAATATCTCTCCATAATTCACTTTGCTGTCCTTTTGTAAAACCCTGCCACCGATGTAGTCATAAAAAGATGTATATATAAAGTGCAGCATAATGGACTTTCAGAAATTAAGTCATTTAACAAAAAGAAACCCCAGACAAGTGCTTTATATTACACATTTATGACTTAGTTTGCTAATTAAAACAGATAATAAATATGTTCACATGAAAGGCATCCCATATGATTTCTTGTCTCAACTCACTGACTTCTATTATTCCAGTGCTCTAAAGCAAAATCATATTTATCACAACTAATTATCCAGATAATTCCTTGAAATGGTCCTTTCATTTAATTTTCCTCTAACTCAGGGTCTTCCGTAGCTAACAACAAGAATTGAGCTCGAGAAACAGACAATAACTTGCAATCCAGACTATCAAAGCCGCTCAGCTATAAGGCTTTGATAAGGAAACATTATATTTCATAACTGGGTGCCTCAAAAAGAGGCCCACTGTGCAAGCATTTCAAAGCTGTCATTTCCAGTAGTCTTTGTGTGTTTGTTTCAATACCTCTTACTCACTGATTTTACTGGCAGTTGCTTTCTTCTGTTTGATACTGCATTCTCTGCTTATCCTGACCCACAAATTTTCCATGTAGATCAGATAGATTTATAGACCTCACATACCATGTAGGGCGCAGAATGTTACACAAACAACATTTTACTCTGATAAATGGGTTTGCGCACCACATTAAAAACATCTTGCTCGGCTCCTGCTTCTATTACCTTAGTCAGTCCCTTTATGTAAGTTAATCTGCCCATCGTAACACATTTGTTTCAGGGTGACTATTCATTCATCCTCTTTTCCCTGCTTCGCTTCCCTCTTGCCTTTCTCTCGAAATGCGCCGGGAGGTGTGTGCTGAGGTGCTTTAGCCTGCCGCACTCTCGGCACTGGCAGAGGACACAGATACAACCTGCTCAAAAGATGGGGAGAAGCCACATCGCAGGTCAAGGCTCTGGACAGAGACGTGAAGCAGCACACATTAACCGGCAGGAAACTCACAGGGCTTCTCGACTGCACCCTGACAGGGGACAGGGCAGAGAAGGTGGGATGGAGATCACGGTAGAGACTTCAGGCCACCTGGAGCAAGCATAGATGCAAGAAAAACCCTCAAAGCCCTGCTAGAGCAGGGCCAGCTAAACCACTGCCAAAATGCTACAGGCTGGTCACATTGCTCATAAAACCTGGCACGGACAAGTCCCAGGTCCTACAGTATCCAGTAACAAAGTCAGAAAAAATCAGTCTGGAAATATCTAGATGTTGATTCTTTCATTTTGCACCCCTCCTGCTACTCCAAAGCAGCAGGTTTGCCCCACTCTTTCATTTCTTCCCTAAAGTAGAGATGCTCATATCAGTTTTCAGTCTGAACTGTAACACAAGGGTAAATCCTTCCCAGCTATATGAGATACTCTAGATTTGTATAAGCACAGGCAAGAGGAAAGTTTTACCTTTCTTACTGAAATTTAATGTATCAAGTGATTTTATCAGCCTAGAACTTCTAATTGGAACCTGAAGCCCATATGTTTATTTGAAAGTCTCCCGAGGTACTGCTGGCTCAAATAGTATGAATCCCACCCCCACCCTCCGCCTACACAGGCATCCATGGCCTCATGACGATTTTACCCTTCACTTGCAAGGGATCAAGGCCAACCAGAGCGTAAATTAACTCTGTCAATGCTGTTCCAATATCCTGCATGCTGTGCTACCATCTTACACTTAATATCAATGGCACAAAAGGCTGCCATCGGGAGCAGAGCTGGTGTGCCCTAGGAGGTCTGCTGTGAAAATCCAGCACTAGTCAATTAAATCCTGTCAGTTCACTGTTTCGGTTTACAGCAAGAGTGCTGTTGATACAGAAACAAAAGGAGCCACGTTGCTTTGCGCCACACACACACAAAAGCACACAGATGGCAGGTAGTGAGGGCTGATATCCTGATGGAAATAGGACAAAGTTGTTTAGAACAGGAAAGTTACTGTCAAGTTCATAAGAGTGGAGGCAGCATTAGAGAGGACATTTTTGCCCACTTTACAGTAAAGAACGGGTGCGTTGACTGCTCTCTGCTTTTTGCAGGTTGCCTTAACTTTCCTCAGGGTGCTAGAGAATAGTTATTTGCAAAGCAGGTGAGTGTAATACTTAAGTCAGAGAGAGCACAGTGGCCTCTTGGGGTTAATATGCTTTCTGCTGGACCAGGCTTCTGGTGAATATTTTCAGGTACAGAGTGTCATTGTGTCAAGTACAATAGCACCCTGCTGTTAGACTGTGCTCCTGCTCAGTACAGGATCCTTTGTGGGCCACAGGCTTGCTTGCCATATTCCCCTGTTGCTTCCTATAAGAAATCCCACTAGCTGCTGGAACGGGGGGTGAAACCTGTGGTGAGATGAGAGACATCCTTCAGAGAAAAACAAGCATTTTGTCCAACCACATCCTCCAGCAAATATCCCTGACGGACAGAATCAAAAAGGAAGCCCACCATCAGATTAACAGATCTTGATCAACACCATGCCAGGCTGCCGCTAGCTCCAAAAGGGGCAGAATTGCCTCTATCTCAGGCTACCAAGGACAGTCAGGTCACCATCTTCTCCTGCATGGTGTCAAGGATGTTGCAAGAGCCATGACAACCATCAGCACCAAACTGCTGTCCTCTTCTCTTTTACTGTAGCTACAAAGGAGAGAGAAGCAAGTTGCTAACAAGACAGCCCATGTTAAGCGAAGGCCTTAAGGAGCCAGGAACCAAGGGCCGCTGCTCTGAGAGACGCCATCATCTCTCCCCTGCCCAGGTAAGACATGTTAAAGTGCAGCTGAAATAGGCTCCGGTGTTTCAGGTATCCCCTCTCTTCTGGGGAACAAGTTGCCCAAGAAGAGGCAGAGGGACCGCCCAAGTCGGCTGGGGTTTAGGAAGTGGAGCAGCTGACTGGAGGAAGCGAAAAGGAGGAGGGAAAACACGAAGCCCCAGCCCACGGCCCAAGCCTTTGGCCCGCCATGCTGAGGCACAGCAGCCCCAGGACCAAGAAGGCCTGTGCCAGGGACAGCTGGGTGGGTGCCTCGGCTTCCCCACCAGCCGCTGGCAAGTTCCACAGAGCCGAGCCAAGAACTGCAGCCCCAGGCCTCGCCTGCGGCAGGAGCCAGGGCCCACCGCTGGCTCCAGGCACTACTTGTGCTCTCCCAGGGCATCACCGTCCACTCGCTGGGTGGTGACTCCACTGAGGTGGCACCAAATCCCACCCTACATCAGTACACCTGCAATCGCTTTGACTGCACCAGAAAAACCTCTGCCTGCCTCACAGCGCAAGGTTTTCGTTCCCTGTGAGCCAGCGCTGCCCCAGCCTAGACCGGGTAAAGCTGCAGTGCGTTGCTTTCCCTTCAGTCCAACTATAACAAGCATGATGTTCAGCCAGTTTTCTCTCCCACCTTGGTGAGTTCTGGTGGTGAGTTATTGCAGAAGCTCCTCCATCTCCACCAGAAGCTCTTCTTCACCAGCTCTCTTGTAGCTCGGTAGCATTAACAAGTTGTTCTCAGCCAGCTGTGCTATGGACATTTCTAAGTCTTGCTTAACACAGTAAGGTTAACCGGCACTTTTGCAGATATGTGGCAAGATACTAGCAAATACAGCAGACCTCCACAGCTATCAACCAATACCATAAACATCTACCAAGTGACCCCGCTGCAATATGTCAAAAGGTGTTGTCTCCTTCCCCTGCTATTAAGTGATACTACCTTCCTATTTAGAGCATGGTAGCAACTGGGACACATTCAGTACCATAATCTGCTTAACCTGCTTTCCAGTAAGGTTATAAATTGGAGCTCAAGTCAGACAAGGAACACTCCTTGTTCATTGTCTTTGAATAATTCAGTGTCAAATAATTTTGCACATAAGACAACTCAAGGACAAACTGAAAGACATGCATGTTTCACCTTTGGATTAAGGCTTTGACAAATGTTCTGTATATTCTACTGTATTATGTATTTTCCACACACCTGGATACCTGTGCAAAAACATGGACTACAACAATTTTTCATGAGACAGTACTCTGCTGCATTTCATAGCCAGGTCTAAAAATTTAATTCTTGACCTACAGTGGGTCAGGTCCTTCCTCCAAGGAACTCTGTATCTATAGACAAGAAAAATTCATCTGCAGTAGTTCCACAGTTCGAGTGATTGTTTCTCTTGTATGCTTAAAACAGATTTGCTCCTAAAATTGACTGCATATTATTCTCTAACAGAGCTGACCAGCTAATCTTAAGTCTTGATGGGCAAGGCTTTATTACACTTATAAAGCAACTCAGTGAAGTCACCTCTTTGTCACTTCATAAAAGTTAATAACAGAGTCATAAGAACCGTCCATATGTTCCTGAGGTAGCCAGTGTTATTCGTTCCCAGCAGGGAATGTTTTTTTCCCACTCAAAAAACAAACACAAACTAACTGCAAACGTCTTTCAGCTAAAGCAAGATCTCTTTTCACTGTATAGAAACAGCTAGTGCTTCTCTAAGGTTTCTACAAAAGGAGCAAAGGGAAACTGCAGAAAAGAAACCTTGTACCAAGACCATCTTTTTATTACAATTTCAGCTGACTATGTACTGACTTGACTAGCCGGGCTTCCATCAGTATCCTTGCCTACTCATATCACCTCATTTCTTCAGTACAGCACTAGGACGGCTGGCCAGAGGTAACCTTGTTACGTTTAGCAAAGCTCTGCATGCTGGTAGGTAGTTATTCACGCAGTGCCATCAGGAGTAGTGCTGTAGCACAGCTCATGTGCAGCAACGCTTGCAGACAGCTCTGAGGCTCAGGCAGGTGCAGCACACACTTCCCTCCTGGGAGGCAGGAGCTGTGTAGAGCACACTACATTAGTCCTCCAAAATCTTCATTAGCTCTCTATTCACCTCAGGAGTCATCTCAGGATGTACGCACTGCTCTATAAAGCTCTCAAACAGTTGCATGTGAGCTCTCCTTCATACCACAGACAGTCATCAGACTTGAGAGCCTGGAAGTTGCCCATGGGGGCCTTATTGTAAGAGCTCAGATTGGAGTTTTCCCTTACAAAACTTTTAGCTGTTGAACAGGTTCTTTCGGTCACAAGGCATAACAAGAAGTCTACCATACATTTTTGCCTAGGAGGATGAGCCTCTCAGCGATGCTAGATAAACCAGCCACTTTGCACACTGCTGCTATGTATCTTTGTCTCCGTAATCTGCATGCATTCTAGAAACCCAAATATAAATACAGAAAAGATACCACACGCATAGGGAATAACATTGTGCTCATTTTCATTTTTTCTTTCATAAAGAAGATTACTTCAACACAATGAATTAATTTGCTAATACATTTTTCCCTTAGGGCATGTACATTTCCTTGATTGAATTAGTTATTGAAATTGATTATAGTTTAAGACCCACCCCGCCCAACATGTGCAAGGCCCTGATTTATTATTAAATGGTTTGACTTTGGTGTATTTGTAAAATGGACATACTGTGGATTTAACTTAGATCTTTTGTTAGCTAGTTCACTGGCAATAAAGCTGTGGATGTCGCATACAGTTTGCATAATTTTGGTCAATGCAGCACTTGCTGTTCCTATAAAACTAACCGGTGCAGCATTTGACCACTTTGGTGTAAACACATTTGAGTAACACTTCCTATTCAGCTCTGGAGTAAAAAGACGATTTCTCCTTTGCCAGTGAAAAGGAGAGAGGTAGGATGCATGGAGCTCTGCATGGTGGAAAGGAAAAATTGCTGTTAATTCTTTCCCCAAAGAATGGGATTTATTTGCTTCTTTTCTTTGTCTTTGTGTGTGGCTCTAGGTTAGCCACTTGCTCTGCCCTGAATTTTATTTCTGACTTTGTGAAATGGTAAATCTAATGCTGAATTGTAAATTTAAAACTCTTCCCTTCTTACCTCAGAGGGCTGAGGGGAAGATGACCCCAATAAAGCGTATTCAGAACAGCACTCCCAGTACCAAGCTGTGAATGAATGAGTTCAGGTAACAAGAAGAGAAAAAATTGCTTTAATGCATTCTGGTCCAGATGCATGCCAGCTTAATCCACCTGACCTAGCAAGACATATTTTTTTGAATAGTAAGAAGAGCCAGAGGAGCCCTTAGCTGTTGCAGAAATAAAGAGAAATATCAGCTTTAAACACTTTCCAAATTGCAACCCTCTGCGGTTATTTACTGTCCTAAGCATAGGGAAGTGCCTCACAGTGTGTCATAGATACAAAGGTAGCAGAGTTCAAAAATGCTGATGCTCCTTTACAAGGCTCACATTTGTATCAACAGACAATTATACATAAAGACAAGAAACTGTCCCTTTCCATAAGGGAGCACCGCTGGATCAAGGACCTCCTGACAAGATCCACCATTCCTGTCTGATCTCAGTTTATACTGTACGCACATGCACACAGAGCTGCTATCCAGCTAGTGGTCTGCTTGCAGGAGTGACTCAGAGCTAACACACAGGCTTGATTCTCATTCTCAGAGCAGCAAAACCAAGCAGCAGATTAACTGAGATCTGCCAGGAATTCAGCACGCCTGCAGATCACAACAGGAATGGGGGAAGCTAATTTCTTTGAACTCTGCGGCCCTGTTTTACACAGTTTTGAAACAAACTGTTTCTCCTCACCACATTCAATGGGCTTCTTTCGAAATGAAGAAACAAGGAGGTGTCCTACCATGGCTAGTTTAACACCTGTAAACTCCCTGGCTTGCAGTGTAGTGCTGTACAAAGGACAAAATGCCTACTCCAAATCAAGTTCCAGTAGGGTATTTGGATACAAGCTTAAAACCATACACTTATTATTTATTCCCCTGGCATTCTGACTGCATGTTCATCCATGATTCCTAAGGCACTAAATTTAATCAGAAAAAAACAAACACTGAGACTGGCTCATGTTGTGTCCAAAATAATTTTGTTAATTTTCACATCAGAAACAGCATGCATCTTCTTTTTCAAGTTGGTTTAACCTATCTTCCCCCGATTTCAGTGGACGTAAGAGCTTTGCACAAATAATTTAAGATAAACAATTCAGGATCAACCCCAATAAAGTAAATCCATACTGATCCCACAGAAGCATTGCCATTTACCTGTGGTGAAGGTAGCTTAGCCACAAACTCTTTCAGAAACTGTTGAAGTTCCCCAGATATTTGTCATTCTTCCATAGTCCACCTGTGCCTCATCAGGGCCTTACTATCTCAAATACTTCAGGTGTACTTATTTTATCTATGCCAAAGGCTCAAGTCCAGTTTACCCAATGAGCTGTTCTTTTGTTCAATAGCTGCTTTGACAGTTTGCGCTCCATGAATGTGTGATCTGTAAAATACAATTTAACAGTAAAAAAGGATTGTCTTAGACACTGTGAGTTTAGCCAGCTACGAGTATGACAAAGTAAAGATGTTCCCTCTTGTTATTCCGGATCAATATGATAAACAAACACTTCGGTACCTTCTGATGCATTTGCCCATCTGTCTTAAAGTTTAAGACAATTAGTTTCATGTGTTCCTGATGCTGCTTCTACTTCTTGCTGGACTTTTATTCTAGCAATAGCTTGACCTCTTGTCCCCAGTTTTTCTCCCAGCTTCTTGCAGTCTCAAGCAGAAGGATTCTGACACATTGTCCATTACAGTCAATCAGACATGAACTGTGTCCAGTGCTTGCTTATAGCTTTGCTGTTAAATCCAGTGAATCCTGGACCTCCTGCTGTTGTGAAAGCTGACAAGCTATCTTCCACCATCTGGAAGATGTGAAATGCACTAATAATAATGATAATCTTTAATGGATCCAGATTCTTTTTAATGACTTTTCCTTCAGCTTCAGTCTCCTTTGAGCTCACCTCCTTCAGGAAACCTTCAACATACCCTAGCCGATAGACTGAGTTATCTCTCCTGGCGTCACTGCCCCCTCTGAAGGCACATCTGTAGCTGCTCTGGGCACAGCGCTGATGCAGGTGCCCAGGTGTGCACCCGAAGCGAGTGCCAAGGGCTGGATCCCACCACGAGGAGCCAGCAGCAGCAGCTGTCCACAACTGTTCTGCTAGACTACATTTGAGCCCCATGATCAAACAGGTATTACAAAACTGCCTCTGTTGGAAGAAAGGTAGACTGTAATCTTTTTATTCTTTTGAAGTGATTTCAAGGCCCCTTTGGAAGATGTTTGGCTGTTGATATTCAAAAAAAAACAAAAAAGAGGGAACAGCAAATTTGAGGGGGCCCCATAGCTGAGGGGCCTGCAGAGGAATTTTTCATTTCATTACCTTTCATTGTCAGAGATGTCAGCTCATGTATTTGGCTCTCCTACTGGTTTTCTTTAGGCTTTTCATGATTAAGAAAGAATAGCTCATCTCTGACCAAAAAAAAAAAAAAAAAAAAAAAAAAGAGGGGGGAAAAAAGACGATTCTGGACCAGACTATTATAAGGAAAAGCTGTAAAACTGGTACTTGGGTAAACTGGGAGCACACAAACAACAGAAGGCAGTTTAGTTAGCTGAGCTGCCAAATTAACAAAGCCAGGGTTCCTACAGACCTGTTCTCATACATACTCCAGCTGAAGCTTTTCCCATATTTGTGACACTTGTAATCTTTCTCCCCTGGCCCGTTCACTCCCTGGAGCCCAATTAGTGTTGAGCTCAGAGCGAGCCTTTCCATCTACTCATTGCCTTGCAAGTTGCAGGAAGTTAAATACCCCAACATCTCTGTGAAACCTGGTCAATAGCTTATTATGGAGGAAAGGCCAAGCAGCTGCACAAATTCTTAGTCACCTAGAGCATGACCATAGTACCTTCGCCTCCTTTGACAAGCAAGCTAAAAAAAGGAGCTGCTTCGTTTGTTTTGAGCATTATGCATGCCTGTGCCTAACTTGGAGTGGATGAGGCTGGCATTCAAATGCAGCATTCTGAAAAATGCAAGGAAAAATTCAAAGGCTCTCCTTTTGTCTCTGAGTAAGAAAGGAGGATATTGGGTGAAAGGGGGTGCATGTCTGTTCGGCTGGGTAAGCGAAACAATTAACTTCTAGGTTCGGCTATCTTTTTAATTGCTCATTAGACAGCTCATCTGTGTATACTTGCAATGGAAAAAAACCCATCCAAAGTATGTCACAAGCAGATGTGCGTGCCACACAGCAGTAACTCCTCACAGAGCTCTGAGACATGATCTCAGGAGCGGAGCAGGGGAGGGATGAGGGGATATTGATCGACCAGGGAGGCCAATATGCTGAAATAGATCCTTTTATGTTTTCCATAGCTGTAGATGAGTTGTTTAGATTACAAAAACCCAGTAAGAGTAAACAGCGCAAGTAACTCCTTGCATGCACTGCACCAGTTCAGAAATGGCTACTGCTTTCCCACACTGAGGAGTGCAATAGGACAAGCGCGCTCACGAGCAAAGGCACCTGAATTTCATAGCTGCACACACGACCGCCTGGCTCGCCCGTCCTCCTGAAGCTACACGTCTCCTCCAGAGCACACCTGAAAAGATAACGTCATGCCATAATACGTTCATGATAAGCAGCTGCTAGGTGAGCCTGTCTCTGCCACTCGCCTGCTAGCTCCTTGCCCTAAGCATGAGTGCACGTGTTACTTCGCCTGCCTTCCACTCCAGCAGCTATTTTATAAATTCTTCACTGTGCATTAGCCTATTGGTTTATTTATTAGGTCAAGAATACATTTACAACATCCCTCTCTATGAAGCATTCTTTTAAGAGCGCTTCCATACTAATTAAGTTAAATGCGATAATGACACCCTGTTGATGGAACTGAAGCTAATGATAATGATGCCATACATTTAGTTGCAAGCACCTACTCAGTTAAATGAATGGGTCTATTGTTTGAACAGCACTATGTCCCACAGCCTGGGAGAGTGCAGGAGAGGAAAAAAAAATATGTTACAATGCAGTTGTTTTGCAGGTCAATAAATAGGTTTGAAATGAACTACTCTGGCTTAGATGAACACGTGTCCAATCAATTACACTGTCCTGGTATACAGGGATACTGACAAGTGGAAATATGGTGATTTCTAAAACTGCAATAATGAAAAATTGATGCCTTTTTAATCAAATGAGTACACACTTGCTCTATCCAGAATATTTTTTATTTGAAATACCATAAGTATTTGGAAAAAGGTATTTCTTCCAAGAATGTTTGAAAATCAATAATACTCTCCAACCTTTGCTGATCAGATATCAGACCTTTTTTCAGACTGGAAATGTGCACTTAGGACTGAGTGCAAAACAATTTGAGTGAAATCACAATTCTTCATTGATTTTACACCCCAAGACTTCCCTGCTCTTTCTCCAAACACACTCCCACCAGTACAGCAGTGTTTTACTGTTGTATACCAAGATTCACCTTTCTGAAAGCATCTTCACCTCTGATTTAAAACAAGAGGAGGTTTTTTTGTTGGTTTTTTTTTTTTCCTTTCAAATTACCATCTATCTATAGTAATTTTGATCTGAACAAATGATATGGTTGATCTTTCCCACCTGCAACAGTCAGGTGTGTCTCTCGTAACAGCTTTCTTCTTTGTTCTTGCTTCCACGATTAAAGAAATATTAAGAATACTCATCTTCTCAAAATTAATCTTCTTGAGCATGGAAGCTCACAGTTACACTTACATACATTATTATCCTTGAAAGGCTGCTTTGCCGCGCGGGGTTCAGCAGCTAGGCACTGTGGCAGCTACAGCACACGACAGTTCCCTTCCTCCTTTTCAGAAAGTCCATTTCTGTGAGAAGAAGACCATGTCGTCCCCTGCAAGCTAATGCTGAGTAGCTGCCTTGAGATTACATTTCACAAAACATCACTGCCTGAGCGAATGCTGCCCTTTCTCACCTATTTTCATGGTGGGTGCAGCCCCTGGGTAAGCAGGAGCACCCCTCACCCTCTGGCAGCACTGTCCCATCACACATCGCCGGCTTGGGGCCACCACTCTTGCCCAAGCCCAGCCTCAGCAGACCCCACCGGGAGAGCAGCTCACCTCACCGGCCGGACAGCTCACGTCCTACCTCTTCACTGTGGCTACACCAGCTGGCTCAGTACGAACCATGTAAAGAAGTGGTCCCAGCTAACCGCGTGGGAGTAATAACCTTCTCCAGTGGCACAACTCAGTCTAGAGGACGGGTCAACTACATGCGTTGGCAGCCAAAGGCTCTGCCGGATTTTTCTTTCTGCCCACTTCCTACCCCTCTCTGGCTGGTTAAAATGGTGGGTTTGAGGGTGTGCTCTTCCGATCACACATGTGATTTTGCAAGGCTGCCCAAAGGCAGGCAATTCTTGCAGGTAATTCACAGCCCAGTTCATGGTTGCCCACGTATTATTTTGCAATTAATTTCTAGCCCTAAGGTAAACTATTCTTTATCATCCAGTCCTGAAAACTCTCATGCACATGCTTTAGCGTGACATCCATGAACACTTCCATTAAAATCAACACAACTATTCAGATGTGTAAGCTTAAAGCACATCCATAGGTACCTGCAAGATTTCAGTCTGTTTCTGCTGCCATTTCATGTGTATTGAGCCCCTATGACTTGGCGTATTTAGAAAACATCTGCTGTAGTTAACAGAGTCCATACTCCTATTTTTCCCCTCTTTGTTTTTTATGTTCTCCCTCAAAGACATGACAGCACTGAGTGTAAATGGAAGCAATATGCTGTATATACGCAGAACCTAATAGATTCCGTCTCAGATTGATATATATGTGAAACTGAACCAATACATCTTTAAACCCATAAGATCTGCAGATGTCATTTACAGCCTTGTAAATTACAAACTTTTACTGTCTTATTTTTACAGTTGATGATTGTAAAATATAAAATTGTGCATTATCACTGCGTAATAGCACAAGCTTTAGAAACACAGTGCTACAGAAGGGAGCATATATTGAAAGCCAGAGTATTCAAGGGAGCCTTATAATGCAATTTTAAGATCTACAGCTGACTGTATAATAAAACTGTAAAGCCAGATATGAAACAATGTTTGCTAATAACAGGAAAGTGAAAACTGTATTGAATTCCTGGGACTTCAGAAACCAGCAAGAAAAAACGGACACATAGAGGACGTTTAATTAAGGTTAAAGACTGTTTGAGTCATGCTAGGGCATCTGGTCACCCTACATTAAACTGAACACTACTGCAAATAATAAAGTACGTAAGGATGATATAAAAATAACTTAAAGGCAGTGTTGCAAGCTGACGGGAGCAAGGAAGTCTTGAGTTAAGGTCCCTGATCCCCCCCTTAAATCACCCTCCTGTGGCTGAGGCACGTTGCAGCCACCCTCGGTGACACTATTTCTCTCTAACAGCCAGGGCAAGAGCAGAGACCCAAATGGCCAGAAAAGGTTCCCAAAACATGTAATTTTGCAGAGACCAAATGGGACTGCACTGCCTTCTTGAGTAGCTTGAGCCCAGCACACTTGGCAGCAGTTTCTCCTGCTCATGGCTTTCCAACACGGCAAGCGTGGCACACGTTGCCTTTCGGCTCGCCGGTCCCCAGCATACAATCCCACACCTTCTGTCTGATCACAAACCGGTGGCCTCCTGAGCATCCCCCACACTGCCACAGGTTGCACACACCAGCCAGGAGTAATTGAAGCATGTGATGGCAGAAAACAGTGCCTATAATTTTAAAAGTTACCATCTTCCTGATATCTGTCAGTGCTAAATACTTCACTGCAGAGCTTTGAGGCTTTTGTTACTACCACTGTCTTCTGGCAACAAGCCCCAGGGGAGGGAGGGAAAGAGGGAAGGAGGGAGAATCACAGGATGCACAAACAGCACAAAGCAGAGACAAACCCATAAAACTCCCCTTGCTTTTAGCCAACTTTTAGCATCTGAATCTAGGGTCCCATTATGAAGGGTTTTGATCCCAGAGGTTGACGCCTACTAAACTCATGACCGGTCAAAGTCTCAAAGATAGCCTCTTCCTTAGAATGTTGTGGAAATAAGAGAGAGCCACAACTCGTGTCCCCCGAGGGGCAGGCTGTGGTGGGGAGTCCACGAAAAGAACTGCCGCAGATGCCCCAACTCTGCAAACAGCTTCAGTCGCACTTTGTGCCTTACCGGGCACCAGAAAACCCACTGTGCGGCCGCAGTTTTGCTCCCAAATGGGCATCTTTCCACCTGAACATCTCTCCTCACCGTGTTCTCCTGAGAAGACTCCCTGGTGTCCGAAAGGGGTGACCTCATACTGCTGCTTTAGGATAAAATTCAATTAAAAAGTCTGTCAGCCGTGAGAGGCATGCCCACGGGGAGCCAGGCTTCATTAGTTCCCATGCTCACAGCCCTCTTGCTCTGTGTAATGCCAAACCAGAAGTGCTTTTATAAAGTTTCTCGTAGTTTCTCCTCAATACTATCAAGTTTACCTGCTCTACCGTACAAAGGGCACTTTATACAATAACTTATTTATAACAAAATATCAGGGGGAGAGAATAGCAATTGTTTATTATTGGCTAATTTTGGTGCATATCCTAATTCTTGCTCTACATTAAAAATGTCACAACCCAAGATTAGTCCCCCTCCCTCCAGCCCATCACAAGACGACCCTCCTGAAATGTGATCATCTTTTCCTGGAAAAATGGGTTGCAAATTATGCTAAGACACAGGGGAGACCCACAGCTTTGCAGCTTGAACATGCTGCAGGACACAGAACCATCTTATTCAGAGCAAAAATGGGGATGAGAGCCCAACAAAGTCATTTCAGAGGTGCCAGTCCTGCCAAGCCCCCCTAGAGTAGATTCCTATTTCTGCCTGGAATCATATGCAAGATCAAAATACCAATTTATTTCTGGGCCAGGGAGGAATTACAGCTCTTATTAACCTCACCTTCATGGAAGAATTAGGAAAAAAAAAAAAAAAAAAAAGAAAAAAAAACACCAAAAGCAAGAAAAATAAGCAAGTGGTGGTCTGTGCAATCGTAAGTTTGGTACTGGCTCACTTTCTAAATAATACCTACGGGAATCTCTGCTTTTTTATTTGCCTTCTGTTTTCAGAGTGTGGCTTGACCATACTTTATCTGCAACAACACTCAGAGTCTCACATTTGCCCTTGTCTCCAACATGGAGACTACTACTGGAGCAGTACATGAAAAATTGGGTACAATGTGACCTGCTATAAAAACATTACCTCACACACATACCTGTGCCTTTCACAACAGCTCCTTCCTCCACCTCCCTCTCCACATCTGTAATCTGTTCTGGAAGAGCAGTCCTCATTTATTTTTTTATTTTATTTTTATTTTTTAAATATGCCATGCACCTGGCAGGTGTAAAAAAAAAATAGCAGAATCTGAGCGAAGAGACAGGGGCAATGGCAGGAAGTGTTCTGAAGAGATAGGAGATCAAAAAAAGGTTTCGTTCACACAACCCTTAAAGGTCTATTCATACATATAATAGGCTCATCATACCTGGAATTACTTTGCATGGGAGCTCAGCGTGTGCACCTTTTTATCAGCTGGTTTCCAAAGGTGGATGCTTTTGGGAGGGACAGCCGCCACGGCAGCCTGGGAGCGGTGGCAGGAGAGCTGGGCACCCAGATTTTCAGACCCTCACGGGTGAGGTTTTGAAAACAAACACACTTGAGGTAAAATGTGCACATATACATACAATTATACATACATATATGCACACATATATATGTATCTATGGGCTCAGGAATCTGACAAGCCCTGGGACTGCGGGATGGTTGTGGCAGAGATTTGCATCCCAGTGCCCCGAGTCCTGGGCTACCACTACCCTGTCCAGGGTATTTTCTTTTTTCTTGTGGGAGCCCCCTCTAGTCAGGGGGTGCCCCAGCAGCGCCTGGAAAGGGGAGCCGGAGCTGGTGGGAATATAGGAATTACCCTGTGCAGGGAGGGGTTTTTTCCTCCTCTTCTGTCAGCAGTGGTGCTTCAGCTCAGTTTGAGAGGAGCCCAATATAGCTGTCTCATGGCATCCTTTCTGAGGTGTCCCCTAAATAAAAAGGAAAGAAGGGAAAAGAAAAAAAAAAAAAAGGAATTATTTCAAATATCTGCTACCTTTACTTGAAAGCCTCTGTCTTACTTTCTGGCCAGCCCATCCCTCTTCGGGCCCTCCTTTGGGAAAGCCGTGCCTCATAAGAGGCCGCATCCCAGGCAGCCATAAATTCATTTAAACTAATGCACAGCCCCTAAATGCTGGCTGGAAAGCAACCCTCCAAACATCAGAAATGAAATACTGGATTACTGAAGTCAGCAGAAAAACCTTCACTGAGTCAATGGGTTGCCGTCCTGGGGCTTCGGCAGTGCTAAGCCAAGTCCTCCCGTCCGTGACCCCGAGCACCTCCACATGTCCATTCACCGTTGCCAGCCACTGAGCTTTTCCGTTTTGTTAACTTGAACCTTCAGCTAAAAGTGGTGAGTACTGGTGACACACGTGTCAATTTAAAAAAAAAACTGCCTTAACATTTCAGTCATAAAGAAAAGGCTTGAAAACGTGAGCTAAGTGTCTCCCAAAAGTTCAGAAACCAGAAATAAAAGAACAAATGCATTCCGATCTTTAAGCAAGTCTCAGTGGGTTTAAGGAGGTCTGGCTAATGATTTTTTAGTATCTCAGTTTGACGATATTGCCCAAAACTACAACTCTGATGTCCGCATTTCACAAATATTCATGAGAGAAATAAAAGCAAGAAACAATATATGTGTTTTAGCTTCTAAAATGGATAAAAGCTACAGGAATATTGGAGTTTAAACAAGCGTTGCAGACATCAAAATCTACACTAAGCTGAGACTTCTTAAATAGGTTGGTATAAGGAAAGACCAGCATTAACATCACTTAGCATTAACTCTTCCTCTATATAACACCCCCACAGCATTTAAATATCAAGGAAAAAACTACTTGCAATTGACCTGCCAGACAGAAATGATCTTACCCTGGATGCAACACCCACCCCCCACCATTTTTTCCCTACATATTTGGGCTTTTCTATCTTAGCCTGGAACCTCAGATTTGAAGTAGCTGCTTTAATCTCCCCTCTTCTGCCCACCACCTCTTCTGCAGACCCGCTCTGCTCTCAACTCCTCTCTGCCGGTCGGACTCCCCCGGCTTTGGTGAGCCTGCACCAGAGCACCCGCAGGGGCAATTTAATTCGGCTCTCAGTCCTCCAGAGCTGACCCGCAGTCCCGTAGCTGCGTTGGCTTTGCAGGACTGATGGGAATAAAAAGTGGTTAAGAACTTATTTTTGTTACTGAAGTCAGCAGATACGACTCTGTACAGAAGCAGCAGATGTGTTGAGTAAGAGCATTTTTAAATGGTGACTTCTCAAAGTGGGATTTTACTGTAAGTTATACAGCATGCCAGCTTTGTGATCTCTCAGCCTTGAGACTGTCCCTGTAATATTAATTGTATACTTTCCAAAGTGCTACCCTTAACATTTTTCTCACTGCTAGCTGAAGTAGTAAGAAAGGGCCAGTACCTTCCAATAAATATAAATTTCCTCTTACTTCCGAGGTAATCTAATCCATACAGATGCATTTCAAGGTCTGTCAAAGTTATTCAGGCTCATTCCACAGCAGCACGAACACCCTCTGCCCTGGAGTTTTACCAAGATGTACCATGGAAGCAAATACAAGAGTAGGAGAATTTTGTTACTTGCTCCACAGAACTAGTAATATGAGATATTGCTAGATGAAACTCTGATATTTATTAGGCAAATAAACCAACAAATGAAAAACACAAAGAAGATGCCAAAGGCAAAAATGACACTCCTGTCACTGTGAGAAACATTCAGAATTACTCAACCCAAATAAAACATAAGATTTCATAAACTGTTCTTGCAGATGTGGTTATAACTAAGTTTTAAGAGCAATAGGTTTTACTGCTGTTCGGGCTTAGAACCAAAAGCACCAGCGAAGCTCTGTGGCCAACATTATTCAGCAGAGAGCTAAAAAAAGTCATTGTAGCAGCACTCTCTGGCATTCAAATATCTGAGCTGTGAATAACATGACATGAGCACATGTTGGTCCTTGTGTCTGCCTGTATCAACAGCGCGGGTGTCAGCAGATGCTACCCCAAATACGCCATTAATTATGCAACCCAGGAAACCCAACCACAGGACAAGGGGCTTAGAAATTTGAACAAGCTAATCCCAACTCGCAAACAGACCCCCTCTGGCGTGCAGAGAATGGTGCTTAATCTTTTCCTAGCAGGTTTCCATCCCTCAGCTTGTAACATCTATCCTCAGGGGTCTGCGAGCCTCAGTAATGTAATGCAAAGCCTTGCATAAGATTTGAACATCACTGCCCCTGAAACGCGAGCTTCTCCTGGGTTCTCCTGGGTTCAGCGTTTCCAGGCTTTCGGGAACAAGTCCCTGACGCTAACCTGGATCTCCCCACCAGCCGCAGCGGCATGGCCCCCACGGCCCCGCACCCTGCCCAGCCTGGAGGCTGCCCTGGGCTCTCACCCCCTTCACTGCCCAGGGCAGTGGCAGGCACTGGGGAGGGCAGGAGAGCGGCCACATCTCCCAGGGCAGAAATCCTGGAGGGTGCCGGGATGAGGGATGCTTCGCCTGCCGGGGGCTGCCCAGCTCCCCATTGCCCTGCGGCACAGGGACGGGAGAGCTACCGAGGCAAATCCCCATTGCCCCATGGGGCAGTGGAGCTACCAAGAAAAAAAAAATTAAAATTCTGAGAGAGGATCGGAGCACTGCCGGAGGTTAGGGACTTGCACAGGTATGTTGCCGAGTGCATGGCCTGCCCTCCCAGCAGCCAGCTCCCCATGAGACCACAAAGAGGCAGGAGAGCCACATCAACCCCCATGCTTCCACCTCCTTTGTCTACCAGGACGATGAGGAGCAGCTGGCTCTTATTCACTGCAATGGCAAATAATCTGATAGCTAAACCCTGTCTTTACTAGGGTAGCTTTCAAATCACATGGCTGGGCTGGGCTAGTCCCACAAATGGATAAATCATCCTGGCCTAGGCAGTGACCTCAAAAAAAACCCACAAACCAAAACCTAAGTCTAACAAACACTAAGACAGAATCGAAAATCCCAGCCTTCCTGCATCACCTTAGACCGTAGACCTGGATTACAAGTAAATTTTATTTTCCTGAAATAAAACATTCCTCTCTACAACAGGAGCATCAAGCTGACATTTGAAATGCACCTTTTGACTGGAATTACACCAAGAGTGAACACTCCAAAGTGACTGCATCACTGCACACGGCTGACAGTAATTATTAATAGGACTGCTCTCCCTTTGATAGGCATGCATTACAGATGGCTGAATAAGGGAAACATTTGTGAACAATTGTTTGGTGGCAGAAAAAAAAAAACCTGCTGCCAAAATTTTAATGCTTAAACACAATGCAATTAACCAGCTCCCAAGCCAAGCTCTTGCAAAAGCATGATCACTTTCCTAACACCCACTGAGCTCTGTGCGACCACATACGTGAGTGGTGTTTACAGGGTCAAGCGTGGATGGGGCAGAGGTGCTTAGACTCATAAATCTCCCTCCCAGCAGGTAAGCCGCCCGAGTTATGGGGGAATTATTTTCACATGGATTAATTCAGAGCCATCTATTGCTAGAGCAATAGGCAGAGAGGGGTGAAGGGAGTCCTGACCTAGCAGGTGGCTGTGCAGCCATATAACCGTGCTGTGTAACACTAGAGCCCCACAGTACATCCCCTGCTAAAAAGAGGAGGGAGAAGTGTCTTCAGCTCTTCCAGCAAATCTAAATCAGGAATGCATCTGTAATCTCAAAGGGATTCACAGACTGAATCAGAGACAATCTCTAACTCCAGGAACTGCATAAATATGTCAGCATAAAACAAACTGCAATGACCATATTTTCATCCCAAAATCAGAAAACCAGATTTTGGCTTGCAGAGGGAGGCAAAAGAATTACCCTTTGTTAGAAAGTGTTTTCTTTACAAGAAGATCTCAGGAGGGCAGGAGGAAAAAACCTGCTTCATTGAAAGAAATACTAAAAAAAAATCCAATGATGACATAACGGCCCAAACTTCCAAACTGTTATCCTCAATCAAACCAGAACATCCACGAGCAGCCCACGCTGGGCTCACAGAGCAATACCTCCCATGCACGTGTTTCTCCTGCCAGTGCTCGTATATCTCATTTAATCTCAGGCACTTGTCGCCGCTCCTCGTCTGAGCCAGGTTACAGCTGAGCCCGTGCCCAGCCATGTCCTGCTCCGACCGGGACACCAGCCCAGGGACTGGCCTTCCCGGCTTCTTCTCAGTCTTGCCTCCATGCTATGGACTCGTCTCGTGGTCTGGGCTCTCGGCTGACCTGGGACTCTCCACATTCGGGTACCATGGGACTGCACCGCTGGCGGGTGATGCAGTGCCCCTGCCTCGCTGTCCGTCATAGGCAGCCCTGCTCCGGCTGCTCCCAGATCCCGGACAGGCAGGGGCGCTGGCTGCCTCCGCTCCCCTCCTTACCACCTCTCCATGCAAAGCACCCCGCCAGGGACTGCCAGCATCTCCAAATCTGGTGACCTGTGCAAACACTAAGGGCCGACAGTGCACATCTGGAAAGCACAGGGGGTTTGGCATATCCCAAAATCTCCTCACTGCCGGCTTGCCGCCGTAGCAGAGCTAAGGCTGCCTCCGGTCTGATCCATGGTGGCAAGATACCTGGGATTATTCCACCAAACCCTGCTATTTTCCCTCTCCACTCACAATTCTTTTTCTGCTTTGTTTTCTGTTGGTTTTAAGCTACAGAATTTTCAGGTAGTCAAAATTTTAAAAAATATATAGTCCCAAACTAAATAAACAGATTCAAAAATAGATTAAGCTGAGTGACTAGACACTGAAAAAAATAGTCAATCCCAATATTTCCACTGACTGACCTTTGCAGTATACTTTAAAAAAATGCAAATTTTAAAAGTAGAACCAAATGTTTTTGTAAGTTCATTTTTAGAAAAATAATGCCACCAGTTTTTACTTTAAAGTCTCCAAGCATTTCTACTTAATGTTTTAAAGAGGATGAAATGAGTAAACACAGCTGTCTGTCTGTAGGAACAAATAATCAAAGAGCCTGAAATGTAAATTGTCCAAAACCAGAATACATCCTTCAGCCGAGCTTGTAATTGATGCCAGCTATTCAGAGCAGCAAACAGCAAAGTCTTACCACTTCTCTCCCCCATGAAGTTTTTGGCATTTCAGATCTATATTGGCCTTATGATCTTAAAGAGTAAGTGCTATCTGACATTGACTGATAGGGTGACAGTTATCCCAGGGTTTGGCTGTTATTCCGCTTACATAAGAAAGAAAGATGCCAAGTATGGCTTGTAACGGGAGTCCCATGGGCTCAGCTGAGTGAAGCCCGTGCAGCGACCTGCCTGCTGAGGACAATGAAGCCGTGACACTCTCCGGGGAGGGACTCCAGGGCTCGGCTCGCTCCCAGCAACTTCAGGTGGGAAACTCCAGCTGTGCCCAGCACGTGCGAGAAGTTGGGCTGGGGAAATCACTCATCACAACAGACCAACCTCAGCCAGCTCTTCAAGTCCAGCTTCAACTTGGTGTCAATTCAGGTTAAAAAGTAAAAACCACCGAGTTTCTTTTCACCCGCTTGAGCTCTGACTCAGCAAGTTCCCACTGTGTTTGCAGCAGGGATGCACATAACGATCAGCATTGTTCAGTTAATGGAGTAACAATATCAATGCTGAAATGCCAGAAGGACCAGTGTCTATAACTTTACTGCCGACGCATGAGACAGCGGTGAGTTGTTTGTCCCCATGGTGGGACGCTCCCAGCTGACTTACGCCAACATGGTCATGGCAAGAGGAGCAGGGACAGGCCACCTCCTCACCTGCACGCCAGCGAGGAGATCTGCTGGCAAACGAACCCACCACCACCAGTGCCACCATCACCCCTGGGAGAGCATCAATTCATTCAGCATCAATACCTGCCCAAAACGCCATGGAGGTATCAATCAGCATGGGCCCTGGGCAGGGGGAAGTACAGGTGGTGGCCGGGAGAGTTTGGGGAGCACGTTGGGAGGTCAGTACCTAAAACTGAAGCCGCTGTAGTTCCCTTCACCGGGCAGCACTGCTGTAAAAGCCTTGGTCACGGACTGAGTGTAGTCAGGATGCAGCAAAAGCCTGAAGTGTCGGAATCCCCAGACCTTCAGGCCAGCCCCTCTCAAACCTACAGGAGAAAAGGGGAAAAAGCTGTTGCAAGTCTGTGTTGTTGCTAAAGATTGCCGTGAACGTAGAAATGTACAGATAAGGACATTGTCAAAGCCTGCTGCAGGATCCCTGAATGTTGCCATGCCAAATGCCAAATCTTTCATTACAGAAAAATTTCCAGCTGCCTCACTTGAAAATGAATTGTTTCCTGTCACTAAGGCAAAGCTATCACACGCCAAAGGAAAAAAAAAGGCCAAATAAAATCTGCTGCTTCTCATTAGATCAAAGGTTGGCAGCACAGATAAACCACCACACAAAACGACATTTATTCAGAAGAGCAGTTGACTACAGAGTCATTTGTCACTTTTAATAATACTACAGTTGTAAAATGATGATAATGGAAATCAAGTTACCCTAATGGTAATAAAATATTTGTAAACTAAACTTGTTCATTTTGACTATAAAAAAGACATTGAAATAATTTAACTGCAGAGAATAAAATTGAAATGGGACTGTAATTACATAGATTTTCAGCATCTTCTCCTTTATGAAAAGAACTAACTGCTGATGACTCCCACATTTCCGGCACCTTACTCTGAAAAACAAAAGATTAGAAATATGTACCAGATGTACAGAAAAGAGGCCTGCAGCAACATTTCAGAAGTGATGCATACATTTCTTCCCATTTCTCCTTCTTATTAGTAGCATGCCAAGTGTCATATCTCATTAACTGAGTGAGCCTGTACGTCAGTGAAACTTCATTGAGTCAAGAGAAGGGACAGAGCCCTATTAATGAAGTCACTGGATCTCAAAATCCCCCTCCTCACCATCAAGGAAAACACTGGAGGATTTTTGGTGACTTGGATAAACTAGCGTGCTGGCAAGATGCACATTGATGTGGTCTGATACAGCTTTCTTACCCCAGATAACCTGCCTCCACAGGTTTGATGAATCCAAGGCAATTGCAGGAAAAAATTGCAGGAAATTCAGCATTTTTCTCTAACCTCTCATGTTTCTTTGAATTCTGTTTTGTCCCATTTTCTAATGATTTCCCTGGAACATTTCACATTAAGCAAGTTCCAGGGCCATCAGCCGAAAAGCATGCCAGTCCCCAAGGAAAGACTGCGAGGAGCTGAAAAGTGCCTTGGATTCCTCTTGTTGCCGTTTCAGCTTTTATTTTATTTTAGATTAGAGCCACCTGAGTTTCTCCACTACATCTAGATTCTAGGAGAGTCAAATCTCTCTGATCTCAGGGCAAGCCAGTGCACCTCACAATTTTGCACATGCCTTTCGCCCTGCTTGGATCTAAACCATGCCAAAATCAATGAGAATGGTACTTCACCTCGGGGGCACTGCTCCCTCGGATCCACCATACATGATAAACAAGGATGTATTTTGAAATGGGATGACCTGACCTACTGCACAGGAAATTTCTCAGTTTCTCAAATGACTCTGTCTGCAGGGACTTGCTTGTCATGTGTCGGAAACTTACAGAGAAAACCTAGACCTTAGGGAAAATGGCAAGAAACCAACAACTGAAGCCAACACACAAAGGCACGCCAAAACTCTTGCCAGCAAGGTTTTTATAGCTACATTTAAAATCTTTCCTCTCAGTTTGGGGTTTTTTTTTATTAAAAAGGCTGTGATGAGCACTATACTGTCAATGCTTCTGCCACTGAGGAGGTGTCGTGGTTTCAGCCCAGCCGGTAACGAAGGACCACGCAGCCGCTCGCTCGCTCCCCCCGCCCCACTCCAGTGGGATGGGGAGGAGAACCAGAAAGAGAAGAGAAAAAAAACTGGAACCTCGAGGGTTGAGATAAGGACAATTTACTGGGGCAACACAAAAAGAGAAGTTACAGCAGCAAGAATGTCAATAAGAGAATACACAAAACGAGTGATGCGCAGTACAACCGCTCACCACCCGGAACCCGGCGCTCCGCCACTTCCCCCACTGAAGGCCGGGAGACCCCCCCAGCCCACTCCCCATTTCTATACTGGGCATGATGGCACATGGTATGGAATAGCTCCTGGGCTAGTTCAGGTCAGCTGTCCCGGCTGTGCCCCCTCCCAGGTCCCTGTGAAAATTAACTCTAGCCCAGCTGAACCCAGGACAGCAGGAAACCCAGGACAGCAGATCCTGAGGTCCTCAGGGACTCCATAATGCCTCAAGTCCACCATATTCTTTGAAAGAAAACTATAAACCAAACTCTGAGTAACTGTCCTGAATAAGTAATGTTAATATTGAAATAGCCACTAAGGGTACTTAGCAGAAACGAACAATTGTCCTCACAACAGAAGGAGACCTCAGGAAGCAAATATTTTATCTCCTATATTCTTATTGAAGGAATTAAAGGTTTTCTGCTTCAAGACTGTCTCTATATGCATGTTTCTGATAATTATGTATATAAGTTTATATATAAAACTTATTGCAGAGTCAAAGGATGAGCCACGTACTTTAAAGGCAAGTGAGCTGAAGTTCCCTACCCTAGGAATGGTTTTCTGTGTGGGTCTGAACACGGCACACAGGGTGCTCCTGTGCTGCGGCAAACTGGAATCAGCTTTAATCCAGTGAATCTGCATGGAAATAGACATCAGCAAAACCACAGTCTCAGCTGGGGTTGTGCACAGTTGAGCCTGACTGCTGAGCTGCAGCGCTGGACCAGGCACTCTGGAGCCGGGTCATGCGATTGCTCTTCTTCTGCAGCTGAAGAAATTCATAGTAATCTCTGGAGTGAAGAAAGTGATATGCCAGCTTAACCAAATCATAACCCTAATTCACCTCAAAAAATTAAATCCCTTGATCAATTTTACTGAAAAAAAAAAATAATCACATGCTCTGGAATAAAATCTAAGTGGATTTTCAAGATATGCACAGATGTACAATCCACCCAAGCAATCATACCCAAATCTAACACACAATTAGTTGTGCACAAGCACCGGGGAGATTTCACACCCTAATTTCCTTGTGCAAAACCTGGTATTTATTCATGTCCTCAAAGCTTGTAAGTGATATGGTAACATTAATTTGTCCCAAGTCACATCAGAGAAAATTTGGTCAATAATATGCTAAACATCAATTTGAGGCTCTGACAAAATGTGAATCCCAGATCCTCAGACTCATCAAATGTACTAGGTGCCAACACAATTAATCAGCTCTGACCACTCGCTGTAGCTTGAGGAACACGCTCAATTTTAGTCTAAGAGTCATGACTTCGACACAGGAAAAAAAAATAAATGCTGTCACTAGTAGTAGGAGAAGAAACAATATTTTATTACACAGAACAATACATCCTGATTTTGTCATGGGACTGACTGAAGCAATGAACCTCAGATGGGTAAATGTGGGCTACAGCCCAGTGCTTCTCAGGCTACTGGCCTTCACAACGCACACATCGCTGCCAGGGCCACCCTAGGCCAATGGAGTAAGACTGATTAATTTCAGAGGCATTGGCTTAGTCCTGACGTTTCTCAGCGCTGATGCTGGAGGCCCTCTGAATCAGAATGTGCCAGAGAACTGTCTGGCAGACACCAAGAATAAAATATATGCGGTCCAAAACCAAATTATAGGCCAACAGATTAATTTTGATTAATGTATTTTTAAAGAAGATTGTATATATTCTTTTATGTATTTATGTATATATATATATATATATATATATATGTATATATGTTGTGGCTTATCCCCAGCCAGCAGCTAGGTACCATGCAGCCACTTGCTCACTACCCTCCCTGGCAGTGGAATGGGGAAGAGAATCAGGAAATAAAAACAGTAAAACTCATGGGTTGAGATAAGAATGATTTAATAACTAAAGTAAAATAAAATATGACACTAACAATACTAATAAAATATAATAACTGTAATAAAAAGGAATAAAATAAAATAAAAATTAAAAAAAATAAAACCCAAGAAAAGTGATGCACAATGCAATTGCTCACCACCCGCTGACTGATGCCCAAGCAGCGATTTCCCCCTCCCGGCCAACTCCCCCCCAGTTACATACTGAGCGTGGCATTCTGTGGTATGGAATATCCCTTTGGCTAGTTCGGGTCAGCTCTCCTGGATCTGCTCCCTCCCAGCTCCTTGTGCACCTGCTTGCTGGCAAGGCATGGGAAACAGAAAAATCCTTACCTTAGGACAAGTACTACATAGCAACAACTAAAACATCCGTGTGTTATCAATATTATTCTCATACTAAATCCAAAACATAACACTATACCAGCTACTAGAAAGAAAATTAACTCTATCCCAGCTGGAACCAGGACAATATATCAGGCACAGAACACTCTTATAAACACACCTCAAGCCTGCTGTCAATATCTTAGGATGAAGGACTGCTATGATGTATGGTTTGTTTTCCTCTTCTAAAGAGCCAGAGGACCTATGCTCAGTGTTTATCAGCTTGCCTCTTTCTAGTCCTTAAAATAATGTACATATAAGAGAGGAGACTGAATGAAGTGCTTCACAGAGCCTTGTTTCCAGCTATAACCTAAATGAGTTTTGCACATGAGTGGAATCATTTACTGCTTATTTAACTTTGCAAGTGCTTTGGAAGACCTCTTATAACACTGACTTTGGTTTTTCTCTGCTTGGCTGCTGCTTTGGCTGCCTCAAGTAGTCTCCCTCTGCACAGTCACAAAAAGGGATCTGGTCTTCTGGGTTTTATGGCCCTTGAGCAAGGGGGTTGTCGATACAGCACGGCAGGGCAGATTTCTCAGTCTGCAAAACCTCTCCTCCACCAGCCTGGTGCTCTCACTGCCAGGTGGGGCTTGCTCAAAGCAGCGCACCAGCACAGAACTCGGAGAGCCCAGTGCTGCTGCAAGGTGCTGAAGCACTTTCCTCGCTGCCCCAACAGTGGGATTAAACTGCCAAAGAGCATCACCTCCCGAGCAGTGTGCCAAATACGAACATGGACCTAGAGATTTTTGCTTTTTTCCTTCTCCATAGGCTGGGCTCTGAGACTTAGCACACTCCCGTGAAATGCATGGTCCCATTTCTTACGAATAAAGCCCTTCCCAAACATCTTCTACTGTGACTGCCCATGAGCAAAAACTTACTCTTTGACTTTCTTTCCCTCCCTGCTCTCAGCCTGATGCATCAGAGCCACATGGGAAAAAAACCCCAATATTGCTCACAGGGTCGTGAGCTGTAAAACTGCAGTCAGTGCAAGAAGGTCAGTCCATACGAAGTATTCACATATTCTTGGCTAAAATAGCCCTTTTTTGTCCAAGTACATTCATTCTCAGGAATCTAGATTTTTCCGAAGATGTTTTGTGTTCATTACAACTCTCAAATTTAGGGTTTGCTCTTGACTTACAATTTCTTTTCACAGGTCAAGTATTCAGCTCTAACAGCTTCACCACCAATCTCTTACAGACACTCTGTTTCCCTTTTAATTCTCCCTCATTTACCCAATTAGCATCCTGTTAATTAAACACCGAAAGTGCCTTTACTTTCTTCAGAAAAACACATCCCTGCTTAACCCTTGATTTATACGTGTACCTCTGCAGGCTGTTTCAATGAGATTAGGGTTTGCACACGGTTTTTGTTCTTGGTTTGTAGACAGGATTCTGAGGAAATGCTGCTGTATAACATCAGACTTGCTGTCTGCCATTTATATTGGAGTTTTGCCAAGCAGTTAGACTGCTGAGATAATTAATAGTCTTTAGTAACCATGATTCCCTGGCTGTGAACTTCAAAGACAGCAGTAGTTTTATATTCCTTCTGTGACTTGAAATAGCAGACAGTTATTACAATATTACATGATCTGGAAGTGGGGGGCTGTCCGGGAGCCATTAACTGAAGTTGGCTAGAGGGGCTCCACCAAATCTACCTTGAGTCAAGCTTTGTATGGAGAAAGGATTATATGATTTTTCTAATTTCCTCTTCATTTCCATCTGCACTCTGTCGAATTCAAATTATTGTATTATCCAGCTTACGTTACAACCCATTACTGTGCGCCTGTCGCAGAAGCACCCAGTGCTTAGCAATTTCCAGCTGAGGGCTCTGCCTTCCACTAGGCTTATACAGCTCCATTTGCACCGCCCGCTCAGTCTGCGGCAACACCGGGATTTGTGCCTGTGTGCACGCACAAAAGTGTGGTTTTTCAAGTCCCTTCACAGGTCTTCAAACCCCCTGAGAAATACCTCAACGTATTTACTTTCCATTCTCCTGCCTCTTCATTTGTGCGCCACACACTTAAAGAATACAAACCAGATGTTGTACAGTAACATGAGACACAGCAAAAAAAGCACCTCTCTATGGCTTCAGAGGTGTGCGTGGGAGTTTCTGCCCTGCTCTTGTGCCAACATTTGCTGCTGCTCCCTACAGATGGAGCTTTCTCCTCCTCCGAGGCGAGCTGTCAAACGGACACGACACCTGCACTGCCCAGGTTGTGGTACAGCATGATGGAGGAGGCTGTGCAGACACCAGGGTGTCCTGGGGCCCCAGCGGTGTGTGTACCAGGTTATCACTGCAGGACCAGAGCCTGTAGCCTCCTGCGCTCCTCAAAGTACCACCTGGTTAGCGATTCCGGAGCTTGCTGCACCACTAGCTACAGAAGCCTGGTGTATCTTGAGACCGCCACTCCATTGCACCAATGAGGTGTTGAAGGGTCTTCTATAGGTAAGCACAATATGGCACACTGTGTGTGTAAATAAATACCGGTGAATCCAAAAAGGAGGAAAACATTATTTGGCTTTCCCCAGAACCAAAGATATCAAGGCCAGGTTAGATGGGGCTTTCAGCAACCTGGTCTAGTGGAAGGTGTCCTTGCCCTTAGCAGGGGAATTGGAACTAGATGATCTTTAGGGTCCCTTCCAACCCAATTCTATGAGTCTATGATTTCACCCTTTTGTCAAGATACTTGATGTGAACTTGAGAATGGCATGAACCCCACGTCACAAGCCAAAGCTATTTTAATTTTACAGACTAACTTTCCCATGATTATAAAACAACTCAATTGAAGTCCTTATTTTCTCCTACATCCCACTGCTGCTCCTTGCCGGCAGGCTGCACCATCTCCACATTCTCACTGTCTCAAAGCCTCCGCTTGGTTTTTGGTAAGCTGCTTCTTCACAACACCCCTGCCAAGAACATAAACACTAATACACCCAATCTGCAGGTGGGGAGATTGAACAATTTGCTAGAAGATGCACACAGTGTTCATAGCAGAAGAAAGTAGGGCATTTAGGTACCTAGATCACTAGACTATAGCCCAGTCTATTGAGTTTATCATTGAGTTCATCTTCCTCTTAACTGCAGCTGAGTTCTCAGAGGCTTTGTGAACACCGCTGTGCCTGCCGGGAGATACTTCAGTGGGCACAGACACTCTCCCGTAAGCTTCCCTGAACCCCTGCAAGAGGGGGGTACCTTACAGTAGAATTCTCAGGCAAAACACTGTCTGATTTACAGAGATGGATTCATATACATTTGGGATATCTGAATCGAGTTAAGATTACTGGCCCTTCTTGCCCGTTGTTAGGCTTGAACACAATCCATTTGATTTTTCACCAAGGACTAGTAATGCCAAGATATTACAAAAGAGAAATTTCACAGCAGTGTTTCTTCCAAAGCTGTGCGCAACATTATACTAGCTTGACTAAGCCACTTCCAAGTGCTTGCCCCAGTCAGACCCAGGATGCAGATAAGCCTACAAGAAGAAGCTGGCCTGAAGTCTGGAGAAGGCATCCTGCTGCCGTGGGACTGCCACTCCATCTTCGGGTCCCTGCGAGGCAGGGCAAGAGCATTGTTTGGCTGAGCTATGAGCAACACTGTCCGGCCTTCCTCCATTCTAAACTTCTGAGGAGCTCAAGAGTAGGGAAAAGCCTCCCTCCCCCCTTTTTTTAAACAAGAGAACATGGCTAAGGACATAGATGGTTAATTAATAGGAATACAGTTATCTAGCAGCGCATACTCTGTAGAACTCCCTATACACATCTGATGAAACTGGTATAGACCAGAAGAAGACTTCTTGTTGCAAGGAGCTCTCAATGTAGGTAAAGGAGTCTTAACATAAAATCTCGTCTGTATACACGCATTAGTCGACTCTCACTCCCATTTTATTCAGCAGACACAAAGACGAGTACACTTGTACAGCTGCCCCGTATCTGTTCTTCTGATCTATGTACATTTGTACCTCAAACACAAGAATTTACCTGAAGCTCACAGTTAGTCACCAGTTTATAAAGTTTTTCATCCAACTAAAGAAGAGGAACAGCACCACATAACTCAGGTGACCAGGCGGAAAAAAACCCAACAGACAGTGTTTGATTTATAGCAAATCCAACAGCTGCAGTTTTTTAGACAAATGATTCCCAGCACAATTACAAATAATGAATGAAGACACAAATACCACAATTTGTGAAGCATTTTGAAGAGGAAGGAGAGGGGGGCGAGGAGGCTAAATTCATTAAAAATAGTGCAGGCAGCCTTATAATTAAAATGTAAACATCCATGTTGTCACCAAAGCAGCAGAATTTCTTTTTCTTACACCTTTCGTAAGACTCAGCACCCAAGTTTTGCTTACCATTTAACACATTCCACATAGTTTTCTTCATCTAGAAGAATGTTGCTACTTATGTTGCCAGTGCATTTGAGATAATCCATAAATTGCTTTTCTCTGAGACATTAAAAAAAGAAAAAATGCAACATCATTACTTCATTTATTTACTGTGAAACCCAAAGGAAATATTTCAAATGTATCATTTATTGAAGCAAAAATGAAAAAAAAAATACAAAACCCCCACACATTATGCTTTTGGAAATAAATTTTCAGCTCTTTTCTCAGATGGATTCATCAAAGACATATCAAGGGGCTTTGGGAAGAGTTATAGGACTTTTTGTTTTTATACTATTAAAAGTCACTTTTCTCTGTGTTTGCAATTGATTTAATGTAGCCTTTAGGATTTTTGTTGCATAATTTTAACTCTCTGGAGAAAGTATTGGCTATTTAAATAATCTAAATAGGACTAATATGTTTCCTTAGTCTTAGCTGCTTTTTTATTGTTCATAAGAATTCACATAAAATGTGCAAAATGTACAAAAATATTTTCTCAGTATTTACGGCACTGGATGTTATTTGTAATTCACGGCAAAGACAGCTAGACTGATTCCAAACAGCGGTCTAGCATTCATGGTCAGCATCAGACATTTCAGTTGAATAAACAATATAGTAAGACCCAGGAAAAAAAAGTTTCCTCCCAATCTCCAAGTCAGTGGTTAGCTGAGGGCTCAGATCTCCGCCTCAGCTTCGTGTTTGTTTCAGCTGCTCACAGTTAACAGTGTGAATAGCTTCATTGTCGGTACGCAAGTCTTTTTGAAATCCTGCTAAAGTTTCGAAAGGAGTCACATTGCCTGGCATTGAGGCCCACTCCACTGGCTGCTGCCAGTATCTACAAGTTAAAAAGGACAGGTATTGAACTGAACGACCTCTCCATCTCACTGGCTGTCCCCTTGTTTTTCAGTGAACAAAAAGGGGATCTCTGAATAGGAGCTGAAGATTTCACTCCAAAAGGTGTTAAAGATGCGCTACAGACTTACTATCCAATATCTTTTCAGGTGAAAGTATTCTGAAAGAATGGTAAAATCATTAAGATTTCAGTGCATGTGTCCTTTTTCCCTAGCAGAAGAATCAAGATACTTCAAGCTCTTTAAGAAAGGAGACAGTAAAAGGTGAATGACAAAAGCTTGCGCGAAGGGTCAGTGGCAGGTCCCTGGGAATGATTACCTCTTTGAAGTCCAGGCAGCAGGGGATGCAAGGAGTCAAAGGTTGTGCAATCACCTCTGCTCAGCATCTAATCACCAATAGGTCTGATCAGTGGAGAACATGAGGCGAGGAACCAGGAGAGGTCACTCAGGAGGAATTACAAAGCGAATCACAAAGTGAATCACGCTGCTTTACACAGAAGGCAAAAAAAACCACCCCAAAGACGCAGCCTACAGAAACTGCTGGTAAAGGAGACTGGGAAAATGAAGAATTAGTAAAACACCTAGAAGGGAGGGTAAAGAAATAAAAATGGCAACAAAGAAGATCTAAACACTTTTGCCAAGTCTGAGGGGAGCTCACTGACCTTAGAGAATGGCTTCTCGCAGAAGCTGCTTCCCCTGGTGCCTGAGAGTCACTGGGGTAGGTAGGAAGGGATAGGTCATGGGTCACCATCTGGCCCTGAAAAAGAAGAAAATGGCACAGAAAATGTCAATTACAAAATATGCCGGTGTCTTTTCCAAGAAGGGGCGAGGACTGGTGGGAGACACCTCACTGAAACACAGATGGTGTGATCACCCGGGGACAGGCATGGTTTCACCCCGGCGAGGAGCCCTGCCTCGCCGAGAGCGAAGTCTTCGGAGTTGAAGTACTTCACTGACAAAAAGCACTGCAAAAAGCATCACCCCTGCCAGGTCCTTGGTATCTGCCCAAGGCACACTGGGGGAAGGGAAAGCGTGCTCGTGCTTCAGCAACCTCCAGCCCCACCTCACCCCGTAGCTCCACACTTTCACAGGTTTAAAGGACCGCACTGCTCTATTCACCAGCGATGTGGAGGTCAGCTTCCCACCCTGTCTACATCGCTACCTGCACAGTGCCATCCAACAAACATCTGTACCTGCCAGATGTGGGGGTGCACACCGTTAAGTCTCGCCATTAGGTTCACCAAAGCGCTGCGTGTTCCTTTGTTTCCCAACATGTGGCAGATGCGCTGGTATAATGCCATCACATGGTGAAGGCAGGGAGAAGAGGGTGGAGGCTCTCAAGGGACATGGCCACATCCTTACCATATGGTTCCCAAACTGGGATGGACAGGGCTCATGGGAAAGAGAGGCTACTGGTCCCTTCCCTAGCCCAGGCCAGGCTACAGTCCCTCACACTTTGCTTTTCTTCATAAGGAATAGACAGACAGCAGTAATTTAAAACATGCATAAAAAGAATTGTTTTTCCAGTAGCTTGGCATACCTGTGGTCAGAGGGGATTTGGGAAAGCAATATATGCACATGTGCATGAGTACATGCACTCCAGCCTTGTAGGGACTGAGAACTACATTTTCAGAATTAAAACGGAAAAATGCGACTCCATTTAATGGTGGTCACAGGTTTTGTTCTACATTCCTAGATAAACCTGGGTAACCGCAAGATGTCTTCACTTGTATTGGTAAAGGCTGTATTTATCATGATCTGTGGCAAGTTCAGAAATAAATCCCCGTGCAACAAGATGGATACTTACCTCTGGATTGCTCTTACCTTACCAAGTTTCAGCAAACACACTGATGTATAAAAGTGCCTAGTGGCTAACTGGATGTTTATCAACACAGTATTTAGGCACTACTGTTGTTTTTTTCCTAGTTACAAGTTGCACATTTGTTTCACAGTGTTTTCACTGCTTGTATGACTGTTAAAACTATATCTTCAGGATAATGAGTTTTCTAGTGGTTTTGAAATGTTATTTGAATGCTGATTTCAGAAGTACTGTTTCTAACCTCTGTTAGGTCTGCAGGGAAAGCACAATTTCCAAGAGGTTTATAGCAGCGTAAATCTATGGAGCTTTGGTGAAGCATTGCATTCAGAGCAAAAATTTGCCACTCATTTGACTAGATACCCACAAACCACTGACCTGGCTAAAAAGCAACCTGCAGCACAATAAACTGACAGGCATAGAAAAGTATATCTCAGTTAAATGCAAACCCCGAGCCCTTTTTTCTCTCATTACCCATCATTGCCCTTTGAGTTTGGAGGAAAATTTCCACACCCAGGTTGGTTTCAGCCCAACCCAAAAGTACTTCTGCAAATGGAGTTTGCTATTCAATAAGCCTACTCCTGCATGGTGGCGGGGGGCAATGGATGAATCTTTGCTTTTGGTTATCTAAAAAGCCAAGATCTGTAGCAAGGTGTGTGGCTGAGCTGCTGGATGACATCACGTCACTCCATCACATCACATCAAGTCACGCCATCTTTCTCGGCTTCACGTTCCCACCTACTCGGAAATCAACTGACAAAACACTTTGAAATTCTCTAGTCAAAATCCTTGAAACAGCTGGGTCTTATTTTTATAAGACGAAACATAGCCTTGTTTCTTAGCCATGCATTTCTCATAGCCATGCAATGGGGCCAGAGCAAGGAGAGCAGTGCAGCAGGTCTTACCCTGACCCTGCCGCGGCCTTCCTCCGAGGCTCAACTCACCTCGGTTTGCCTTCAGTTCCTGTGCCTGGTGTGGTATCCATTGTGTGTTTGCTCTTTAGCCCTAAGGCACCTCCTACCAGAATACTGTGTTAAATCTTGCTGTCTAGCAGGTAAGAAAGACTCCGAAACACAGAAGGGCTGAGGTTGGAAGGGACCTCTGGAGGTCATCTGGTCCACCCGCCCTGCTCAAGCAGGACCGTCTAGAGCCAGTTGCTCAGGACCATGTTCAGATGGGTCCTAAATATCTCCAAGGAAGGAGACTCCAGCACCTCTGTGGGCAAGCTGTGCCAGAGCTTGTCACTCTCATGGGAAAAAAGTGTTTCCTGATGTTCAGAAGGAACCTCCTGTGCTTCACTGTGTGCCCATTTCCTCTGGTCCTGTCACTGGGCGCCACTGAGAAAATCCTGGCTCTGTTCTCTTTGCACCCTGCTTTCAGGTACGTGTACACACTGAGATCCCCCTGAGTCTTCTCTTCTCCAGGCGGAACAGTCCCAGCTCTCTCAGCCTTTCCTCATCGGAAAGGTGCTCCAGCATCTTAATCATTTTTGTGGCCCTTCTCTGGACTTTCTCCATTAGCACCATCTGTCTTTTGTACAGGGGAGCCCAGAACTGGATGAACACCTTCAAATAACTAAGAAAAAAGCCATAATAATTATAAAAAACAAAATAACTTCCCGTAGAGTTAGAGACTTCAGGAGTCTACTGGTCACTTTACCAAGGAGAAAGTTCAGGGTGAAGCTTGATCACAATTTTTAGGGACCGAGACAAGGAACACAACGTTATTAAAGTGCTTGTCAATTCGTCAGACAAAAGTGTAACACAACCAAATGACCCAATTTGAAAGGGGACAGAAGAGAAATGAAGTGCAGTGCAATTATTTGTTTAACAATGGCAGCAATTAGCTGCTGGAAAATTTACCAAGTGTTCTGGTCGATTCTCTGTAGCTGGTGATTAAATCAACATCAGATTTTTTGTCTTCTTTGAAGTCTTGTTCCAGTTCATATAAGAAGTCCTAGGGCCTGTGTCATGCCGTAAGTCAGACAAAATGATCACAACAGTCCCTTCTGGCTCTATCGTCTCTTCTTTTATACGAGATGACATTCGCTGTTCTGATGATTAGGCAATTAACACTGCAAAATATCAGAAAATTCCTAAAATGAAGCACTGCTGAATGCCTTGAGTTAGTCCTTGCCTCAATCTCAGAACACAACTCTGAACACAAAATCACCAGTGTACCTGCCTCTAAAACAAGCCAGAAACAAGACAAAGAAGAATTTGGTAGCTTAAACGACAGTTTGCTGTATCCAGCCTATCTCACTTGTATGCTAATCAGCAGTAGCACCTCTATGCCAAACACAGGCTGATAAAATCTCTATACTGCTGACCATGATCAAGTGCGGCAGCCAGATTTGACTGCAAGAAACTGAAGCTTCTCTAAAGGAAACGTGTTACGGGGTTCTTTATCCTAGCACAACTGCTCAGAGTGAAGAGGTTTGCATTTACTCTGGAGAGGATTCCTTTTTTAAAAAAATCTTTGAATATAGCTAGGAGCTGGAATAAATTGACTAGCGGAGGTCAAGTTGCTGCAGCAACGATGTGTTTGGCTTCTAGAGACAGTCTACCAGATGTACGAAGCAAGAGCAACTTTTCTGAAATAGCCTTGATAATAGGTTTCTGAGGGAGACATCCCCTTGAAAGCAAAGTGTTCTGATGCCATTTACCAAGGTATGCCACGAAAGAACAGGAAGGCATTAGAAAAGAAAATACAACATATGTTAATCATCTGCAATTCAATCACTTTTCTGCAGAGCTAGGAAATGAATAATTTTGTGTAATGCTAAGCACAAGGCTGTGACTCTTTGTAGACAGTCCTTGAACTGAAACAATAAAGAAAGCAGCATGCTGTTTGTCATTCTATTGCAGCCCTTGTGAAAGCCAAAATAGGCTTTAGGAAAGTTCATGTCTGATTTTCAGACTCAGCTGCTATCAAAAGATCAAGGACCCTGAAGAATTTCCCTACTAATGAGTCATCCTTAGTACCTTCATGTTATTTACCAGACCAGACCGAATGTCGAGCCCAGATCCAGAACCATAGCCCAGTGGGAAGGTTTGGATGGCACATGACTATGGATGGAGACCTGCTCATCAAGAACGTGCCACCTCCTAAGCTGACACCAAAATAAGCAGTTTCAGAGAGGACATGGACTGATATTACAGACACGGAGGATAATGTTCCCAAAGCCACGGGCAATCCCACGTATAAAGCCTGTGTCTTTCCCACTATGTTATGATAGAAGGAAGTGGGAGCCAAACATTTACTCCTGTTTGCAACCCATCTCCGTTTACACTCACAGCTGATATAGGTATATAGGGCTCCCGTGGCTTCTCAGGAACCATGGCCTCTGGAGGTCTCACAAGCTAGTCAGAAGGATACCACGTAAACCCATGAACAGACCTTCTTTTGTTTAATTTGGTGCCTATCACCACGGACTGGGGGTAGTGGCAGTGGTATAATGTTGGGGATTGGATTGCAGACAAAGGGCATGGGTCTAGTGACCCCTTGTATCAGGAAGGGATGTTTCAGTTAGCTAGAGTCAGAGCCACACAGTGGAAAATTACTAACTGAAGGAGGCC
>JANZLQ010000031.1:9582406-9597259 GCA_026212715.1 Elanus axillaris | reverse complement strand
ATCACTCATATTGGGTCGGCTGCATTTCTTCCTCCGCCTTCTCAGGCCCGAACCTATGTCGGGGATTCTCCCCGCAGTATAAACCACCACCACCAAGGCCAGCTCTCACCTCACCTAGAAATGGTTTCTCTGTCCCTCCTGGCAGTCGGGTTTAGAAACCATCTGTTGGCATTGCTTCCAGTTACACAGCCAGAGGCACCAGGCAGCAGTGAGCTCTTTACTCCCCCCAGCCAGTTTCCAGAGCCCCTGTTCTTCATTTCTTCAGTGAAAACCCAGATCTAGACTGAAGTTTTTGGAAGATGACATAGCCCCTAAGTACAGGAAGATAAGAAGTACAGTGCCTCAGCAACACCAGCTCATCCCCACCTCAGCCGAGGATGGAACTAAGTCCCTTTGATGACAGGCACCATTTTAGCTCATTTGCTACAGCCAAATGACTTTAAAAATTACAGAACAGGGTGAGAAAAGGTCCTGGAACTAAAATTTAAACTGTGTTTGTTTGCAAGCAGAGCAAATAGCAGTATTACTTACTATGTCCCAAAACCCCTGCTGATCAGCACACAGGTAGCTATATCTAAGTCCTTTCTCTTCACACACACCGTCAACTATTTTCTCTCCTGCTCTTGGCATCACTTGTTTTGCCTGCTCCATTATACCTGCTGAAAATTTTTTGAAAAGCAAAGCTTGAAAAAGGCTGAAATAAAAAAAAGCAAGTTTGACTAATATGCCATCCCCAGTCAATAGAAGAAAGTCAAGCAGTGAGTTAAGCTCACGTGCACACACGCATCCTAAAAATGTGAGTAGAAGAGGTTCTTAGTTTGGCAGAAATCC
Source organism: Elanus axillaris (assembly GCA_026212715.1). Classification (NCBI taxonomy): domain Eukaryota; kingdom Metazoa; phylum Chordata; class Aves; order Accipitriformes; family Accipitridae; genus Elanus; species Elanus axillaris. Next base: position 9,596,428 of record JANZLQ010000031.1, on the reverse strand, counting down.
CGCTACTGAGTCTGCATATAAATGCAGGAGTTTTGAAACCAGCCTGGTGTGGGTGTGCACACGTACGTAACAGCTGAAAAAAACCAGCCGTGCCTCCCTGCGGTCCCAAAGCAGAGCTGGCCCTCGGTGCAGGGGCACCACGCAATCCTCCCCAGCCGGGAGCCAGGGCGGCAGAGGAGAGCCCAGAATTGTCCTGACAAATGGGAGGAACGCTCCAAAAGGGAGGAGGATACAGTAGGGACAAACACGCAAAGCACAACACGTAGGCAGGAGCACATCAGCAGGGGAGGAGCTGCTGGGTAGCAGTTCAGCAGAGCGTGGGCTGGGGCTCATGCTGCTCACAAGCAGAGCACTAGTCCGTGATATCTGGATAGCACGAGAAAGGTGCACATTATACGAAGGTATATAAGCACAGTGACATAATTTTTCTCTTCTTCTGCTTATGTTGGACTCCTGTATGCATCGTTGTGAACCGCTGGCCTGAAGGCAAATGCAGACCAAGTGGGCAGAACATAGGAGAGCACCATGAGCGACCTGGAAAACACATCCTCCAATGGCAGGTTGCAAGCTGAGTGAAGCAGGGCTGTTTTCCCAGAGGAAGAAAACACTTGGTGGTAGAAGAAGGAGGGGTAACAGCAGTCTTCAAGTTCATGAAGGCGGCACAGAGAAAGAGAACAATCTGTTCTCTATGTCTGCAGGAGATCAGACAACAGGAAACGGATTTAAATCGTGCAAGGAAAATAGCTAGATAAGCAATGGAAAACTCTGAGAGAAAGTCTTTAAGACAAACACCCCTGAAGTACCTCCCATCCTGGGGCTAGCTACAGTATATTTCAACAATTACAACATTCAGAAAGCACAGACAATGTAAAACACACATACATACACAGAGCATATATAAATAGGTATTAGGTATATGATAGGTATGTAAAGCGTCAGCTGATGTCTGAAAAAGGCACTTAAAGGCACTTGAGCCTAAAGTCTCAATTGCAGCATTATTTTTGTGAGGACCAAAGGTCAAACTTACAAGGTACAAAGGGCATTCAGCTGAACTCAGGTAATTTTCACAGGGAACTGCATGCAAAACTCCTTCCACTTAAAATCTCATATCCTTTCCCCCTCTGATTTTCGTTGTCCCCCCCCAATAGTTTTTTTTGTCTACGAATGCTCTAAGTGTAGAGACAGTACCTAAAATAATCTGAGGTGCACACACTCCTACTAGCTATAGGTAAATGAGGGCGCCCAGTACATTTGCAGAAAGCCTGTCACACACTAGGGAATAGTCCTGTCAAACCAAGACCTTCTCTCCATTTCTGTGGAGCGCTGGCTCACATCCAGTTCAGACAGAGTAGCTGAAAGTCATTTCTCTCTGATGTTGTTTAAAAGCCTAAATGCAATGAAATACTAGTCTGAGTCCATTTCCCAGTGAGCAGAAGTGTCAAAAAGCCACCATCAGAGCTGGATCTAATTGGCAGTCCCAGTAGGGAAGTGAGGAAATAGATGGGGAGACACAATACCCTGCCTCCTGCAGTACTTGTTACAAAACTTTCTGCAGCAGTGGCTCCAGCTTTTGAGGCACTGAATTTCATTTGCTTCCCACCCACATCACCCACACCCACACCCACACTCTCTAATATGGTTAACCAGACACTTCACTGAAACATTCTGCCTCTTTCTCCCCTCTGCTTTTTGCTGCCAATGAAGTGTTGTATGAAAAGTCACACCGTGGATCTATATTCTTAACTGATTATATGCAACTTCAAATGCTTGACCCCATGTCAGATTCATGGCCATTCTGGCCTCAAGCCTGCCATGGCTGCATTTCAATATATTTATCCTTTTCACTATATACAGAAGCATACGACTCAATTGAGCACAGAATTATAGGGTCAAACATCATCAGTTCTGCAGCTGAAGCTTTATCTCCCTACAACTCACTCCCAAGACACTCCCTATTACAGCGAAAGAAACACAAAATCAAACCCAAAGCCCTGGAAGATTGTCTTGATAACACGACCATAAAATCAGATTATTCAGCCTAACCAGGCTTGCTCAAGAGCTCTGTGTGAATTTTTGGCACACATAACACTGAAAAACTCATGTCAAGCTAGTCCAAAAGGCATAGGTAAGTGTTGCTGTAGGTAGTCCTATACTCAAGTTGCCAGCCTAGGAAACCTGGGTTTGGATAACTGCTATACCACAGGCTGCCTCTGGGAAGATGGGCAAGTGCCATTGATAGCAAGGAGGTAAGCATCTCACTTTTCTCCCTTTTTTTCCAGGCTTCACTTTGCAGAATTACCCCATTCCAGGCACTTCAGAGGGCAAATCTCTTTTAAAAAAGGAGCTTAGATACAACACTGATGAGGGAGGATGATTAGGTGCCACCAGCGGCTAGAAAAGCATTACTTTATTTCCAGCAGTTATCTACAGTTCTCCATGAATGTACACTGCCCTGTGTATCTGTGCTAAAATAAGTAATGCATATTTCTGTTCAAGAGCTTACAGGAAGAAATAGCTTATTTTACAGCATCCATCGTTAGAAGGTTTCTGGAGCCTTCCCGGTAGTAGTAACAAAACCAAAAAAAATCACAACAGGCTCATTTTCCTCACCAATTTTCCTTCCAAGGCATTCAGAAGTGTTCTTCTGCTGGTCTGCACACTTGAGTTTATTTCCTCATCCCCCTTTCCTCTTCCCTCTCTTTCCCTGTCTTTTTTACTTGTTTATACTTCCTTACCTCCTTTATATTTTTGTCCTCTTTTTCACCTCCTGCTCTGTAATTCATTTTGGTCTGCAGGGAAACTAAGTCAAAGCAGCAAATTTTATGTTTCAACCTGAGCGCAACAAGATTGGTCGCTCTCGAGTCCTCTGAAAATGACTTTGAAAACTTTGGTCTTGCTGCCAAAACTGCCCTGTATATGAAAAGCATAAAGCAGAACAGTAACAAGAATTGGCAAAGAGCAAATAATAGAGGGTCACCGGCAACGGGTTGCTTCTGGGCTCTGACACAGGCTTTTCCCACCATCCAGAACTGGGAGAGGACAACACATTTGGTATAGACAAAATTTAGGCTCTGCAGTAGCGTTTGGCCAAATAAAACCCCCAAATTTTCTACACTGTCAGACATACTGCTTTACACATCCTTTCCATGCAAAAAGGGACAGACACAGTGCACTTACAAGACCATTCCTGACAAGGGAAAGGGTGGCAAACTTGTCCAAGAACACGCTTTGGGAGGGTTGCCGAGGAAGGCTCTGGGCGGCCATTTCAGACACCCAGCTTGTTAAAGGAAACGTCAAACTTCCCATCAGGGAGGTGAAACAGCAGCAGGTTGCTTTATAGGCAAGCACCAGGTCGAAAGCAGGAAGGTGCCTGGACAGGGAAAAGACTGGACAAATAGTTCCTGGACAACCCATTAATAGAAATGCATCCCCAAATCCTGCTCAGATAGTTTCAAGTAAACACATTTGTACTAAGGACTATTTGTACAGATAATTAACAAACTACACAAAAATGCGATACAGGCTTTCTGTAAATTGAATTCTATTACTAACGTATATAATAACATCAACACTCTGCACCATGCGTTCAGTTCTGTACAAAAAGGGGGAAAGAATATAGGCTGCCATCAGATTCCTCTCTGATTCCTCTTTGGTTTTTGTAGTAAAGACTATTAGGAAATAATGTCTCTTTTTGCCAAGTAAAGGAATTCTCATTTTGCTTTTCTAGTTCCTCGCCATTACAGCGGACAGGACAGCTTTGTATGACAGCAATGACTGGTGATGTGCAATACAGCAGCTGGTTCCAAAAATTTCATTTCTCTGTTTACATCCCTGGCTTTAAAGTCCCATAGCAACTGAAAAAATAATAAAATCCCCAACTAAATTACCATACTGAAAACTTCCACATAATCCTATTTATGCAGAAAGGCTTTTCTTGCAGCATTTTGCAAAGTTTCTTCCCAGTTGCTAATATTTTAATAAAATACCTTTATTATCATGGAGTGCGCTGGGAATTAGACCTGGAACTTCTCTAACTGCAGGTTAGCAGGGTGCAATAAATATGCCAGTAAAAGCCTTTGCAGCTCAGGTCTTCTTACTATGTCTTTCCCTTTCAAAATGTTTTGGTTAATTTCAAGTCTCGCACCTGCTTCGATTACCCATTTTACTGATTATATTTTCTTTACCCCAGCTAGAGCGGAGGCCTGCTTTGCTTTATGCTCCTCAGTGACAACGCTCCCCTCAGGAATGCTTTAAGAGACGAGCACTTTCCTTGGCAGCAAAGAAGCAAACCATGACCTGTTTCACACAGGAGGCTGCCTCACAAATAAATAAATAAAAGAACTCACCTCATAATTTATCCAGCATCTTCTGAGTCTCATCAGAGGAAATTAAAAAAGAAATTGGCTTCTCGAGAGGATAGATCAGACACCTTAAGGAACAGCTGCAATTTGTGTTTCTGAGAAATGAAAATTGAAAAGCAGACTAAAGTGGATATTGGGTGATTTATAAACCTCCTTTCTCCCTTCTTTCTGAGTGTCAGTGCCTTCAGTAGATCATCGATAGCACCATCTTTAACGTACGATTTTCAAAATGAAATCAAACAGGCACCTCCCCGTCCCGCTTCCTTCCCACCTCACCCAGGGCACAGGGGTGCTGCACCTGGGCCCCGCAGCCCTGCTTGCGCGGCAGGAGGCACGGATCCTGCAAACACGCTCTGCAAATCTTGTAGCCCCGATATAGTGCAACGGGCACCAACGGCGGTAGCTATCAGCACTGTTTGTGCCAAACGCCTGAGAGCCTTCACGAGCTCGTCCAAAAGCGCAAGGCTTGTTCGTGGGCAAAAATATTAAATGTTACTCCTTGACATTTTGTTGGTTTAGTAATCTAACCCCTTGGAAACTATATCAAGATCTATAAAGGCATTCGGCTCTTAATCGTAGCAGATATGAATCACCGTGTCAGTTAACACTAGGTGCATAAATCTCTGGCAATGTGGATTTATGACACCGGGCTGTAATTCACCAGTATCAGCTCTTAAATTTGATTAGAAATATGGGATTTGAGAAGAACAGACTTACATAGCTGGTTGCAATTTGAGTCGTGACCTTAACGAAAAAGTCGGGGACTGAGGCTCACAATCTGCTGGTGTGCTTAAGTAACAGTTTCACGTTCACCCTGCTCAGATTAATTGCTTCTTTAATCTGCAAACGCTGACACACATGCGCAGCTGTGCACGCTAATAGGGAGGACGGCAGCCGAGGCTCTATCAAGTTTCATTATATCCTGCGTGCTTAATTGTTTTCATCACTGGAAACCATCATTTTATTTAACAGTTTAAATATGGCAGAAATGCCATAATAACATTTCAGTATTAGAGGCATTTTTAAGCAAAGAGAAATGGGTTTAAGAGGAACACATATAACACAGCTGTGTGGATTTGGTTGTCTGGTGCAGGTAGAGGATTTTTCTACTCATCCCCTGTGTCTGTAGCCAAAGCAGGGTCAGAGTCTTGATAAGAAGTTTTTTGATTCATTCAGCTTAGCCTGGTGACACTAGCACGCTGGGTCAAGTGCACTGTAGCTGACTGTAATTGCAGATATTAATGAAGCTTTGAAAGGGATTCAAAAATGACTCTAAATGTCCACGCTGGCTAGAAACTCATTTTGTTCTCGTATAAACATGGCAGATCATCCAAAAAATAATTCAGCTACTTGGGTCAAAATGCACAGGTAACACTTCAGCTCTTTTACAGCTTACACCCGTGCCAGGCTTCTCTCTCCTTGGCTCATTATCTTGCTCTCCCCCTCCCGTTTGATGGTGGAGCCTACCGAATATCAGAGTGCTGCACCCACAAGCCGACGCTGCTGTGCTTTCGATTAGAAAACTCAGTTGCAGAAGCATGCTACGGCGGGCAGTGTTGGGCAGGGAAACCACTACCCCCCACTGAAGCCTTGAAAGTGAGACATTGGGTCCCAGCCTTGGAGACATGTCGGATTTGGACAGCCTCCCCTGACAACAACTCTCTCGAGTGGGTGGATTTTGCCCGTCAGGGACCTGCAGGGCATTAAAGCGCAGGTGCCTTTGCGTCCCACCCCAGGGGTGCCTTCGCCTCCCCCCAGGCACCCCTCCCCTCTGCTCCTGCCATCATCTTTGCTCTGATCGCTGGCCTCAGTGATCCCATAGGTCCCAACCTTCCGCCCAAGTCGCCTTTCAAGACGCTCCATTTATGGGTAAAACAGGTAAAACCAACACAAACAGACCATCCCGATGGCAGGCGTCGAGGGGCCTGGGCTAAACCGCAGCTCCCTGGGGACACCCCACAGGCTTACAGCATCTCTTCAACCCACCAGCACATCTCTGTGGGCAGCCTGCCCCAGCACGGGAGCAGCAGCCCCCCTCGCCCAAGGAGGGGAACGGAGGGGCTGGTTGGGCTTGGCCATCTTCTCCCGCTCCGGCTCTGCCAGCCACCAGCCACATACAGAGAGCAGAAACTTACGCCAGCTACAATCCTTCTTCGAGTCAAGAGGGCTTCTAGCAGAGCCCCAAAATTTCACTTGTCAGCGTGAAAGCATGGTTTTTTTTCTAAAGAAGCCAGGCAAGTTGCTCAGCAAAATACTCTGCAGAAAGTCCCCGAGGCGTCATGGTGCCACGTGTCAGCCCTCCATTGCCTCTCCCGGTGCCAGCCCTTCTCTGCATGAGGAGCTGAGAATGGAGCTGTTCTCCCTCTCCCTGCTGTTAGTCAAACTTTGAAGCATCCAACCGATACTAGTCTATCAGCCTTACAGTTATTTAAAGAGAGCCTGTCAGTTTATTATTAATAGCAGCAATTACATTATAGCAGTTAAAAGACACAAGTGAGATCGGGAACGTACTGCAGCCAGGGTTAGAGATGTGTTCAGGCCTAGTGTCTGCTAGAAGAGGCTTTCAAGTGTGATTATATGGGCGAACCCTTCTAGCTGGGACCTGAGATACATCTTCCCACCGTACGTGGCATAGATGTGAGCTCGCCCTGCCAGCCACCCATCTATAAGCTGAATGGTCGCAGAGCCAAAATTTAGCTAATACACCCTTCCTCTCAGCATTATCTATTGCCTCAGGTTTAGCAAGGCACTCATCTATCTACATCACTTCTGGTCATTTTGGAGCTTGAGGCACATCATGCTGACATTTGCTTTCGGCACATCACGCAGGCAATACCACTCCTTCTTTTCTGCGGGAAACACACCGCTTCCCCAAAAGAATGTAAATAACCAGCAGAACGCCACAATTTTTTTTGCCCATATAGCTGCATCTAAACTATGGCTTTACATCAGCACTAAAGCATTATTAAAATAGCTCATCTAACCAACATTGTTTTACTGTCAGCAACTCCAAATGTAGGTCTGAGCCACTGGGAGAGAATCATCTTCCTAAATAGTCACTAAAGAGTTCATGCTTTAAACCCTTTTTCAAAGACGGGAAACTGAGGCAGAAAGCAATTGAAATACTCGCCCAAGGTCATGCAATACATTTATGCAAAACATGACCCCACCTGCATTTTAGTCCGTGGTACAGATGCCACGGAGGTAGCAATTTAATAAGCTATGAGCCCCATCTGTTCATTATTGTCTCAACTGGAGATTGCCATCCCCAAAGCTGAGCCACATTAATTGATTATATGAATGCTCCTGGTTTGCCCCAGCGCAAAGGCAGTCAATTTAATTTAAATCCTTGTTGGAGGAGATTTAAATTTGCTGGCTGACTTTATGCTGAAGCAGACAAGGGGCACTCACTTAAGTTTCATAACCCACTCCTGCTAGGTCTGACAGAGCGCATCTGTCCACCTCCTACCTCTCTGGCGATTTTTAAATCAAAACAAATAAAACGGGAAATGAGCAAAAAGGAGACTTTTCTTGTGGCACTACCCAGAGCATAACAGAATTTCAGCTAGCAGGATTTCCCAAATCTAATAGCATTTCTTCAGTCTGATGTTTTCCCCGTTCTGAAGTTTCTCTAGTTTGCTTTCCAGCATCATGTATTTTCACTTTCTCTCCGTATTTTAATCTAGGTAAAGAAAACAGAACACAGTTCACATTTTTATTACAACTGCCAGCACTAGGCAGCAGTGTTAGGGTCACGGAAGCTACAGGGAGGGGGGGTGGAAAGCTTTTAAAAACTCCCCCTAAATGCTGCTTCCACTGTTTTTGACATCTGAAGTCATCAAAACTTCACTAGTGATGTGAGAGGCTGCTAAATTTTTCTCTCTTACCCTTTTCTTTCATTTTTATTAGTGGCTAGATTTTGATTACATTATGCCTGACTAAGACCAGCTGCCTCCACAAGTAACTGCATTATCATCAGAGGCAGCCACAAGTAAAAGCACTGTGTATATAAAGGGGTCACAACATTTACTGCTTTTTTATAAACTGCATGAGAAACCAATTCACCTGCACCCTGCTGGCATTAAAATAATAGACTTAAAAGTCCTCCCTGTGAGCTTTGCAACCAGTGGAAAACCTGCATCCATCAAACAATCCACTTACCCTCCAAAACCTGTTTCCCTCTTCTGTCCATAAAAACAATATCCCTTTTTGCACATTGGCCCTGTTCACTAAAGAATGGGGGTTTTCAGTTAAAAGCTAGCATTAATTTTTAGCTCTTTGTCCTTAGTAGTTACAGTCCTGCTTTGTTTGCACGGGGGGTGTTTTTCTTTTAATCTTGGGAAAAGTGAGAAAAAGATACAAATTCCATCTCACAAACAAAAAGGCACCAGCATAGACACTTAAGTTGTTTTGCTCAACTGCAGTGACATTACCAAGAAGTGCAACAGTAAATAAAATAAGCAGATGTTTGCAGGCAGCTGAACAAGGTGGTTTGAAGGTACCCAAATTACGGCAAACAGCCCATTTCTCTTTCTCTTCCACCTTCTACCCCATCACTTGACCGTAATGGCACTTTTGCTGTTCATCACTCTCTCTCCCCATCAATTTTCATTGCCCTCCTCAGCTTCTTTATCACTTTTGTTGTCAAACCTACAACTACCTTTGGTTCAGATGTTTGCCATAAATCCTGGCAATAGACATCTAACCCATGAAGAATATAAATAAATTGGCTAGTTTTAAGAGGCACTAGGCGATAATGTATTTTTTCATATCCACAGATAGAGCTAATATCTTCACAGCTCTATTGGAAAACTGACACTGCACTAATGCCCTTACTCTGACTGTTTGTCTGTCCCCTCTGTACTATTTTAAGAAGCGAGCATGTTCTGGTGCAGTAAATAAGGACCAATCCACCACATGACTTAAAACAGTCACCAGCAAAGAAAAATTTTCAGCCATTCCCTTTTGGCACGCCCTGCAGGCTGTTTACTACTGCCATTAAAAAAAAAAAAAAAAAAAAGATTGATCTTAACTCTGAGCTTTGCTAAAAGGCACTGAATGCTCCTGGGGTTAATGCTCGTGAACAGAACTATTATCATTTTCAAAGATGAAAAAAAATAGTTTTACTTCCATAAAAAAAAATACCAAAACCATTGCCTCCTTTTTCTTGCAATTTTGTGGTGGGGGTTTTTTGTGGGTTGGTTTGTTTGGGTTTTTTTTCATTTTTACGCTGATGTAACAGCATTGACTTTAGTGGGATGTGAGGTTTATTCCAGTACAAATAATAGAGAAAAAATCAATCCCTTTCTGCAGGTACGTCTATTGCTCAAGCTGAAATGTGTGACCAGGAGCAGGTTTTAACACAGAGCACCCCGTGAGCCATGCGCCCTTTCGCCATGGTGCCACGGCAGAGCCAAACGGGTGGCTCATTCCCAGCTCCGCTTCACCTACCCAGGCTGAAACAATAAAACATAGGTCCACACCACGCGTAAAACAATAGTGTTGATGAGCAAGCCTGGCTTTATGAGAGACTACCAGATCTGTGTTTATCTGACATACTCAGGGAATCAACTCTCTTTCCCACCAGTTGAAATTCTGGATGTTTTGGGGCAAGACATCTTGGCTCCACAGCTGCAGTCCTGCCATTCTCATCAACAGCAAGGCACGACGCTGTTCCCGCTAGCCTGGATCTTACAGTCAGAAGCTGGAAGTGCAGCCTCAGTTGACAATAAGGAGACAAATCTCTAGCTGCTGACAAACCTGGAGAAACACGGCCCAACTATCACCGAAACTCTCAACGGCCAAATAAAAAGGTTTTTTTAAAAATGTTGCAGCCTTTTGAGGGGCACAGGGAAGAAAAGGAAGAACAGAGAGAAGAGCTCAGCTCATTTTCTGGCACGGTGGTACTCTTAGGACGTGGAAAGGCAAACTCCTAAAGACGCACCAGCTGAAGGGGAAGGTAGCAGCAGACACACGCGTTCATGAGTTCTCTTCTCCTTTTGCTTCTCCTTTTCCCTGACCAAAATGAAAGGGTAAGAGACCTCCCACCAGCCCCCACCTTCTCCCCATCCTCCCACGGGGCAGGAGCCCCTGTGAGAGCAACAGCCACATCTCTCACGGCTTTCAGAGCCCTTGTTCTCCAGCGAGAGCTCCCGGCCCACCCAGGTACACTCCGAGCTGCCGCCTTCGCCTCTGCAAGGTGAGGGGCGGTCGTGCCGGTGTCGGGGGCAAAGCTGCTTCCCCAAAGGCACGTACCAAAGCCCGGCTGCTCTAGAGAGAGAGGCAGCCTCATGGCCGGGGAGAGCAGGCTCGCCACGTCCGAGTGCTTCGTGTCCAAAAACGCAAGAGACCGCAATCTCCGAAACAGCCTCTGAGGCTGTAATTAACTGACTCCTGCCAGCGGTAAAGAGGGACGAGGAGAGGAGCTGAGACGGCCGAGCTGGCAGCCGAGTCCCTTTCCTTCAGAGGCGCAGGACCCATGCCCCTCCATCCCGGCGGTGGCAGTTGTCACAGCAGTTGCCATTGCCACCCCTAAACCACCTCACGGGCAGCTGGTTTAGGCATCCTGGCAGCTGACCACACAACCAGTGTGTTTAAGCAGCACAGTCAGACGTGTATATTTGCAGATACTTTAGTGGGTAGCCTGGTACTGCTGCAAACCAATGGTTCGTTACACCAGGTCAGCACCCACCTCACCTCCAGTCTCCTCTATCCAGGTAAATGCTCAGAAAGGTTGTGCCTGAAGTGGTCACCACCACCTTCTGATCATGACGACCTGCAAGTGTAAACCAAGGCTGCCACTGTTATCATAGCGATGCACACGGGGTTTCTTCTCCCATACTTGCCCTCCTACCTGAAAACATTATTTCACTTCATTGCAGCTACGTAGGCACACCTATGATAAGGGGTCTTGAGGAGAAAAAAAAAAAAAAGGCAAGACATCAATTCGGGAAAACCAAAAAAGAAAGTAGGAGAGGGAATGGAAATATTCAGGTGTTAACTGACTGTGATGCACAAATGGAAAACACTCTGGGAAACAGTGTTTAATATTTGCAATTTGCATTCACATTTGAGAGTTTAAAATGGAAACGCGGTTCAGCCTCTCAGAGGTGCTGTCTCTCGCCAGCCTTCCCTCTCGCTCCCCAACAGAGCTGCCAAAGGCGACCAGCCTCCAGCATACCGTCACCCTCGCCTCGAGATCAGGGTGCTGCAGAGCCAAGCCCCCCCCACTCCCCCAGATTCCTTTGGTTCCCAGGCCACCTCCACCCCCATCCCGCAAACCTGGCGGGGGAGAGGGCCTGTATGGGAAGCGACAGCAGTTGACCGGTGGCACGCAACAGCCATTTCAGGAGCTAGGCTATCCGTATAGGACAACCAAGGTCACCTTCCAGCTCGCTCTCCATCTTGCTTAGGCAAACTTTGCCTGGTGTTACATTTTAGACACCCCACAGCTTTTACCTTCCCTGTGTCCCAGACAGATTAGCAGCCACCACATCATCTACACACAAACCTCTGCTTTCTGCGCTGTTATCAGGCGCCTGCCGCTACCACCACCCGATTTAAAGACTGCCTGGTGCCAGCTGCATCTGTAATGCAGTCACCAGTGATGAATTGTGATGTCACAAGCATTAGATCGCAGCATCGCTGAAGGAATCGGGATGATAAAGGCGGAAGAATGCCTGTATTTACACACAAATGTCTTCATAATCAGCAGGGCCAGCAAAGGAAATAGAATTAGGCAGGAAAATAGAATTAGCATTATTTGGATGCTAACTGGAAGAAACGTGATGCTTTTAAACACTGAGCGTGTGTGCTGTTTCCTGGGAAAGCATATTGTGTGCTGACATGCTGGAGACAGGCTGGGCAAAGCAAGAAAAGGGAGAGCTGAAAAGAGGCTTGGGCTCCAGAGGGGAACACACAGGTAGAGAGACCATTGCTTTCTGCACGAAGGCTTTTAGTTCTAGTAGCGGCAAGGAAAATGGGAAGTATCTCGACAGACCGAGGTGATGGAATTTTGTTTGTTTATTCCAGAGAGGGCTGAAACTCGAGGCTCGACAGACCAGGTCTGCAAGAATTTCCTTCCTCCCCACGCACCCTCCCCTCTGGCCTCGTGGAAGGGACACTGGCTGGGAGAGCTGGGCCTAAACTTCATTTTCTGCAGCTTGCCCCTTCCCCTTCCAGCTCTTGCCTTCGCCCTTTAGAGCAGGATGTCCACGAGACAGGGTTGACGACTTCTGCCAAGCACGCGCCCGATTTCACCTGCTTCTGTCATATAGGCACCGCCAAGAGGCATTCCCACTGGCGGTTTTTACATCCACACCCGACTGGCATCCATCATTCGCAGCTCTCAGCTGCTTCCTCGTCTCCCTTCAGCTGGCACCGCGCTGCCGCTGCTGATTGCAGGGTATTTGCTTTTGAAGGCAGCCTGGGGTGGACTGCCTCCTTTTGGCTCTCTGGGAACACAAGATAATGACGTGGTTTTTACTTTTGTGAACAGGAACCATTCGAAAGACACAGTGCTCCTGACAGCTCCTGGAGAAATGATGCCCCCGTGACAGGCTGCTTCTTAAAGCCTGGGTTCCTCCTGATGCCCATCTATAGTCCCTAGCATTATTAGATATTTACAGCCATTTCAGGGACGGCAGGCTCCACACTTTCAGTCTGCAAAAGCAACACAACTTTGCATTGAGCACTATCCTCTGTTTGTGCTGTGCAACTTGGTTTAAAAAAACCCCACCAAACATTCTGTCTGATGGGGGAAAATTTTCCAGGAGTGCAGAGGTGCTTTTGAACAGCAGCTTCGTGATCCCCAGCTTCACACAAGCTAGGTATCGTAACACTAGCTGGAGGCAATAACTTTGAGAAGACCACCTAGCATTAGACTCTAGGCTAAATATCTTGACATAGCTGTGCTAATGGTTATGTTTACGCATTTCTCTGCTTAGCCAGTGGTATGTATGCAGGATTTGAGGATTCTGCCTTCTTTTTCCTGTTCTGCTCTGAATTCCCTGTGCTACTTGAGAAGGCCAGTTTATTTGCATGTAGCTCATTTATTTTGGAGGTGAAGATAGTACCTTTCTGCCTCCCAGCCACTGGCGCAGCAGCTGTGAAGTTGCTGGTTGAAAAGTGCTGTAGAGGTAATAAACTACCATTGCCAAAGACACAAACTCTCCAAGAATCCTCATCTACAGCCTCCCAGCCTAATTTTGCCTTTTGATAGATCCAGTTGGTTTCTGAACTGTCCCACCTGAAACAACCCGAAGGGAGCTGCTTTTCAAAGAGATACTTCTCGTTCCTCCCTCAGCCGAAACCAAAGGTGCTGCACCAAATCTTAGTTACAAACACCCTCAGCACTACCGCAGGGTAGTAGCGCGTTCACGGCCACAGCTCTGGCTTACTCGGAAAGCTTCAATCTTTTCCTACTCCTCTGAGTGATCCCCTTCAACCACGTCCCCAGCCTCCGCTCTTTCCAGCCCCGGGAGTTCTGCCATAAGGGACAACCGAGGCGAATCGCACCGGGGCAGGCGAGGAGCCGCGGGTGCAGAACCACCCTCCTTCATCCCTCCCGCATCCAGGGAGCCCTCAGCACAGCCTGCCAGCCCTGACCGGGCTTTGCCAGGCTGGGAAAAGCCCACCCCGATGCGGGAAAGAGCAGCCCCCC
>JANZLQ010000031.1:9558265-9582306 GCA_026212715.1 Elanus axillaris | reverse complement strand
GGGGAAGGCAGAGGAAGGGAAGCGGGGAAAGGCGGGCGGGGAGACGGCGCAGAGAGCGAGCGAGAGGCGGGCGCGGGCTGCCGGCGCCGGGGCTGCACTGTCACCCAGCGGCGGCTGCGGGGGTCTCCGGCCCAGGGCTGAGATTCCGGCCCATGGGAGCCCCTTTGGAGAAACTAAGGGAGCTGGGAGTGCCTACTGACTTTTTTTTTTTTTTTTTTTTTTTTTTTTTTTTTTTTTTTTTTTTTTTTTTTTGGGGGGGGGACGACAAAAGAAAAAAAAAAAAACAAAACCACACACCAAAAATCCAAATCTCAACCTCGTTCCATTACAGCCCTCAAGAGAGCTTGTGTGAGCCACTAAATGGAAAGTTTCTGGGGAAACGAGACACGCGTTTCACTCTTTGTATCGCACCTGACTTCACAGTGTGACACTTTCACTGGAGCTGAGGGAGGAATTAAGCCTTACTGGTGGAAACTCGGTACCTGTATACATACCTGCTAAAAAATGTTTTCAGATTCACGTACCTGTTTTTCAAGAGGCTGAGAATAAATCTGTCTTTTTGCAAGATAAGAAGCATTTCACATTTCATTTCAAAGAGACAAAGTTACACAGTTCTGCACAACAAGGGCAATGTTTCAATCAGAGCCCCAGTAATAGATGCTCTATGCTAAATAGTCTTATGTAGCAATGACAATATAATCAATTGATGGATGAGTTAAAATCTTTTAGGACACACTCAAAACCCACTCTATATAGTAGCGTAAGCATGTCCGTTTTCCAGATAGGCTGTATCCATCAGTAACACCGAGGGAAGGAATAGGGAAAGGCTTCTGAAAGCATGAAAGATGCTTTGAATGTATCAAGCTTTGCTTTGCTTTTCTGCTGTGCTTAATCTTTTCCACCCAATCCAGTACAGCCATTTGCCTTACAGAAGTATTTTGCAATATGGAGAAATTACATAGGAGGAAACAGGAGTATGGGAATTAGATTATACCCGTAGCCCAGATCCATCTGGAACTGGCTGGTTTAGGAAGCCAGAAGACATCATACAATTTCCTTACCTTCCTGCTATGATTTTTCCAACTTATCTTAAAATTCTCCTTTGTCTCCCTTGAAACCCACCCAGGACTGGAAATGAGAGGGCTATACTAACACAGAGACTGTCAGTTCTGGCTAAAAACAGAAGTCATTCATTCTAGCAGTACCCTGATACATTTGGCAGGCTTATAAATTTGGGAATTAGACAATACAAGTTCTGAACTTCATTTTTTCCACACCAAATTAAACATCTGAGTTTTACCCACCACTGCCCAGTGCTGCAGTTGGCTACATAATTGCCTCTTCCTAATGAGCTGAAGCTTTGCACATCTTGTCATTTGTATGGTTTTGTGCTATGGATACAAGGATTAGCAAGGATTTAGGATTTAGATCTCATTTGAAAGATGAATAACTTAGCACTTCATGCCTTCTACCAGTGGGAAAGTTAAGCAAAGTGCCATGCACTACAGTGCCCTGTGAACTCCCAGCACCAGAGAAAGGTCTGGAGAACAAGTGGGTTGTACAACTTCACCCCAAAATCATTGTATCTAGATCTGGTGAACAGAGGACTGAGGTGAATCCTGGAGTTTAGGAGGCTACACTGGGAAGAGCCTCCTCCACCATTGCTGCTGAGGGAGGGACTGCTGAGGATCAAAGGTGTGCCTGGAGGCAGCAGGAAAGCTCCTGTGCCCGGTGGGAGCAACTCATCCCACAAGCCCTCCCCTCAGATGTTGAGGCAGGAGTAAGGAAAACTCCCTTTTGTGCTTCTGTCAATTCCGTCCAGCTTGAAAGTTGGCTGCAGCACCCCCACAAAATCTCTGGCTAAGACAGCAATACGAGAAGAGAGCCAGTTTCTCGAGCAGACTGAAATTTCAGCTACCGCCATTCTCCCACACATCTGAACTCCCATCTCCCCATTTATTTTTTCATTCCTCTTTCAAGCGCCGTGACAAGTCAGCTCTTTGTTTTTAGTGCTTCAATTACTCCCTCACAGCACTTGAACTCCTGAGCCCTCCCACAAAATCAGGATAATGAATAATGTTCGTTGCCTGCTTCGATGTATCTGTTTCCCCCTCCCGGGCTTGCAAGATGACTGGAGAGTCACAAGCACTGACAGCTGAACAAATCCCACACCACCACAGAGGACGGGCACAGCAGCGTACCCTGGCAGCCTTCTCAAACACTGCAGCCTGCTTTTCCATGTTTGGGGGTCTTTCTCCCAGCAACTGGCCATGGAAGAGCCAGACCCACTTGAGAAGCAGGGCTGCGAAGGAGCCCTGAGGTACAGGGATGCCCAACACAGCAAAAGCTATGCTGCCCTCCCTGGTCCTCCCCAGAAGTGTTCCTCCCCACAGCGTCCAACATTAATAGCCATTTCCAGATATGGTGACCAAGGGACAGAAGGGGGAAGGTCAGATTTTTCCAACCTGGCCTTCCTTTAGCAACATTAGCTACTGGAATCAACAGCCAGCTAGCTGCAAGCTAGCTCTTCTACTTCTGTTTGTCTAGGCTTGAACTGGACTGTTTCCTCTTAAAAATCAAGAAACACAGAAACACGTGTAATATTACAGGTAATATAGCACATATTGCTGTTACTTATTCCTACAAAAACCCATTTCTCTAGCAGAAGTCCCCGTTGTTACTGACTCCCCTTCGGTCAGCCTGACTCCAGCACCAGGAATCACATTTACCTGCAGCCCGGGAGGCATCAGTCACTTTGCCATCAATACCCTCACAATAGAGCCGTACAATAGTTGAAATTGTTGCTCAATTAATCGCCAGCTAGTTCCTGCCAAATTGCCTGCAATAGTTCTTCCTTTGGCATGGGAGGAAAGAATACGGCCCTTTAAAGTGCTCTGAGGTCACATTAGCCTTGCACACACTCCATTACCCATGACCTTGTCTCTCCAGCAGAAGTTGGAAGTGCATATCAGATATTTGCCTTGGGCAGCTGTCCTCCTCTGCCAGCACCTAGAGGCACCAGGCTTGAGACGAAAGGGCATCCCTGTTTGGAGATGTGGGACAGCCAGGAGGAGCACAGGGGCAGAGACACCAGACATGCTGTCCTCGAGCTCCCAGCAGGGACTTGCCATGAAGGATCAACGCAGCCGAACAGGGAAGAGCGGCCAATGCTTGAAGAACGGGAGGAAGCTGCGGAGGGAGGAGGAGGAGGGTGCCCGGTGTGGAGGTGGTAATTCACACAGCTCCCTGGCTCCTCACCTGGGGAGAGGAGCCAAGGGGGAAAAAAAAGGTGTTTTACTTCACAGGCTGCCACGGTCATGTGGAGGTTGCTCTTTTGGGAGAGCTTCAGGAGGATCAATCAGCAGGAGGAGACACAGTGTATTTTCCATGGGAAACACATGGGAGATTTCCTTTCTTTCTTCCTTTCTTTCTTCCTTTCTTTCTTCCTTTCTTTCCCTTTAGGAGCTAGGAATATCAGCAGTATTGAAAAACCCCACAGAAACCCATCCAATGTTTTGCTGATTCAACAGCAGAGGAAGGTGACTGCCCTTTCCATTGGGGGAGTGAGAAGACCTCACTCTCCTTCCCAAGAGAACAAAGGGGAAACACAATTCCGTGTACCCTGGAAACCCAAAAGTGTGTCTCTTCTTCTCCAAGCACAAAACTGCGTGATCTGGGATTACTCTGCAGCTTACCCAGGAATGCACAGTGGAAGCAAAACCTCTGAAGTTAAGCAAGAAGGTCATTAAGTGTGCAAAGAATATGAGGAACCTTTGTCGAAAACTATCACAAAAATACTGGCTGTCATCATGGGTTGTGGAAGATTTTGAGTAGGAAGCTGCAGTGTTATACCTTCATGTGAAAGCTTTTCACCATTAAAATGCCTTGCTGGAATATGAAGAACTGAACACAGCAAAATGTTCTGTGAAGCCATGAACTGTGCAAAATTTTCATTAAAAATGTTTAAAAACAATGACATTTTTCATGGAACATTTCAGTCTTGAGTTTTGAAAGGCTTTGAAATGAAATTTCCCTTTTAAAAATGAAAAAACTGAACACTGAAAAGAAGTCTTTTGATATTTTTACAATCCAATGTGACAAATGAGCCATTTTTCACATTGCCAATTTGCTGAAAAATATTTTTAACAGGTCATTCCAAATAGATTTTTTTCCAAAATACTGACACTTCAAACAACTTTCATAGGGTTTGAGTTTTTTTACCCAGCTCAGTGAAGACTACATATTTTGTGAAAATTTTTTTGGGGGGGTGGTGGGGTGGTGGTGCAGCTTGCCACAGCTTCCAGTCATCCAGATATTCATGATTTTTAATTAATTGCTTTACCAGTCCTGGTTGTAAAAAATGTCAGAAATATAAATGAAATGTCAACTAACACACTGCATTCTACTTGTATCCTAGAAAAAAAATTAAAAATAAAAAAATTGGAGCTCTGAGTCACAAACTCCACCCTCCTCTAAGTGAGTTCTTGGTAGGTTTGAGAAGCTACAAAGGATACGTTCTCGTTTCTTCTAAGAGTTATTCCATTCTTCAGCACTTAGTGGGAATATCTGAATACTGTGGTTGTCACACCCTTCCAGAAAGCTAATTTAACTCCTTTTCAGATAAAAAACCCTATCTCTATCATTTCAATTTCAGATACCCAAAGTTTCCTCTTATTGTACCACCTACAGCATTTTCCACAGGTGATATCCATGGGGCAGAAAAAAAAAAAAAAAGATAGACTGAAAAATGGGGTAGGGGTGGTATAGAATAAATTCAATTCAGTATAAAAACATACAATGCAAAGAGGTTCTAATTTCAGTAATTATTGTAAGTCACTGAATAAAATTCTCTATTTTTGTTAATATAAGTGCTGCTTTATTTAGTGTGTTATTGTAGTGCTATTTCTAGTGTGGCCCACCGACACGAACATAGGGATCACCATACTGATCCATCTAAATATAGCACCTTGTAGCTGACAGTGACAGGTACCAGCTGCCTATTATTAAACTGCAAATAGATGGCAAATGATGAAACAGTGAATCCTTCTGGAAACCTGAACAGGCTCCTGCTGCTGTGGGGTTTGAATGGAGCCAGACTGCCTTGGGGTAGTAAGTGTAGCCCTCCTGATGCCCCAGGATCTTAACCCTCAAAATGGAGAGAGGGAGCCCAGGGCAGCAAGGCATAGGACCCACGGTGCCGTCTGCTTCAGCCTCCTGAGAGCCTATATCAATAGCTCTAACAGCAGCAAGAAATCGACTTCGCTATCCTGAAACAGTGGCTCTCATGGCTATTTACAACAACTTGGAAAGTCAGCACAGCATTCAATTATTTCCCTGCTCCTTCAGAAAGTTAAAGAGGTAAGACAGAAGGTGAGAAACACATAAAGACAAAACATTACCGGGATCTGCACAATCTGCTGGGAGCAAAGCATCGCTATATGGCCCCATTCACAGTAGCATTATCTGTCTTTCCCTCCCAGCTCACCCACTGACTTGAAGCAATTTCAGTTTTAATGAATGCTTAAATTCAAATATCATCGCAGAACTATCCAAGACTCTGCATACAAATATTTGGTTTATGCCTTTTGTGCAAGGTGGCATCCTTTTCAGCCTCACTGGAAAGAAGCCCAGCCAGAACCAGAATGGGTATCAGCAGAGCCTGCATTACCCTATTTTAAACATTTGTACAATGCACACTAGCATCACAGGTAGTTTTGGTGCCTCAGTTAAGCAGAGCTCTGCTGGAGATGGAGCTTACAGGCAGCCAATCCTATCCTTGCCAGGCGTGGACTGAGGCATCCAACGAGCTCCGTGTAGCAACTGGTAATTTGGATATGTCTTTAGTTTCAATGCCCCTGTTTGCTTTTCTCCTACATGAGAAAATATAGCCCTCAGTTATCTTTTTCTTTTTTTGTGCACTTGTTACTTTACTCCTCTTCCCCAGCCAGCCTTAATAATCTCCTCTAAAAAATTAAATAGTCTCAAAGCTAGAACAGAAGTTTTTCTGTGCCTTTGAATATTTTCTGATCCCGTGGAAACCTGGGGCATACCACAGAGCATTGGCCCAGCTTGTCGCAGAGCAGAGATGCATAACTCATGCTGCTCAAAGACAAGGAGAAAGAGCTCAGGAATTACATTGATGGATTCACTCTCTAATTGTTCATTAAGATAATGAGAACAAGCTATCAGAAGGATTTCTGAAAGAAGTATATTTGAAGGAAGGACCCCAGAGTGGGAGAGAGGAGGCCTGAAAGCAAGAAATTTGGAGATTAGGGAAAGAGGTGGCACAGGAGACTGTGCTCCGAGGGCCACAGAGGCAGGGAAGGAGACGAGCCACCCGTCCGCTTTGGGCAATAGGGAGGGAAGCCTCCGAGGAAACCTTTTCTCATCATTTTTTTACAAAGAGACCCCGAGGAGACCTGGCCCCGGGTCAGGCACCACACACCGTGGCTATGAGCACTCCTCTTTCCCCCCCACAAGACGCCCATCGGTGCGTGGGCAGGAGTGGGGGGGAGCGAGAGGAACCCTCCGAGCGGGATCAGCCTCGGCGGTGGGAGGAGGTGGGATGGCAGCCGTCAGGGAGTAAAGCTCCATGCTGGGTAAGGGCCTCTGTCCTCCTCACCACAGCTTCCTCTCCCTGACCCCCACCCTCACTCAATTACAAAAACCACGTCGCTTGACCAGACTTCAGCAGAGACAAATCAAGGCAGTGGCTGCAGACACTGAGCAGAGCTCACCGGCTTCTACACCTCGGCAAAGGAGGGTGCCGGCAGTGCCCAGGGAGCGTGGTAGCTTGCCCCAAGCCCAACGCGTGCTCACACAACCCCCCCAGCAGCCACCAGTACCTGCAGCCAACTGACCACCAGGACCCTCGTCCCACCCACGCTATCCCCACCTTTCCCAAATGCCACGACTTTCAGCCAGAAGCTTCTCTCAGCAGCAGGCTGTCCTCTCTGCACTTGCTGCCCCAGCATCCCCAGAGGGACCGGGAAGGGGTTCCCCCCGCCTCCACTCCTCTCCGTGGGCAAGCGGGTGTTTAATGAAACACCACATCGGATAGCAGCGCTCAGCTCTCATCTTGTCACCTCTCGGGCTCCCTGCAGGCAGAGCTCTGCTCTTGCAAAATCTGCTGGCGAGCACACCAGCGCCTGTACGACCTCCTCCTGACTCTCCGAGTGAGTTCCCTGCGTGAGAGCACATAATACAGGCTGCTCACAGCAGGGAGGAGGAAGGCGGCAGCTCCCTCGTCTTCCTTGGCACAGCAGCTACCCAGAGAGCAGGACAGGCCTGGTCCAAGCCTCCTCTGCGGAGCGCATGTGGAGCCCGGCTAAAGTGCTCCATTATGTGGGTGCACCTGCCCCACAGCCGAAGCCCTGGGTGCCAGACAAAATGGCAGCGCGCCAGGCAGCGGCCTGTCGCAGCAGCATGGTTGTTTGTCCCCCACGTTTCACACAGAGGCAAAAGAGGAACCAACGCCTGACGTATTCCCGCACTATCGGCTCTACCAAGCTGTAGTGCATGTCTCTGGCTGGGTTTGAGCTAAAAACCTTCTCTGGGAGCTTTTGGAAATGCAGGCCCAAACTTCGTGACTGAGACATGGAGCTGGTGGTCACACTCGCCTCCTCATCTACCCGGACTGCACAAGGCAATGAAGGGTTTGATGTTTTGGCTACAATCCAGCAATATTGCTCTTTGAACCTATTCAGACCTGCAGAAAATCCTAAGACGTGACAGCACCCTCAAATTCTCCTGGAAATGAAATATTAAAGGAAGCTCCGGGATATTCATGTGAAGTTTCCAGTAAAGGAAACTGGAAGAAAAAGACCTGTAGGTGGGAGGATGGAGGGACCTGGGGGAGACTAAAAGGAGCAAAAAAGAAAAAAAGCATGCCAAGAGGACAGTGTGAATGTTGCTGAGAACAGAAGGAGCAAGTAAAAGGAGGAATGAGAGATAGGAGCAGAAGAATACTAAGCCAAGGAAAGCCCCAGAGCAAGTCAAAGTAGCACATGTAAAAGAAAAGGACACCAATCAACAAACACATGTTGTAACATACGTAGCAAAGGAAACGGACAAGAAAATGAGCAAAATGCACAATTTAAAGGGGAAGGAAAGGAAAGTACAGGAAAGGGAAGCGAGGCAAATGTGAGCCAAAATGCACGAGGCAAGGGACAGTAGGAAAAGGTAACACAAAAGGAGGCTGGGTTTATGCTAAAGCTAAAAGCAAGACCTTAAATGAAAGGCAGGAACCTGTTTCGCTGCAAAGTGGTGTATAAGCAGTGCAGAGCTCTTCTTTAGGGTTTGCTACTTCACTTGAGATCACAGGTGAGCCAGGTGAGTCCGGGTGGGAGGTGCTTTCCCCGTGCACTTGCTGAAGAACACGGTGTCACAGCCAGCAGGCCTGACACCAGGTACCACTGCAGGGCAACGCTCACTCTGTCTCCTCTTGCATCAGTCACATATGAGCCTGGCAGTGGTTTTGAACTAGCAGCCAATAAAGCAAAGGGCAAAATCATTTTGTCCCTCACCTGAAACTCCTGGGGTTTGATTTTGAGACTACAAGCTCACTTCTTACTGATAACCTACATTTCCCCAATAAAGCCAGATTACTACCAGCACCTAACATGACAGCCATTTCAGATGCAATCTTACCTTATGTTGAGGGTCATTATGTTTGCATTATAGCAAGTCTGAAACACTTCCATGGTCCTTTTTCCACATACCTGAGGGAAAAGAACAGAAAATTCTTCAAGCATTTTCTGACAAAACCACTTGCCGTCAACAACACTATAGTTTTTCAAGGATCTCCACATAGAAGTTCACCTACAGTTCATTCCAACACCAATCTACTAGTCCTCAACTCTCCTTGGCCACCTTCACCACTGGAAGAAACATCCAAGACTGGCATGAGAAGTTTCTTTACCAAAACCCAGCAACTGGGGAGGAGATAATCTCCTGCTTTTCTTTCAGTCATTTGTATAGTCTTAAAGACCAAATGAAGACATGACACCGCCACCCATGCCTGGTGTCCTCACCATACCAGGCAGGAGTCATCTCTGATTCCTCTTCTGTCAGCAAAGGTGTCCCTCACATAAAGGCCAGCTGAAAAACCTCAGCTGTGAGGGAAAAGCACCATTTCTTTCCCATCCCAGTCAAGGAGAATAACCCTGCCTGACCAAGAAACCCTTTCAGAAATAAGTATGTTCAACACCATAAAAGAAAGAACTGAAGAAAGGGAATGGTCACCTGTGAAAGAGAGGTGCTGGCAAGCTGGCAATGCCCAAAGGTAAAAGGGCAGTTTGAAGGAGCCCAGGAAATAATTAAAAGGGAAGAGAAGCATGCACTTGGTGGAAAATGCATGAGAGCAGAGGTTGTCAGATACAAAGAATATCCACATCTACAGCCATGATTAATTGTGAGAGTAATGGGTTATTTGCCCATCTAGAATGCAGAAGAAGTGAAGTGTTGTGTAGAAATGCCATTAATCTCCCTTGATGGGTACATTATTTCCACTGAATTCTACCTGACATTTCAAGTTACTTTCAATATATTTTATTGTGTATTTTTTCACATTTGCAGTGCTCTATTGCCAAAGATTCTGAATCATCAAAATTAATCAGCAACCTGGAACAGAGTCAGATACAACAAATAAGGAACCAGGCGCTTTTGATATTCTCCCAATCCTATATGGATGTATAACTCACATTTATTGGTATGGGAAGACCTGGGGCTGCTCAGAGAAGGAAAAAAAAAAAAAAAGAAAAAGAAAAAAATAACAATACCCATGTGCATTGTTGCAAGAAACTGATAGGCTCTGTCGATGAACAAATGGCTACTACTTCTGCTCTGAAGCATTTGTTTGCCTCATCGTTTGGAGATCAGCAGAGGGGGGAGCCCAGGACACACTCCCCTCTTGCTGGGTAAATCACCAGGAACTGCATCAGAGGCAGTTGTGTTACACCACTATAAGTGAAGGAGGTCTCTGAGGATGACTGAAAATATCTGAGCTCCATACATAAAACCTACCCTGAAGGCTTGACTGCAAATTCAAAGCTACTCCTTTAACTGAGAAAGAATAAGAAATATATTTGCTTAATTACCCCTGAAGGACAGCCTGATGTGATGGACAAAACTTTCATGTAATAAAAGTAAATGAGAATCCCTACCCCTGCTGCCTGTCGTAGGGTGCTGTTACTTAGCACGCTGAAAACCAACCGCGTGGAGGATTCCCTGTTAAATGGCACTGCCTGTGCTAACTCCTCACCCACCCCGATAAGCACAACGATGGGAAGCTAACGCTGATGGGAAAGAGAAAAAGACCTGAAGCAGAGGCACAGCAGTTCCCACAAACCATGAGACAGCCAGGCAAGAAGCTTCAGTGGAAGGAGAAGCAACTTTTTTGGAAAGCCAGTATGCTTTCCTCCTTCCCACTCCCCTTTCCCCCAACAAGTGAATGCTTCTTGAGAAGCTTGTGGTAGCAGCAGCTGAGCTAGCCTGGAGTTTGAGCCAGGCCCTCCTCCCCATGCAGGCACCAGTGGTGCTCCTTGTCTGCACGCCTCTGCATCAAACCAAAATATAATATTCTGTTAAGAGAGGAAATCTCCTGCCAGCTGATATCCCTAAGCTCAGAGAAATGTTGCAACAACAAACGCTGTGACAGGAATTTCATGCTGAGCCCCAGCACCAAGAGGACACTATCATCTTTCCATGCTATTTTGAAGGGATGCAAAGATGTCAGCATCGAAGGGACTTAAAGGACCCATTACTGCAAAGCCCTTTGACAAATAAATAAAACATGAAAGTAGTTCCCTTTGCAGGGAAAGCAGTGGGGAAGGATAAGGGAAGGGCTAGGAGCAGGAATACCATTTTTGTTATGGATTTGGAACGTTTAAAACCTGCCTCTGAAGGCAGCTTAGTAATTAGCGGCAGCTTACATTTGCAAGAGTATTTTTGCACAGCTCCATTGCACTGGCTAATTGACAGACTTTCTTCTTTGCCAGTGAGGAAATCAGAAATGGGCTTTCTTGCTGACATACCTCAATGCCCTGGCTACTATTTAAGAGCCATCTCCATTCATACGCACATGTCTCTGCATCTATATGTACTTACACAGGAAGCGTATTTACAAACACTGCAAATATCTGGCATCTTAGAAAAGCTCTGATAGAGGCTTCTGTTTTCTCAGAGTATTTAGCATAAATGTACTAGCTAGGAAGCAGAACTGAATAAAACTGTTTGCTCTAAAAATAAATTGAAACTGTGGCACGATAAAGTTACTCCGAGACGCACTTGCTTCACACATAATCCTAGACTATTATCTACGCTACCTGTTGCAGGGTTGGACAAATTAAAGATTATGAGATCTTGCTATCTATGCTGTATTTACCACTATGGGCCCATTTAAATAAGGCACTTCTGAAAGCAATTGCTCCCAAAACCAAAACTGAAAAGCAGGAATCCTGTCATTTGTTAGCTGTGAGCAACAGCATCCTGGTGCATAATGGGTTCCTCATCTCAAAAACTTTTCCCACTGACTTCTGAGAAAGAACAGACAACAGGCTGCTGCTTTTTGTTTCAAAAAGGAAGCCAGAAGGAGTCAATACACTTATTTTTGGCTTCTGCACACAGGGTATGCTGCCAGATAAGAACACTGTTGTTTGTATTCTTTAGAAAGAATCTTTTAAAAACTGCTTTGAAAAAATTCTATCAGAATGCACGATCTTTATCAGTGACTAATGCAAGCTGAATGCCTGAAATACAGGAGGATATCTTAGGTTTACCTTTTTCCCAATGGGAATAATATTTTCAGCATTATGAGTGAGGATACAAGCCGAAATATTGCATGCTTAGGTAGCAGCATCCATTAAGACTACTAATCATCTGCAGTCCAGCTTCATCGGGGCTGAGTTGGGACCTTTCTGTTGACTTGAACAGACGTTGGATCAGCTCTTCTGCTGGTGCAGTTCAGGAAAGCACTTAAGCACCTGCACTTAACTTCAGGCCTGAAGCTAAACTCCGCCGAGACAGAGGAAGATATGTCCTCCAGAGCTGATCTGATTAGGAAGTCGGCAAGAGAAACAGTAAATAAAAGCATTCATGAAATTAGGGAGACAAAGGAGCATGATTTCCTTTGTGATGGCTGCTTCAAAAATCCTTCCCCTGTTCCAGAGCTGCTCCTCCCTCCCTCTTGCTGTCCCATTGAGCAAGACTGGTGTTTCCATACTTACTTCCTTCCCGCAGGGCTGAGGCTCCCCACACCGAGCTGCAGGAGGAGTTAATTTTTTTCATAACTAAACAACAGTGTACCGTGCATTATAATATTGCTAAATCTACATTTTAGCAAATTAGTCAATAGAGCCTCTATAGAAGATTGTGAATGCAGACTTCTACACTGGGACAACCCTGGAGAAAGAAAACACCCGTGCATAAATACTTATGCAGATATTGACTTGTCCAGCACTTTTCCTGGATGAAACATATTCTCTCCCCCTCTCCTGCCTCTAGCACTCCATCCCATAATTAAGCAGGAAGGCCAGGGAGCACCGACCTCTCGATGCAGATGCGTGCGACATTTCCCACGGTGCGGCATTTACAACACATACTTGCACTTGTACATGCAGCAAGTCTGCCGGTGTGGTCCCACTGTACAGCTCGCGTAGCTCCAAGCAGCTGAGAAGCTCCCTCAAAAGGCAGATGACAGCTTCCCCAGCCAAGGCAAAATTTCTGGAAGGACGGCACTTCACGTGGTGCCTTTTGCTGCTATGCATGTGGGGTGAACTGTAGTAAGGTGAGAAAGGCTAGAGAAACAGCTGAGCAGGCAGGGTTAGACTTTTCCTCCATTCTTCACCTTCAGTATATACGTTTCTATACCCAGCCATCATTTTAACACACTGTTAGGACAGCCAGGCCCATGACCAGAGAGGCTACAGAGGGAGCATTAGATCAAATATTCATACACACACACACACACAGTGATTTCCACAGAGGAGTCAGTCGCCTCACAGGGAGGTGGCCTTTGCAGAAGTACATTTTTCTAGCAATTAATTCTGGCAAAAAGCCTTCCCTCAAACACTGCATTCAAACAGAACTGCAAGTTTTCCTTCGAAAGAAAAGCCTCACTTTGAAATAATCTGCGGAATTCTATGAAGCTTAGGCTTTAGTAACCCACTTCAGTAACCAGAAAACTGTTAGATCCATCATTTTCAGCTTTCATGCAAGTTTCCAGTTGTCTGAGAATGAGCGCCAGCAAAAACTTTCCCTTTGCACCAACTACTGTGAACTAAAAATGCTGTCAACTTGACTTTGCATTTTGTATTGATTCTTCAGGGCCCCCAGCAATCTGATCCAGCCCTGAAGCTGACCCTGCTTGGAGCCAGAGGCTGCACCAGGCCAACCTAAATTATTCTGTGACCGTAAGATGCAGATGGAGAGGAATCACTGCAGTCACAGGAGAACTACTGAGTCAGGATTGCTCCCTCCGTGGCCAATGCAGGGAAGGGGGACCAGCCTAACTTCAGACTGCCTGAAAATTAAAGGGCATGGAATGGGACAGCAAAGAATCCACAACTGCCAAAATGCCAATTTTTCACATGAAACCCACCACAGTGCCAAAATATTTTATTCTTTCAGTTTTGCTGTGTGGGAAGTAGTAGTGTGTCTCCGCTGCGTGTCCCAACCCTCTCTCCTGAAAGTTAATAGGAAACACACACATCTGCGTCTCCCATCCAAGATCAGCAGGATGACTGGCACGCCAGTACAAGCACATGCTTAAATGCTTTGCTGAGTAAAACTCCAGGCACCATCCCATCCTATCTGTAGCTATGAGCCATCCTCCCACAAGCATTCATTCTTTGCTACATCGTATAGAAAAGTCCAAAAGCACGTAAAAAGGTTACCATTTTCTATTAAACTCTGTAGCGCTTTCTATTAGGCTAGTAAATTCAGTTTATTGAGCAATATGACTGCCTGAGCATTTTTGGTGTGCTATAATGCATAAGAGATATTGTATTATCCAGTACATTTCAATCTTTGAAAAGTTTTTAAAGACTGAAACGATTGCAATTTAATTTTAAGAATGTATTAGCACATATACTATAGAGAAAATACATTCATATTCAGCCAGCATTATAATAATTTCTGTTATCGCAAAGAAATCTACTGGCATTAAAAATGTACATGAAGATGGACTGTATTCATCACAATTATCATTACTGTTAAGCATTTAAAAAGTCTGAGCCCATTACAATTTGATGTCAGTTAACAAGAAAAGAAATTTTGTGATTAAAACCCAAAACATTAGAAGAAAAAAAATCCAGTATGACATCATTTGCAGAGAATCAGCAGATTCAGAGCTCTAAAATGAATTTTAAATGATTTAAAATGTTGTATTTCTTTAATAAATTAACAATGCATGCCTAAGTAGACTTTTCAGTATTCAGTGGAGGATTACCGCAGGAAGGTCAAGTTACACCAAGAGTTTGTGTATGACAAGGTTGTTCAGTTAGTGTTGGAACCGACATTTAAGGGCTCTGATGTAGTATTTGAACAGCTACCAACGCACATTCAGTCAGCAAAGAAAATGCTGATAGTTTAGGAGAGGAAACTGTTAGACAGCCAAAGGTTGAAATCAATAATGATGCAGTAGGCTTTTGTACAGGGAGGGGGAATTAGGCTGCATTCTGTAAGACTAACGGCATTCCAACCAGCTGCCATAAACTCAGAATTTGCAACAGCAAATCTGACAGTGTGTGTTCAAAAAGTTATACTAATATGCAAGAACAGATAGGGAGGTCTGTCATAGTAACGGTACTACAGATCGGTCTTCCGTTGTGTGCAGGCTACATACAGTTGAGGCAAGTACGAATGTATCTTCAAATTGGAAAACTTCAACCATTTCTGGTTATATTGTTGTAGATTTTGTTTGCAATGACATGCTAAATAACAGGATTAAAGAAACACATATTAAAACTACCAACAATGAAAAGAACAGTAATATTTCTGTAGTATGTCAGCACATAGAACACCATCCTCCAGCACTGAGGAAAGTCCCTGACAGATAAGCTTTGACACACCAGAATGATTTTATCAAAACTAGGAAAGCTATGCTGCAGGCTTAAAACACCCAGGCTGCTAGCAATGCTGAGCAAACCGGTGGGTATCCAACTACAGCAAGACAAAAGAAGAAAGGGTAATTGAGCCGTTTGGTTCCAGCTTCAGAAGCAAATCTTTTTGTTACCGCATCCGCCCACAGCTGGCAGAGCCACCGCCAGCTGTGGAAAACAGCTTTGTAACCGTGGCACAAGTGGCAATTCAGGAGCATTTTGACTGAGGGCTCAGAGAGGCACAGAGTAGCACTATGCATGAACTAATCTCTTGAGTAAAAGTGCAGTATCCATGTGAACCAAGTACCTCCAGTGCATCCCTTGCCCCGCATGCTTTTGCTTCCCTCACGCTTCACAATTTCTGCACTGCACCTTCCCTCTTCTGTGGAATAAACGCAGCACTGCCTGATCAGAAAGGGTGACTCTGGTCCGGGGATACCTAGGCTCTACATGTCCACTGCAATCATGGAAAACCAGTCATCTTAGAGTGCTTTAGAGAAGGAATCCAGCACAAGTCATCAGTCACCCCTGGAAGAGTTAAGATACTCCACTTGCACAGAATAGACCCTCTTCCTAAAATTATCTTTTGTCAGGCTGCAAAATGTATTTTAAATCACCCCTATCCAAACACCACATGGAACAGTACCTTGGGCCATGTGAAATATTTTAACTTCAGCTGTCCATAGGCACTCTTTATCCCCTCCGCTTCCCCTCTCTAGTCCTAAAAAACTCCTGCTGAGGAATGAAGGTCACTCCAGATGCACATGGACGAAAATTACATGGAACATTAGCATGAGTTCAGCTAAAGGAAAGTCTTCATAAAAACTCCCCTAAAGGCTCAGGTAACCCCCATCACATTTATTAGGCATTTCTTGCACACCAGTGTTAGAGATAAGCAGTCCAGAGCAATGGAATTGTTGCCCTTTCCCTTGGTTTCATTTTCTGTGTATTTTGATTTTGGTTTTTGTATGCATGGGGATTATAGACAACATGAATAATGTCAGGGCAGAGGTGACTCATTCTTAATGATGCTTTTTCAGCAATGGCATGTGAGATATGAGCAATACTGTGTCAGTTGCTTTGGCTCATATTTGCATCCAATCATCAATGAGTAAAATGAAATCTCACAGCTGCCGACATTCAATTTCTGAGGCTCTCAGGATTTTCATCAGACATCCACAACAGACAGAAGGTAACTCTGAAATGACTTTTGCTTTAAAGTTACAACATTATATCTATTTTTAAGAAGAAAAAAAATAGAACTAGGATATACTTCCAATAAGTCACTGATACTGCATTCTATATGCCATTATACAATTATATTGAATGCACTTAATAAAAAGTTTATGTTTGTGCCAAAAATGCCAGGTAAACACATTTATTTGCTGTGTATCACTCTAAATTGATTGCAGTTAACATGGCAGACTTTCCTCTGAAAGCATCTCAGGATGGCCTGCCAAGTTATACTGGCAGATACATATTAGAGGCCTTCTAATACCCTTGCTCCAAAGCACAGCAGATCAGCTGTCACAAAGAAGTTTCCTGCTTATATGTGATTTAAGAGTTCTCATTCAACAGATCTCAAGTAGCTATTTCAGCTGATATCGGATCTTACAGTAAAGAAAGCTTTCAAAATATTGATGGACCATGCCTTTCAGGCTTCAGCAATTCTGTCCTCCCTTTCTCAACCCGCTATATGTATTTCAAAGCCTCTCAAACAGCCCACTTAGAGAAGGTTGGACAAAAGTTGCCAGATCTAGACCTCAGTGAAGTCAAGATGATTTGTAATGACTTGAATGTAGTCGGACACAGAACCATGGAGGCGTCGTATAGGCTGTGTCTACATTAGCAAGTTCTCTGAGGAGCAGATCTGTAAAGAGAAAGTTGGTGCTAACACTTCATACCTTTTGGGGGTTGTCATGGTTTAACCCCAGCTGGCAACTAAGCACCCCTCAGCCACTCGCTCACCCCCCCCCAGTGGGATGAGGGAGAGAATCTGAAGAGTAAAAGTGAGAAAAGCTCATGGCTTGAGATAAAGACAGTTCAATAGGTAAAGCAAAAGCCATGCGTGCAAGCAAAGCAGAACAAAGAATTCATTCCCCACTTCCCATCGGCAGGCAGGTGTTCAGCCATCTCCAGGAAAGCAGGGCTCCATCACGCCTAATGGTGACTTGGGAAGACAAACCCCATCACTCTGAAAGTCCCCCCCTTCTTTCTTCTTCCCCCAGCTTTATATACTGAGCATGAGATCCTATGGTGTGGAGTACCCCTGTGGTCAGTTGGGGTCCTCGCTGGTGGGGTGGGGTGAGAAGCAGAGAAGGCTTTGGCACAGTGTAAACACTGCTCAGCAGCAACAAAAACATCCCTGTGTTATCAACACTGTTTTCAGCACAAATCCAAAACACAGCCCCATACTATCTACTAGGAAGAAAATTAACTATATCCCAGCCAAAACCAGCACAAAGGTGAAGGGTTTAGTGCAAACTGTTTGCAGTCTGGTCCCATGGAAGGAATGCCCACAGCTTCTGCAGTGCTGCAGGAGTGACCCTTCTGGGTTTCATTCACCTGAAAGCTGCTTGCTTTGTGCAACCCAAGACTACTCCGCTAGGCAGATCAAAGCATGGTAAATGAGGATGGACAGCTTCATTTCAGAAGCAAACTTCTCATCAAACCTAAAATGTTTGATGAGGCATGTCTACGCTTATCAGTATAATTATGTTTCTTGACATTTTGTTAAGCATGGAAGCAGTAGCTGCAGTCCCACAGTCTTGAACATGAACAATTTAGTCATGACACCATGAAGCATCTATGGCATTTTCATTATTTAGCTTATTAAATAATAGGCTTTTTCAGATTAAAGGTTCTGAATGATATTGAGATAGATAGGCTGGGTCAAAAGTCTACCTAATGCAGACTTTTACCTGTGCAGCAGCCAACATCAGGAGCTTCTGAATCATCCTTTAAATTATCCTAATTAGAAGTGCATAGTGGTGACTTATCTCAGTTAGACCTTTGTGTTCAGATGACAGCAGCTACACAGTTCAAGCCCTTTCCCATAGCCTACTTCACAGTAGAAAACTAAACAATCAATTAAGAAAGCACGGCGTTGTCGCCAGAAATAGCAGGTGCAAGCTTTCTTAAGTGTGAGAAGACCTGCCATCTTGAGGACAGTCTTTTTGTCCACTATGGCACGATAACTGTGAATTGCTGAACAGCATGTTTGAGAGCCTACCTCCCACAGATACTGCCATTGGTACAGTCTCTAAATACAAAAGAAAGCTATTGCTATTCTTTCCTGGAACTAAGAAGATAATGTTAATCTCCTATGTAACATGCTTTCTGTTATCAGCGCTCAAGGTAAAACAGCGCATGGCAGTCTGCCATGCCACTAGTTATATAAATATATATATATATATAAAACAAATTAAGATTTTTGTCAATTTCAATTCTTAAAAAGAAAATAGAGAGTCTACACTCTTCTCCTCAAAGTTTAACTTACCATCTTCACATGAAAAATTCTCCCCATCAGCAACATATCTTCAAAGGATTTTAAAGGTTTTACAAGCGTGTCTCCCAGGGGCTTTTATTAGAGCCTCATTGACAATATTCCACGTTTCTAAAACACTGTGTCTACACAGTGGAGCTCTGAACCCTAAGCTTACTCACAGAGAGCCTGCCAACATACCTAATGAGCATTTATCTCGATTGCATTAGTTCATACCAACTCGATTCACACAATCCCAGTCAGGTACTAATCCTGAGCCCTCCAATCTCAGCTGAGAGGAGAAATGCCCAAAATATTGGCACCTTCCTAAAGTACAACCTTGCCACAAGTCATAGCACAAATGTTCCCAATTTGCTTCTGTCGAACAGTGTAGGGCAAGCCACCTTCACTGGGGTGTGCTTCAACATACCCCTAAGTCAGGGAGAGAGGGGGAGCCAAAAAAACCCAACTTCTTCACCTTTGCATTGCAGGGGTGTTCCCAGAGGCACTTCCAGACAGGCAGCAGTTTGGAAAGCTACAGTCTCTCATCTGTTAGCTGCTTTTTGCCAAGCGAAAATGCAGTGACTGCAGGTGAGGACCTCCACTCCACAAATCTCCAGTGCAGAGCTTTGGTCTACTACTTCACGTCTGCTTCATTTGAAGGTGCTTGCTCAGGTGTGGGACTTGCACCCTGGCCTCTCCTAACTGTTCTGGTTTACTGGGCAGCTGTTTCACGCTCTGGGAGCAGCACAGTTACGTGTACATGGCTGCACAGCACAGTAAGGTGCTTTTCCTATCTTGAGGTCCCATTGAAGTGACTGCACAGATCTTTTAGCCACTCACAAGGACACATTTGCAGCTCCCGCACAGCAAATTTCTTTGTGAACCTAACACCCACAGGCAGCCTAGAAAGTCTCCCTGTGTCATCAAAACAAAGAGGTGTGGAGAGAGAAAAAGTGCACGGTTCACTTGCTACCAAACGCGGTTCCTCTTCTGCAGTACTGTCACTTCTGTGTCTGTGCAGGCTTCAGATGCATTTAACCTCACCTTGCTCATTCAGAAAACCCATGTTTCATGCCAAGCCCTCCCAGAGGGTGTCTGCTCCATCCTGTCAGGAAGGTATTCCATGGAAGTTATTTTTGCTTTTTATTTCACAGAAAAAGTATAATATGGTTTTGTTTTACTGGAGAGACACTGCTACAGATAACTATCAGTTGGAAATTCTGTACCTTAAACAGCCTGAGTACTTTCAGGTACAAGTCTGTCCCCTGCCAATATTTTTGGTTTTACAATCACATTCTACTTTGTTCCCTTTTTGTTTTGCAATAAATTATCATCCTCGCTGCTGAGCTAAAGGTCTGCACAAACATTGAGAGGAACTGCCTTTACATAAGTTGTTGTCAAACAAAGGACAAACAATGCTTGCCTCTACTCTAAGGTATCACAAGACACAAAAACAGGCAAATAAAATTGCATTTTTGAGTGTGAGGTTGTACTCGAACCCCATCTCTTCTGTCCCTGCCCTGAAAGTGCCCTTCACCTGGAATATCAGGGGCTGCTGACGGAGCACTGGGTTCCATTTCACTTCCATCTGTAAGGGCTCGGGGTTCATCCTGTGCTGCCGGTTCAGGGTATCGGCTGCATTTCTTGCACTATATGATCTAGGATGAGTATATTCACAGGGACCTTGCCCATGTAAGGTAATTGCGAAAAACTCTGCTAGGTCTGGGGTTCAGTATTGTCACATTAAACCCTGGCTCTCCACCTGGCCTCAAACAAACCGCCCTCAAGATGAAAGTAAAAGGGGTTTGAGGTTTTTTCCTCTCCTCCTTGTGTTAACCGTTCTCACAACTTTGCCCTTTGCCTCTTTGCATGGAAATGAGAGCTCATCAGATAATGATTGTCATAAATGTGAGCTGGTGGCATTATGAACTATTGCAAATGTTAGGAAATATTTAGACTTTGTCACTGTGAGCACTGCATAGTGTCAAAGGTGGCATCTGCTTTGGAGGGCATCTAACTTAAGGTGCTAATTGGCATTTATTGAGTAATTTTTGTGACTTCAATCTATAGTCTGATCTCTGACTCTAGCTTCAGACAACTTTGCTGCGTCAGTTAAAATATGTAAATACCTTCTCAACATTAACACATCTCAGATGCCCTTGTATTATACACTTATCCTTTTCATCGCTTTTGACCAAGCCTTTTGAAGCAATTATCATCTTATCAAAGACTTCTTACATGTTCATGAAAATTAAAGATTTATACAGGAAGAAAAATAACGGGAATGGTTTGTAAAGAAAAGTTCATATACTTCCTAAAGGCTTAAATCTTTTGAATCTAGTATTTTGGAAAGTATAGAGATTCAGAAAAAGTTTGCTACGCTGTGGGAAAAAAAAAAACAAAACAAACTATCAAAGCTGTAAAGACTCAACATACTTTGGTAATAAATCTTGACTGTCTACATGCTTGTCTGTTAATTCATGTGCATCAAAGTTCTCTAACAGAACTCAAATGATACACTCAATCCAAATTTTAATAGTGTTTAGACCAAGCAAGGACACAAGCATGTACCTGATTTTATGGCTCTGTGCAGTATGCAGTTTTGTCACTAATTCATTGACTTTTCATTCATCTAGGACCCAAGACAGCCCACAGTAAATGGTGAATTCTGTCTGTGTTCTCCAGCTTCAGAACAAAATCCTTTTCTTATTCACTTCAGCTAATTTCTGGCTCTTCTTCAATTGAAGGCACTCTACTGCAAAAATAAGTAATGTATTACCAGCATTGAGTTTCTCTCCATGGCATCACACTGTTGCAGACAGTGCTGTGGTGGGAAAGAAACAGTTCTAGCACCTGGGGCGCACGTGCAGGAGGCATGTGTTAAACATCTCATCAAATTACACAGACTTGAAAAATATCCTAACGTGGGTAAGAGACAAGCAGGAGAGCATAGCAAAGCAGAATAACAGTGCCAGCTAGTTTCTGGTATAGGTATGAAGTAGCGCAATGAAGATCCATAAAAGCTAACAGGAGAGCATGCACTTGTTATTAAAAGCCTACCAATCACACTTACAAACAGAAGACTGGTGGCCTTTGCTCATGTATTTTACTGTGTTGTGATGGACTTGGTCAACCCCCATGCTGGCAAAGATGGATTGTTAGGAATATGAATGTACAAATACTGCAAACGAATGAGGAAATGAAGTTGTCAAGAGCCCCTAAAGAGGACATCTCTAAAAGAGATAGAATTTTTTTATCTGGGAGAGAGGGATCATAAACTGGATAGAGAAGGGGAGCAAAGCCGTAAGAGAAGCAGACCTGTGTGCATGCAGATATCCTAGCTAAGGGAAAAAAAAGCACACAGAAGGAGCCCAGGAACAACACAGGATTCATCCAGGACTATACCAGTACTTCTTCATGAAGGAAGAAGTAGGTTATTGAGTGCTACTTAACGTTGCCCGGGAAAAGCTTCAACCATACTACTCCAAAAGGAGAGTGACTTTAAAGAGGATGTTGCTTGAGAGGGAGACACAATACTGTTAATCATTACTGTAAAGAACACAAATTGTCTTAGAATTTTCCTCTCCAGACTTTCTTACTGCAAGGATTTAAGAATTAATATAACAAAGCATAAAGCAGTTATTGGCAGGGATGGCTGTACCCGGCAAAGAATACCAGGCAGTGAATGGTGCCAGTGGCATCAGTGAGAAATCTAAGGTCCAAATGAGAGAGTAAAGATTGCTCATTTCTTCTCTTTTACATTCCAGTCCCTTTATTTCACAGACTGTTTAGTTATGGGTATGTCAGAAACAGATTCTTGCTTCTTTCTACAGTCATTCAATCCCATACTGAAGTTTGGAGTCCCCAGACTGCAATGTTTGCTCTGTATTGTTTCAAGCATGAAAACAACTTCTCCTACAGGGAGATATTGATCATCTGAAAAACCTACCTCAACAGCAATGAAAGCTTCAAAACCATCATTAATGTTATTTTTTCCCTTGAATTTGATTCTCCATTCCAATTTCTTAGACTGCAGATGGCAGAAGATACATTCCTTACAAAGGCTGACCACAAAGTTTTGTATATTAATGTTGAACTTTCTCAAATGCTTCTACCTACTTTTGATACACCTATAATAAATCTACCATGAGAAGTCTTTCAAAGTACTTTGAGAAATGAAGCTGCATGATCTTAACCAACAATTTTCTGGAAAAGGTAAGTGGAGGCCAAAACAAAAAAGAGGTAACAAAATCAATGAATTAGACTATTTGAGGAACAAAAACTTGAAAACTCAGAGTTCTGTGTTGGGTAGATGGCTGGTTGAGATGGAGAGGGAAAGATGGTGTTGGAGAGAAGCTTTGTCTTTTTTGGATGGTGTTGTGGGTTGACCCTGGCTGGACACCAGGTGCCCACCAAGGCTGTTCTATCGCTCCCCTCTGCCTCAGCTGGAGAGGGGAGAGAAAATATAACAAAGGGCTTGTGGATCAAGATAAGGACAGGAGAGATCACTCACCAATAGCCATCACAGGCAAAACAGACTAAACCTTGGAAAAATTAACGCAATTTATTGCCAATCAACCACAGTAGGGTAATGACAAATAAAACCAAATCTCAAAATACCTTCCCTCCACCCCTCCCTTCTTCCTGGGCACAACTTCACTCCCCGATTCTCTACCTAACCCCCCAGCGGCACAGGGGGAAGGGGAATGGGGGTTACAGTCAGTTCATCACACGTTACCTCTGCTGCTTCATCCTCCTCAGGGGCAGGACTCATCACACTCTTCCCCGCTCCAGCTGGGGTCCCTCCCACGGGACACAGTCCTCCATGAACTGCTCCAACGTGGGTCCCTTCCACGGCATACAGTCCTTCAGGAGCACACTGCTCCAGTGTGGGTCCCTTCCATGGGGTCACAAGTCCTGGCAGAAAACCTGCTCCGTGGGCTCCTCTCTCCACGGATCCGCAGGTCCTGCCAGGAGTCTGCTCCAGCGCGGGCTTCCCACGGGGTCACAGCCTCCTTCGGGCATCCCCCTGCTCCGGCGTGGGGTCCTCCCCGGGCTGCAGGTGGAGATCTGCTCCCCCATGGAGCTCCCTGGGCTGCAGGGGCACAACCTGCCTCACCGTGGTCTTCATCACCACGGGCTGCAGGGGAGTCTCTGCTCCGGTGCCTGGAGCATCTCCTCCTTCTGCACTGACCTGGGGGTCTGCAGGGTTGTTTCTCTTACATGTTCTCACTCCTCTCTCTGGCTGCCATTTCTGTGTGCTCCGCAATTTTTTCCTTCTTAAAAATGTTATCCCAGAGGCATTACCACTGTCGCTTATGGGCTCGGACCTGGCTGGTGGTGGGTCCGTCTTAGAGCCGGCTGGCATTGGCTCTGTCGGACAAAGCGGAAGCTTCCAGCAGCTTCTCACAGAAGCTGCCCCTGCGGCTGAAGCCACCCTGTAACCCCACCCCACC
>JANZLQ010000031.1:9538178-9558165 GCA_026212715.1 Elanus axillaris | reverse complement strand
AGATGGATCTGACAGTGGAGTGACTTCTTAATGGTTACACCAGAAGGCCAAAATGATCTGGAAACTTAGATGGTCACAACCTCCACTAAACCTGCTTTTCAATACCTGTGATCCAGGGCAGTAGCAACAAAAACTTACCTCCAAGAGCACATGGAAATGCCAAATAGTTCTTATCATTCTGCAATTATATTCATTCAGTTTAACTTTCTGAAAGCATCATTATGATTTATAAGATTCAACAACACTGGCACCTACTGAATACAAAATGCTGAAGTCCTGGTACAGTACAACATGTGCTTACCTGTAGGAGAACGTTACTTGGCTGCAGTTCAAACTTATTTTAAGAATTTATGCACTTGTTCCTCTTTGGTTTATTGGTTAAAGTTCTGACACATCCTCAGAGGAGGTTGGTCTTTGGGTGTTTTTTTGCCGGCTAAGATTCTAGTCTGTTTGAACTTCTTGTTTTGAAGAATCAGAAACTGGAACATAAAAGGAGAAGACACTGACAACTCTCCAGCCTTCAACTGCAGATTAGATCATGCAGTGGCTGATGCCTACAGCTTCTCTGTCTGTGATGGTAATGTGTGGTGATGACCTTTGCCTGCAGAGACAAGTTTGTGGGCTTTAATATCTTTGGAACTTTTCTCTGTGAAATAAGGGTGCATTTAGGCTCTGCCTTTGATTGTGTACCAATAACAATGAACAGTGGCATCTCCCATCCCTATCAGCTGGGTTGCTTAGAAATGTAGAGCTGGAGCAGACTTTGAGAAATCAAGTGTCACCTGCTGTTGCAGGCAGCCATATCATAATCACATGCATAAATGTACCAAGAACCACCTAAGGAACCAGCAGGTGTCTTGCCTTTACTATTTCTTTTGGAAGGCTTGCTCCATGATCCCCCATTACCACATGTCACACTAGTGCATCACTTCTTTTCCTTTCATCAGGCTGGTGGCCTTTCTTCCCATGTGCTCCAGCCTGAGTTCCTCTTTCAAACATGAACCACCAATATTTCAGGTGGCCCTAGGTACTACTGGGACCTCATACAATGGCATCAAGATTTGTTGGTCTACCATGGAAGTCCACCCTATCTGTTCTGGCAGACTGTGGGACTGCATTAGTCCTTCCCGTCACACCACGGGTCACAGGCATCCTCTACCCAATTTAATCTTTGTCACCTCTAGCTGCTAAGCCCCAAGTTTATGGCCAAAAATCTTCTATTTTAGTCTCAAGTGCTCAATGTCTTACACACTGTGCTACTAAATCTCACCCCACCTTTGTTCCCCCAGACTGTCAAGATCATTCAGTTTTTCCATATCCAAACTTTGTTGGTTTTAATGGCATACCCCAACCTGTTTTAATGAGGGGCCTGGTGAAAATATTAAAATGTATCTGTTCCAAGACAGATTATTCTTTAAAAGGAAAGTGCTGAAGCTAGAGGAAGTTTAATCCTAACCACCATGGTTTTCCTTTCAATTAGCTCCTTACATACCATATGGTTCTTGGAGTAATCCACATCTCTCCAAATACAGGTGGTTTTTCTCCCCACAAATGGACAGTAGCAAACATTTTTTTGATGTCTGAGAGACTAGATCTACTGCATTCTTTCTATTTATTTTCTAGACATCCTATCAGAAACGCCAGGCTCATCAAGAGGTGCAATTTACTAGTGAGTGAACCCAGGCTGACTTCCCCCCTCTCTCCCCCTCACCCTTTTCCCATTGAATTTTCTTCCAAATTTGGTCTAAAAGTTTTCCAAACTCAGTCTAAAGAGCCTTGCCTGTATTTGAGGTCACACTACAGGATGAATAGTTGTTCAGATTCCTTTTAATCCTTGTAAAAAATAGAGGTATTACACATTCTACAGAGCTATAATCTTATTCTTGCACTGTTCTTTCAGAGTCATGGAGAAAAGTTTACCCGAGACCAGGAATTGTTGCCTTTTTGCCTTATACACTAACATTACCCTTCTTAAAACATGCAGCAGTGTATTTGGGGAAGAAAGGAGGAGAAGGGCACTTCTGCTACTTTCTTTAAAGTCTGTTTCATCCCAGCATTTCATGGGCCATATATGATATACCATGGGCTATTTCTTTCTTTCACACTGTTTTTATTTTTTTTTAAGTGCTTGAAGAATACTTCCTGTTTTTACCCTGTGCGAGCTCCACTTGGGCTCATCAATTCTCAAGGCAGTCCTGCACTTCTTATTGATCAACAAGTTTTTCCATTCCTTATGGACTTTTTACATATCCCAGATATCTCCACTGAAGTGCTTATTCATTCAGTTAGATCTGGAGCTCTTTCCAACAAATGTTTTCCCTTTGCTCAAGACACAGTTTCCATCTAACATGTTTTTGAATCTTTGCTTTGAAATTCCCAGCCTCTTACACACTCATTTAATAATACCTTTATATTTCAAGAGAAAACTCATAGTAGCTTAGGCATGGGTTGGGTCATTTTTTCAGTAATTTTAAACTGCAATTATTTGGGCTAAAGCTGTTTTCCACATGCAACTTAATCTGTAGGCTATTGCCCATCTGAGCCCTATTATTAGTGCGGGTTTTTTTTTTCTCCTCTGTTGTATATAATGGGACATAGGCACCCATAATAAAGTTCTCAGTAAACTTTCTACTCTAACACGTTGTCTCCAAGGACAACTCTCCTTATTTTGTTTTGTGGCTCTCACTAGTAACACAACATCAGAACTACCTTTTTATTATTATTATTATTGCCTTCTAAGACCTGACAGAAAGCAGTTTATCTTCAGAAATACTAAAAGCAAGACTGACCAGAGAAAGGTAGGAAATAGTATCTTGGCTGCAGAATTAAGCTGAGGTAGTAGGTACTTCTGGTCCTTTGCTCAAGTCTCTGTCAATACAACAAACCCTTTCATTTCAAGGTCTAGTGTTTTTAATTTACATGGCATTGCTACGTATTGGTTAAAACTCTATAGCTGCTCTGTAAAGAGAGAGTTTGCCTCTAATACCAGAGCAGACAACTGTGCCCTTTCTAGATGTGCCTGAAGGCAAAACTGATTCTGTACAGTGCCTCAAAACGTGTTTAGCTGGAGTTATCCTCAACCTTTCTAAAATCCTTCTATACATTGTGCACCCACTGCTCAGCAATAAAACTTGCAATATGAAGCACAGAGGTGCTCATGCACCTTCTAAATTTGTTCCTTCAGAATAGCTAGCCTGTCCTGTATGGTCTCTGCCCTTGCATCCCATTTCAATGACACACAGATTAACTATATTCATATTGAGAAAAACCTGCTTTTTCAGAATACTATCATTACACATCTTACAATAAAAAAAAATCTGAGGAGAAAAACATCCTTCAGTGTTAACAGGATTGTTAAATTGGAAGATGCTGCTGAGGGCACAGAGGAAGCACACCGGCCCAATATGCAGTCAACCCTTGCAGCAGCAAAGGTCCTTGTAGCGACTTAGAAAGCCTACAGATAAGGACAAGGAGATGCAAAAGCCCTATGTAGAGATTATGAAAGGACTAACAGCCTTGCTCCTCATTTGACAGTGCAACAAATTCTTTCAGCTCTTGTTGTGGCCCTTTGCGTATTCTTAATGATTATTACTAATGCACTTGACAAGAATAGCTTTTATGAGCCCTTCATTGAGTTTTTCAACTCAAAATAAGAACTGCTTTTCTAGTCTGCAAGATAAACACAATTTAAAAAAAAACCTGCAATAAGCAGCTATAAAATTATCAGCTCAGTGTCTCATCCTGAAACTTTTAACTGTTGTGTAACTGCCTGTACCCTTGCATTCTGTTTCCATTTATAGTTTTTACATCATTTTTCACTGACATTTTAACCTCCTTTAAAAAAACTAAAAAGCAGTAATAAGTGGTAGTAATGAATGGTCTTATTGAATGGTATTTTTTAAAGATACATAATAAACTTCTGCCATTTTCATGTCTTGGGAGGTGTACTTTTAAGTATGAAAGCTATACTTTTAGATTTAAGACACTA
Source organism: Elanus axillaris (assembly GCA_026212715.1). Classification (NCBI taxonomy): domain Eukaryota; kingdom Metazoa; phylum Chordata; class Aves; order Accipitriformes; family Accipitridae; genus Elanus; species Elanus axillaris. The sequence goes on along the minus strand of JANZLQ010000031.1, from coordinate 9,554,177 downwards.
AATAAAGGAAACAGAACAGTGATGATATGAAAGGAGCATCCCCGATACCTCAATTGTTTAAGGAATATTCATTAAAAATTCATAAAATAAAAATATCAATCACCATCCTTATAAATAGGCCTACGATTAACATCTGAATAAAGCACAAAATGGCTGCTGCTGACTCCTGGCATCTATTGATATGCAGAACAAAGCCATAATATTCCCACAGCCAAATAATCACAAGGCTAGTATCGAGATTTGATCTAAAGTGTTAAACGGGGCTAAAACAAACTTTTGAGGGAAGACTAATCACTTCCTTAACTCTCCATTATACCTGAGAGATGTGTGCAATATAATATGCTGTCTAATAGAATTTAAGATCAAAAAGTGCAAGCAAAAAAAAAAAATTATAGGTGTTTGGCTCCAAACACTGAATTAATGCAGCTCTACAATAAATCAAAACGTACCAAGGTCATGCAACTTCTGTCATTGACCTAGCACCTTTCATAAAATGCTTTGTAAACATACACATTTTACATACTTCAGGTAAATAATACAGGCATTTAAAAACATTACTAAACTCCAAAAGGTGGAATGGTGGTGATAAAGACAAACACCTATTGCACTATAGAGGACAGACTCAGATAGACATGTCCCGTCAAGGAAGAGAAATGCGAATTCCTCTCAGAAATGTGTCCCAACATATCACCTAGCAGAAAGAGCAGGCCTGGACACAATAATCTAAGAGGTTCCTTTCAATCTTGTCACCTACAATTTTATGGCCTGATTCTCTCTTTATTGGATAAACATTGCATATAAACACCAGAAAATGCAGAAGTCTGCAAAGGATATAAACCCTCAGGTATCAAAGCATAAACAACCTCTTAACTAGTGCAGGAAGGAACTCGTCTCACCAGCAAGTCATTTTGTAAGCACCCAGATCTTGCTTCTCATGGGGAAACATCTGGTACCAAAAAGAGGATAATTCCTTTTTCCTCTAGTTAAAGCTTGCACACCTGAGGGAAAAAGCAAGCACTGAACACAGATGGCACCTCACATTTTTCTCTTGGGAAAGTGTGAAGTTGTGAGGATTATAGAGTTAAGCTCACCTACCTGTGCTGCTTGCTTTGACCAAGAAGTGGCCGGGGGAGTGCAGCAGCAGAAATCCAAATTGAAGATATTAATCCTGTGTTCTGACAGCAGTCGCTGGGCTTTCCCACTGATCCAGGACTGCCTTCTCCTGTTGGCCATGAAGGTCTGCAGAGCACTGGATGTGGGGAAAATCTTCCTGTTTAAGCATTTTAAAGCTTGTCTGCCTTTTATTTCTTGAACCTCTGATCTTGATAGCTTCTCCATCTGCCCAGGTACCAGCTGTATCCATTTGCTATGGCATTGCAGAAATCACACTATTTGTCAGTTTTCAGCCGATTAAAATATATATGTGTACAAGAAAGATATTTCGGGGTTTAATGTCAAAACAAAAAAAAAAATCATTTACATTTGCAGCTGAACTCTTGAGCTTGTTTCTTCTATCATTAAAAGAAGAAAATTGTCACAAAAATTTGTAACTTTTTTAAGTGCTTCTTTCACTTCTTTTCTGCAAGACCTGAATAGACCCAAACTTCCAAAGCAATGTTTATCACTCCAAGACTACATTTTTAATTCAATAAATTCACTATAAAAGAAAAAAAATATTCATTTTTATCTGTAACTACCTAACTCCCACATAGTATTTTCGCTAGTCTTATCCTAGTGTGACAGAAAAATATGATTTATCAATAGTCAGTGATTCTGCCCATTGAGCTATGAATCTTTTCTATGTGTGTTTCTCCACAAAAACATGTATAAAACCATCTCTGAAAGACATACTTTTCATCTGTAACAGTTGTGGTTTTACATTCTTCCTGGTAGTTCTGTCTGAAGCATGTATCTATCTTTACTATTATTTATTCCATTTTAAAAATTAATCTAGGGCACAGATTGAAATCAGAAACCAGACCAGTTTCCATGAAGATCACGACAAAAGCCCCATTGACTTCAGCTCAGCCCAGATTTCACCAGCGTGTCAAAGCCCTTTGTAAGGAGTTCTGTCTGACAGAGGGGAACTGCTGAAATCGATGGGTTTGGGACAAGCTGCAGTGGTCTCTCTAACCAGAAAATATTCATGCCATCTAACCTGATTTATCAGATTCCCTTACTCTAGAATTTCTTTCTCTCCTGAAAAATTTTCCCTGCCTTGCCCATGTGAGAACAAAAAATATTTCCTTCTCATGAGCAATGCTATACTTGTCCTTTGATATTTCTTCTTTAACCTGTTTCCATACAGCATATAATCAGATTTGTGGTGGAAAAGGGTCACCTTAGTTCTTATTACACTAGAAAAGGCTAGAGATGTGTTCTCAAAACTGACTTCAGGGTAATTAGAAAAAGAAACAGAGAAAAACAAAGAAACATGATGACCAAAGTGCCAAGTCATAAAAGAGACAAGTTGCATACAAAATATTATGCCCATCCAGCAAAACACTTCTGTTCACATCTGCACCCAGAAGCTGGAGTAAAAATAGGAACACTATTCCTATGCCTGTACGGCTAGCTGCCATGCAAATATGCACAAATATATTTTACACCTCCTAAACAGCTACAGCACAAGATCTTCCCAACGATTTGCTGTAGAATATATGCGGCGCTTACTTATACACAACAGCAATATTTTGGAAGTATGGCTAACGTAAAAATCAATGTCCCTTTATAATGGGTGAATCTGTAAATGTGATTATCAGAACTGCCTATTAAAATATGGTCTGTAATAAAAAGATAGTGCATAATCTCCAGACAGGAAGACGGAAATACAGTACGAAGGCTGTCATTTGGTGGTTTGCTGACACTGCTGTCTTTTACCCAGATTTTTCTCTACATCATGCAGACATTTTCAGAAATAAGACCAATATTCTTTTAAATTCCCAATATTAATTTTGATTCTTTAACAAAGAAAATTTTTCTTTAATTTTTTAATGGCAACAGAAATTACCATAAAATGAGTAAAACTACCAGTCATGTTAACTTAAACACATCACACAAAATTTAGGTGGCAGAAAGAGTATTAAAAAAAACCAAAGAGGACATAAAGCGGGGGGAAATAAGCAGCCAGAAGGTAAGGAGGAAGAGGGATCACTGAGAGGAGGATTCACAACTCAGTCCCACAAGTTATCCCAGGATCCTGACAGACAGCACCAGTGACTAGCGCTACATACAGAACCAGATTAAGATTATTTACATGGGTCTAATGCATACTCCTGGTAATTTTCTGTGAAGGCAATCTGACGCCTAAGTCAGAAAAGCTATATTACACATGGTTTCAGATTGAATAGTGTGAGATGCCAGTGGTTGGTACTTACACTGGTGACTGGATTTTTATGTAGGCTTCATCTGCTCATGGAGAGCATTTCTAGTCCTGCTGAAAGGACCACAGCACTCCAGATAAAAGGGTTCTGGAGGATTCAACACAGTGATAATACTTAGTCCCAAATTGTCCTGTAAATTCATGCTTAAGTTTTGCTCCCTCTTGTGTATCAATTCTTCCTGCGCTCTAGTGCACATTTCTCCTCAAGATGTACAGAAGGCATACACCCATTATTTTCTGCAAGACGTCTGGGACTCTCTGTGCTGGTTCTCCCACAGTAGAGTTGGCTGAGCAGCAGATTATTTGCAGCTTAACCAAGCTGAAAATTCTGCCTCTGAGAGAGGGCATTTCCAGCTGCCTCCAACCATGGTAAATGTCCTGGAGGAGACAAGTTATCAGAATTCAAAATGCCCCATAAATGCAGGGAAGATACTAATTCTCTTCTCTTTATTGCCATACTGAGGACCCTAAAAAATAATGATTTAGCAATCAAGCCACCTGCCCCCAAGACAGCAGGCATAGAATGAAACATAATATTGGGTAGTATAAGGTTCCTAAATTTCCTTAATGACTTTTTGTTTTGTTTTGTTTCTTTCCTAATCCCCAAGAACTTGAAACATATTAAATTTTTTTTTAAAAAGTGAGAGAGAGAACAGAAACTGGTAATGTACTCGGGATGGAAAGAAGGCTGGGTAATATATTCATTCTAATTGTATTAACCTTCCCCCATAATGAGAGGGGGAAAGCCTACCATCTGTTTAAGTCATTAGTCAGTTCCATAATTAAAGGATTAAGATTAGCTCTAACAATTTCATTACTTTTTCTAGGAAACTGAACATCCAAATACTTAAAACTAGTCTATTGCCATTGAAAGGGACTATCGATTAGTTTTCTCTCTTATACTTTGCAAAATTGCCATCACCTCCGATTTAGCCCAATTGATTTTATACCAGGAATATTTCCCAAAGTTGACTACCATGTCCAATATATTAGGAAAAGATTTTTGTCGATCCAATATAAATAAAAGTATACCGTCAGCATAAAGTAATAGTTTAACTGCACATGTTCCTGATTTCACAAATTGCAGTTTATGATTAGCCCTAATTTGTATTCCCAACCCTTCAAGGGCAGTGTTAAATACAAGAAGTGAAAGGGAATGCCCTATTCTCTTGCACAGCTTTTAAGAATTAAGCAATTAGCCTCCTTTTAAGTCAGAGTGATTGTGGACTATAATAGAGCAACAAAATCCAGGTGAGAAATGATCACATAGGCCAAATCTACATAAAGGACCAAGTCAACCTCACCTTGTCAAATGCCTTTTCTGTATTAGGGAAGCACTGTGGCAAGGATTTATCTGAGTGTTGACAGACACTCATTAATTCAGTCAGTAATCTTGTACTATCAATGCCTGATCTTTAATACTACATTCATCTAATTAGGATAGTAGATATCTTCTATTATTTTATTTTATTTTGTACCCAGCACTTCAATGAGATATTTAGGTTGGCAGAACCTAAAGTGTTGTTGCGGATTTTTGCCTAGTTTAAGCATAACTGAATAAGAGCCTCGAGAGAATGGTCTCCAAGATATGCAGTTGCTTACCTGATCCAAAGGTCTAGAGGCTAACATACGGAAAGCATTGCTAAGATACCTCTGTTATTGATGCTTCTATTCACATCTTTCACTGCATTTGCTATATCTCGGTAAACAAGTGAGGAATCCAGAGTTTACCACCTGCTACCCACCGCCAAGTCCCTACACCATCCACCAGGTGGGTTCTGTGTCACTCAACACGTCCAGAAAATATGAAGTGTAACGATGTTTATTTTTGCCAGTAACAACAAGTAATTCGTGGTAGTAAAACTTAAAACCGTCAGTAAAGAGTTGCGAAGAATCTCACAATACTGCAAGTGACCCAAGAATAAAGTGGCAGGAGAAGCTCAGGGTTCTTAAAAGCAAAGTAATGTACATGAGAAGAAGTGCTACCTTAACTATATGTAGATAGTGAATAGGTTTGCATTAAGGCTACTAGCAAAAGGAAAGTCATCGCAAACACTTTTTAGAAAATACTAGCAGAGCGGTCTGGGGGGTCACAAGGAAAACAGAGTGTCAACACTCTCTGTAAGAGGACTTGAGAGGAAAAAGCATTTTGCTATTACCCTAAGCCACAACGTGTTCATATCACACGCAGTATGTAGCCACAATCAGACCAATGTCAAACAAAAGACTGGGAGGAACTAAAAACTGCGTAGAGAGAAGGATGACAGAGATAATCTAAGATGTGAAATGGGTTCAGCTGGAAAGGAATCCACATAGATTAAACTTCAACATGGAAAAGGCACCCTTGTTAGAGGGAATACGACAGAAAGTGAGAAAATAAAAAGGTACTGACTGGTGTCCAAAAAGGTGTATGAGGAACAACCATTCTCCACAGTACCTAAGTTTTCTGAAGATTGTCAAGGTACCAGTTTAAAACAAAGGAATGTGTTAATTTGGGGGGATAATGCATTATTATATGGTGGAACTCAAAGCAGTAGGATGCTAGGGTGGTTAAATGGATTCACGGAGATTAGCCATGTTCACAAAGGATAAGTCCTTAAGTGACTATTTACATGGTATTTCTTATGCAGGCTCTGGTTCAAAGAGTCCTTAAACCACTGTCAGAAGCCGGGACAAAATGCCAGGGAAAATGGTCATTTATACTTTTTCAGGATGTAAATGGCTACCCTCGCTCATCTTGATCATTATGGTTTTGATATTCAAAACTTCATTTTTAACTAAAAAGACAATAATTTCTTTCTTCCTCTCCTGATCCCCCAACACGGTTGTTTTAGTGCCAATATCCTAAACAGGTATCACGTCTTAAACACATTTTTTTGTTGTTATTAACTTTTCAGTTAGACAATTCCACTGACGTTTTTATGCTGAGCAAGCCTACCAATACCTAGCCTTTGTTCTGCGGGTACAGATACCCAACATACAGTTGGCAGAACTGTTCTCTAGACTTACTGACTAGATTCTTCATCAGCTATAATGGGAGCTTACATACCTATCTTACACCCAGACACTGATGTTTAAGCGTAAACATATATGAACTCATTTCCAACCTTAGTACAGCATTCATCTGACTAAATGTGTTTATGTTCAAATGTAGGGCAGCCAGCATGGACACCATTTATAGTCAATGAAGAAAAATGGGCACTCATAGAGGCCCAACTCAATATGAGTGAATAAATTCGATCGAGCAGACCATGTCCTAAAGCCCCTATTTTTTCTATTTCCCCCAGTATGGAGGGAAGAGTTTGGTGAGCTCAGATGAAGACACCCATGCTGTGAAGTTTAACCATTACATCAGCTGAATGCCACCTTCAGTCAGGTTTACACTACTCAGAACAGGTAAGGAAATTCCAACTCTTTCCCAGGTATAAGGTATATATTACACCTGTAAACTGACATGCACCCATACAGACACGCGAGCAAGCACAAAATATACCGATTCCTAAAGTTTGGGATATTTTTTTTTTCTACTTCACCAGGAAATGGAAACATAACTCAATGCAATTCTAACATCAGTTTACTATAAATTCCTAGTCTTTAAGCTAATGGTGAAATAATGCTCCTCTCATTAGTTTAATGATCATATTGTGCTTAATACAAGCTTCCTCCCTCTCTTTTTTCCCCCCTCTTTCATTAACTCAGTCTAATAGTTGCAGAAAATTTGCTTTAACTATGAAGCTGTCAATCTTTTTCTTGTATGTAACATGTCAGCCTGTTATAGCACAGAAATAATGCAATGCATTTATCAGAGTAAGACCTCTTTTCATTTACCGACTCAAAAATTATTTTGAGCTATCTATGACAAAGCGTGTTAATGGAGCACATTATAAGAAGCGAACATTTAGATCATTTACAGATTTTATTTTTTGACTATGATATATGCTTCCTCGTCAGTGTTTGATTTAGAATAATCTAGCCATCACGTGGAAAAACGGAAAGGCAGCTGAAACTGATGCAGAGGAAAGTCATGAGCTCAGACCGAGCTGGCTGGTCCCCTGAGGCACCCAGACAAAAGGCTTTTGCTCATGGCAGTCTGCAGTAACACAGAGCAACAGTAAAGTTGCCTTCTCTCATAATGATGCAGGCTTTTCTTAGGAGCATGAAACAGAGGAAGAAAATAGGCATTTTTATATGCTAGACTTTAGAAGCAAAACCAGCTATTGTATGGGAAGGGGTGAGGGAAAGGAAGAAGCGGTTACAGAGGATGTGTCTGAAAGTGGTCATATGAGACCCATTAGATGCTTAAGAACTCAGATGTGTTTGGTTTGACTAGAAATTTGGAGATACTTTATTCTAGGCATGTGACCTAGTCAGCCTTTCTGTTGGGATCTCCTACATTCAATAGTGCCACATCATCGAAGCTGACATCTACTTGCTATCAAAGGACAGCCCTGCATTTCCATCCACACTGAGTTTGCATTTCAGGCCAGTCCTACCACTGACTGTCTCTTACACCTTTCTGCCTCTTGCTTATGTTTATCTCTACTTCTTCAGAGTTCATACTGCTTTAATAACAGATATTCATCTTTGTCTGCAGTCCTGCCTCTGGTGTGTTGCAGCAGAATTTCCAGAAAAAGCTGCTGTTCCTTTCTTTGGTTCTTCACAAGTAAAGACTTTATTGAAAGAACACCAGCAGCTGCTGAATAAAAACATTGCTTTGGCTGCAGGGAAATTTAAGGGGTTGCTGTGCTTATCCTTTGTTCTTGATTACTGTTCTTCTCCGAGGCTGCCATTCCTGTCCAGGTGTGTTTGTTTCTTCCCTGTTCTCATGAAAACTTATGTTAAGACTATCCCATCTTAACTTCTTCTCATTTACAGTATGAGGAACGCTCCTAAGTGTCCATATCTCAAGCAACCATTCCCGAGACACCTAATCAAGCACTGTGTTCAGTCAATCTGTCAGTAATTTTATTATATTTTGGCCTTTAAAAATGAGGTACTTATGACTCACTTATTCCAATTTTTTTAGAGCTAAACCAGAGTATTAAGCAAGCTGAGAAACTATATCCTTGCAATTCTGAAGTCAGTATTTTTCAACTTTTTGAAACAAGAGGCACTCTTGATCCCAAAATACATGCTGAGGGCCAAAACAACACTTTTCAAGGCTGTAAGAATATGGAAAGGGAGACATTAAATGGAGCAAATAATATCTCAAACTACAGCTGCTCTGCTACATTGGGAAAAAGAGCTGGGCAGGAGACTGCAGGGACCTGAGGATGGCTTATGGCAGCACTGATCCTAACATCAAACTTCATGCTGAGAACAGTACTGCAGGAATGGGAATGACAGACCATTTAGCTGGTGCTACCATTAATCTCTTAGGCCAGCTTGGCAAGCTGATGCTCTTAGGGGAAAAGATACGGGGAGTAATCTAGTTATTCATCCACAAAGGACCCGTGTGCACTTCTGAAATGGTCAAATGAGAGAAGACTCGGGTGCCTTGCTCACACTCAGCAAACTGCTTGTGAGCCTACTATTATCACTTTTCATTTCCTAGAGCACAGACAGGCCTTTAGCTTCACTCACATGGATGGTATCAGTATTTTTAGGACTATGACTAGAGCCTCTGTTACGAGGTCAGATGCTTGTTGCCCAAAAAATACACAAGCAAACAACTAGCCAGCCCCAAACGTGTCTCTTCAGTCAGAGATCAGAAACAAAGACCAACAGCTACCAATAACTCTGTCTTCTGAAACGCACTGAACCAAATAGTTGTATCTACCTCTTCCCTTGCAAACACTGGGTGGGTGTTTTTTTTCCCATTTCACTAGACAACACACACACACTACCTCTTGCACACATGCACACTGCTCTGTCTTTGTACAGCTGAAAACGGATCAGGCTGTTCTTTCACACACTGTTTCAACCAGACTGATTCTGAAATTTTCATGGGGTATTCAAGGACAAAGAAGGAGGGGAAATAAAAAAACAAATTACTGGCTAGCACAGCTGAAGAGCTTCAGCTAGATATATCTCCCTCACTTCTCCCTGAGGTAGAGCTGTGATGGCTATAGCAAGATCTCACACCCTCTGTGATCAACAAAACCTTGTCCTTGCCCTTCCCTCCAGATCCCAGCCTTTCCTTTCTCTCCCCTTTTTTGTAAAAACTTGCGTGTTTTGGAGAGAAGTGATCCATTTTCTAATTCTTTGGTTTTAATTTGACCTACCAGCATCATTCACATGGAGACTGTAGTTTCCAGCAAGGTCTGGAGGAGTGAATCCCATCCCTTATCTTTAAACCTGTCTCTCTCACTCCTGTCTCTCCTCCCTTTTCCCAGGCTTTGGGAGCAGCACAGGATTTCCCCTGAAGTCCACAAAATTATTGTTAGCCCATGACATCCCAGAGGCCAGCAGAGTGTCGCACCTTTGGTCTGGGCTTGGTCTGCTACACATGCACTTCTCTCCACCCACTGCAGGGAGGACAGAGAGAGCCCAGCTAAATCCTGACACCCCCCCCTTCTGCCTCCAGCCCAAACCAGGGGAGTCCCAAAACTGGGATCCAGCTCCCACATCAGGATCCAGACCACATCAGGTGGTCTCTGAACCAGACCACCACAATAGGATAGAGCAGAGGAGGCTCTCTAAGCCTGATTTTAGCCCCCATTCAGTGCCACAGTAAAATCCCTTTTGGCTTATTTCATGTGTGCAGCCAGTGACTAGAAGCATCTGATTAAATCTGAGATCATTTCAGGCATACAGCTGCAAATGAAACAGGCAGCAGCTCCTGCATGGTTCCTCCCACCACACTCAAGACCAGACAAAACTGCATTTTCAGGCACCCGGTGAAATTCACACTGCTCCAGGCACTGGCATTCAGTGGTGAAGAATAACAATTCAAGGGCTATAAACTTGAAAATACCACTTTTCTTCTTCTTGCACGCACCCCTGTATTTCTTTTTCAGCCTGCCTTTTTACACACCGCAGTTCAGTCACATGCCTCTCTTCCTGAAGCGTATCACCTTTGGTCTTCCTCAAATGACTACATATATACACATATATTTACTTTAGCAAGTCAACATGTGTAAATGCCACTGCAGTCAAAGCTGATTGTTTCTCTTTCTTTCCAAAGAGGACAACGTAGTGCAATGAAAAAAGGCACAGAGATGGCCAGCATTGTGCTGCCGTCTATATGTTTTTCTTTCAGACCGAGATGGACAATAAATGCATATCTACTCCTGGTGTGAGGAGTCAGTAGAAGATCAGTGAAGGAGGCCAATGTATCTCAACAACTTTCAAACTTACAATGCCTGCTCCCAAAGCAGCTGAACTCTGACAAGAGCTGTCAGAGTAACTGGCACTGAATTAAGAGATAGGCTAGATGTCTGTATTTTCAGGAGGCTTCTCTTAAGCAAGTAGATGCTGAAGCCATTCAGGAGGACTTGCTTCTGGATTCATACTGATTTTTTTCTAAAATGAATTAATGTTACTCAGGTATTACTGAAAAGAAGGCTGAGGATAAATCAAAGAAACTGCTTTTCATCACAGTGCCAGAGCAATATAGCCTGAAGCATAGCAGACTTGAAAGTGCATGGTATGTTTAGCGAAGTATTGAGAGGAGGCCCTGTATGGTTTTAGCATTTTCTCTTGTATGTGTAACTCTTGGAGGCTTGAGGAAGAATGTTATTTCCCCAAAGAGACACATATGCAAGTTTGCAAAACATTACAGATTATTTATGACCTTTCTGGACAGAGCTGCTCTCCTGCAGCAGAGACCCCTGAGCATACCAGTTCTAGGGGGGATTGCTTTAGAGAAGGACTGTGGTCTTCCACATGCTTCCACAGAGGTTACCGTGTCACAGCATATTAACTGAGCTGTTTGTCACTGTCGTGAGTGATGAGACAAATCAGCGTAATATGGTGGCACTTCACTATCAATAAAGGGTTAGAGTGGGAAGCTCAACTTCTGGCAGCTGGGTAAAAGCTAAAGCTCTGAGGGAACACGAAAGAGAAACATTTACAATATGCTTCTTCCTAAACACAAAACTGCTCGCTTCTGCTAAAACTGTCTTTTCTCAAAACTTCCAGTGAGGCTTAGCAACCATGGAGTTGCATGCTATTGCTTAAACCAAGGTTGAGGAAGCCTTCTCAGAAACAGTTCTTTTATTCCTTCCCTTCTCGCGATGAAATCATGTTGCAAACCTGTGACAAGCCCACAGTTCCGACCTCCTGCTGATGCCAGACAACCACGTTAAACTGATGGTGCTCTCACCCAGCGCCATCCGACTGATCTGCTTCACCCACGTGTGCTGCTGGAGAGTGAACTCGTGGCCCAGCTCTGCCCATGAGGTGGACCGAGAGGCTGGGATCGCATGCCTGCCAGCTAAAGGGAAACGGGCTTTTCAGCCCCCCATACTCCAAGGCAAAGGAGGAGGTTTCAAGGCCTGAAGCACTGAATGGTTGCCGTTTGATGGAGAAAGAAAAAGGGCTAGGAGATGTTCAGGTCAATTTGAAATTGTTATCAAACACCCAAACACTAAAACGTCTGAAGATATTGTTTGCAAGAAATGCTGCATGCTCAATCTGAAAGCAGTGTTGCACGACCTGTACAAAGGGCCTACCTGACATCCATGCCATGCCCAGCACAGTCCAGCGGGAGAACTTCTCGGGTAAGAAGCAGCTTGCTTTGGGAAGGAGAACTCAGACTGTTGAGCCGTGGAGGGAGAAGAGAAATTTCAATACAAGCTCTGCATGGCAAAGCCTAGGAAGCAAAGGAAGAGATTCACACAAGTTTTTCAAGTAGCATTAGCAAATTGCTCATTGTGTTCACGTAGTAGATTGCAGTACTTTAGAGACGACTTCATCTCTGCCGAGAAAATGCTGAAAGAGTCCTTAACAAGAGCTAGTTTGTAATCTTTTTAAAAACTGCTGGCCCTTAGAAACTCAGAGTGGATATTCCCTGCATCTGTAACAGGCTTACCAGTCATCCTCTGCTCTACAATGGTTTTTGGCCACTTTATGCTTAAAGCAACCTAATGATCTTAGCTGCAGGACAAGTTTCTTTAATGCAAGTGCTAGAGGTCAGCGCTCGTGGCAAGCAGAGGGAGAGTCAATGTGAGGCTGGCAGGTCGCTTGGCACATGGACCGGAGACACGTGCAGCCTCAGCTGAAGCAGCAGGGAGGAGAAAAAGCTGCCAGAGGAAGCTCTGGAAGAAAATCAGAATGGCAATTCCTCTCCACTTGTCTGCAGCAAGGGACACAGTTTTGTGAGTTGCCTTTCTCCAATCCACCGGGATGGCTGCTTTGTGGAAAACACATATTTAACAAGCGTTCTCAAAATCATATCTTTTAAGCTCTTTTTTAGCTGGCAGTCCTGTATTCCCTCCCCACCGCCAATTCTCAGCCAGGTTTTTAAACAGCTGTCTTTAAACTTTTGGTGCTTCAGGTTTCTCTGCCAGACGTGGTCAAGTTTGTGCCCATATCTCTTGCTCATAGAGTCTGATCTGCCAGTCTTGTCCAAATTATGGACAGTGCTTGTCCCTGTGGCATTCCTGTATGTTGGATTTTGTCCAAAAGCCTCTGCAGAAGAGAGATACCATATACGCACAAAGGCATCATCAAAGAGCACTTCACATACACCAACTATATCCCTTTGTCTAGCTATCGCATCGCATTTCCTTAACCATCTGGTCTCTTTGACTGTGTCCAGTCTGCTAGATGAACTGAATTCACTTAAATTACCTTTTTTTAAAAAGCTCTAAAATATTAGGCATTGATTGAATTCCACAGGCCAACGAGTACAGCTAGCAGAACTATTTGCAGTTCATAACTTACCTCGTTTTGTTCCTGTTCATAAATTATCCACAAAGGACTTTGATTTTTACTAATCTGCTCATTATTCAAAGCTCTTGGGCAAAAAAATTAATGCAAACATATTTCAACATATGGATTCTGTCTGTGGGCTAGTCAGTGCAGCTACCTCCTTCACTACCTATTATTTATGGCCTGCGAGTGATCAATTAAACAACATGGCATTCCCCACACCTTGGCTGGATGTTTGTCCATTGAGACTCTTTCTCACACAGAAAAGCCATTCTGCTTTGTCCGATACATCTCATTAAATCAGCTTCATGTTTGAGGTATCAATTGCGAGAAACTTATGGAAACCAGAGTAGTAGAAAGTGGGGGTGGTTCATGTTGCCTCAGTCATGAGCATAACCCAGTTCCCTGTCTTACCTGTGTTCACAGACCAGAGTTATTTTCCGCAGCTTCCCAGACGACTTATTCCATAACATACAAGTCAATAACACAAATTATGGGTAGAGAAAGACCTGACTAAACAAAGATTCATTGCCTTTTACATACTGTCCTGTTTCTTTGTAGTATACCCCACCTTGTTTAGAGCTAGCATGGATACCTCTACATGAATAATGCAGATATATCTACAGTTTATACCAAAAATGATAAAAAGATAGGTGGCATGTTTTGTTCATTTACAACAGAACAGGCAAAGTAATTACCCAAGTGAAATGAGGCCACCAGGAACAATTTCCCAGCGCACAGCACCAAGCTGGTTTCAGTAGCCACCCTCTGCAACATCCTCCATCCAGCCTTTCCGCAGGATTGCCTGGGCACGGCTCACTGGGGCTCTGGCAGCACTCAGCGAAGCCTCCTCAGTCCTCACGCTCCTGAGTGTCTTTGGTCCAAATAGGGCTTCACACCAAAACTAAAACATCTGTCCCTTCATAAAGTTATGATTTCTAAGAGATTTTGAAGCAAGGCAACAGTTACCCACCAGTTTCTGGGGAGGTTTTACTTCTTATTTTTTCAAACTAGACAAGAGAAGAGGCAGTCAAAGGGCTTTTATACCTTTTTACACAGCAGTGATAAAAGCCACCAAAATCATAATAGCTACCTGCTTCTTGTTTAAAATGCTCTTGCTTGGCTTTGGAAAAGAGAAAACAACTCTTTAGTGTCATTTTGATCAGCACTGCCACCATCTGCACAAGCCTTAACTCATACAGCAGGGATTTGCAGACAAATTTCAACCAAGGCAGCACCAACAGTGTGTTTTCAGAGCTGACAGAATCAAAGAATAAGGAATTAAACAAAGTGATTCACTGAAAAGCTGAATTGGATGACCCATGTTGCCAATCCATTGCTGCAAAATCTTTCACAGAAAAGCCTGATAGGAGAAAAAAAGAAAAAAAAAACACAAATGAGAAAAAAAAAAGTTTCCCCAACACAATCAGACTGCTCAATGGGAAAGAAAGAGACAGAGAAAGCACATGTGTTTATCTAGTGCATCGGTGAGCTGTAGCTCTTCTTCCAGACTCAATCAATACATTTTCTCCTTAAATTCCCCTGTCCACTGTACAGAAGTCAGCTATGTTTGTTTACTAGCAGATAACCATCTTAATTAGACTACTGTATTGAAGCCCTGTTCTCAATGAGCACAGAAATAGTTTTGTTTCCTCTGGCATTGTTTTCCTTGGAGGTGTCTCTTGCTAAACAGAATCTTTTTCTGTTTAATGAAACAGAGTAATGCAAATGCCATCCTGTGATTTTTGTGCCTGTGTCACTCCCACTCAAGTGAAACTAGACAGGACCCAGTTAATTAGTACAAGCCATTAAAATCAAAGAAAAAAGCAGCATTAACTGCCAGCTTATTTATTTCTAAGATCTCATTTCCACAGCATCGAATCAAGTAAAACAGCACCCAATTTTTTATGTTTTGAGCATGGAGCCTGTGCACACCGCAGGCAAATTCTTGCAGAAGCCATAGTAACTTGAGAAGCGGGTCCTGAGTTATCAAGCAAGCTTTTCCAAGACCAGCATGTCCACTATGCAGGAATGTTCACACAGAGCCCTGGGCCATGTGCTGCTGTTAGAGGGCTAAAGCATTATACCACAAGAGTTACCGTAGCCTCGTGGCTAGCCCAGGCCGATTCCCAACACCAACAGTGCTTGTCAACCGGTATTGAATTCAGTAAAGATTCGCCTGTATGAGAAGGCAAAACCTGACCCCACGCTGTCATATCCTACTGAAGAACTATTACTTCTCATACACATGCTCCTTTTTTCTGATCCTCAACATGTACTGCATACCAATCATGTAACAAGTACCTATAGGGCACATTTAGGGGCACAGAAGCACTATACTCTGCTTACAGTTCACAGCACACCTCACACAAACTCCTGGTAAGGCAAGAAGGTGAGAAACTACTTTTGAAACTGTGGGAAACTTGCTTTTCCTGGGACAAGTTTTCCATGGTCATAGGGCCAGTGCCCTTCTGTTCTTTCCTCCTTTCTTCTCAAGAGGGCTATGAATAGAAGAGTTTTTGGGAAAGAAATGTAGAGCCCTCCCTCATCCCTTTTTTGGACAAAGCTACTGAAAGTGCAGGATCACATTCCTCCTCCAATATCTTCCATCTGCATGTTAAGTCCTTCTTCAGGAAGGAGCCCAAACACGATAATCGGTCATTTCAGATCTTCACCTCTTCAGCAATAAGGAGCAACAAGCAGCAGTACCAGAGGAAGAACCATGGCAAGACACCCACCAAAAGAAAAATACCTTTCATGAAGTCAGTGACTGGGACAAGCGATTGGGGGGGGGGGGGGGG
>JANZLQ010000031.1:9448786-9538078 GCA_026212715.1 Elanus axillaris | reverse complement strand
GGGGGTTAGATTGACAGTGTAAGGTATAGGACAATTCGTGCCTTCTAAATCTGGGTATTTCTGTGTGAAGCAAGGAGTCACGAAAGCTAGCAGAATATTTCTATTAAGAGCATGCTTTGATGGCTGCCATTTTTTCCCCTCAAAATCATGCTCTTGCCACCTGAGAAACTGTAGGCTTTCAGTGCAAGTTAAGAAGATTGGCAGAAATTCTTACTCAGTCACTGGCTTTTCTTGAAAATTGACTCGAGCAAACTGCTAGCTTTTTCACAGTCACAATCTAAAAATAACATGAAGCAGATTAAGGAAGACAACATAACAAGTTCTGCAGAGTCGTAGTCAAAGATCCAGGTTAAACAGCTATTCTGGTGTACACTTTCCATCACTGTTCACCCTAGCAGACACGCAAATATTAAGGGGTGGATAATATTTTTCCACACAGTTTTAGCATCCACCAAAGCAGGTGGTGATGCCAGAAAAGCACAGGTTTCAAAGTAGGCACGTCCCACAACATCTGCACGCTGTCTCTAACCCAGGACTTCCACTCCACTTCTCCCCACACCTCTTGTACCACACACAGCGCTGGAGACAGGAACCCAGCCTCTGCTTGGCCAAGAGCCTTCCTTCCCCACTTTGTGCTGACACCAGTCTAAACGTGGGCACTTTGCAGGGCCACTGCCTATAGACATTGGGAAATGGAGCAAGAAGGTCAATTCAGTGAACTGACGTGTCATACTCAAATATTCACGTTATAGCACCTGGGGATTGTATGTTTATTTTGCACCTGATCCAGCAGCCTTATTATTATGTTGTATCCATTAAGACTATTGTGTACTAAATAGTAGGAAGAATAATAAATGCATCTGTTTAAGAAAAGAAAAAGTTGAATTTTGTTTTCTCAGCAGCCTTGAAGCTGCACAATGAATGTTTGCCAATCCAAACACAACGTTTACTCATCTGTCCTTTACTGCAAGCAGTTATGATCATAGAAATAATTGGATATTCTTCAGCTGCTCCCCACTCCAATTTGTTTTTTAATTAGTACTGATTCCAGAAAATTAGGTGGCTAGATTTTTCAACACTGTATGCTTTTACGTGCCGTGATATTATACAGTGACATGATCAAATGTCTCTTTCTGGCCCTGGAATATTGCACCCACGTCTGTCCTCTTGCTTTCCATCCATGGTCCAGTGAAAGCAATTAGAAAATGAGTAAACCCGTTTGTATCCTAGTCATGCCCATGGGCACAGATGTGATATGGACTCTAATGACAAAGTTTAAATGAGATCATACATGACTCCCAATATCTTGGTCAAAAGCTGAATAAAGTTAGCTTTGTTCTCAGACATCATCAAGCTAACAAAGTTCAGTTCCACTTACAAATGAATGCAGGCAGCACGTTTGCCTTGTTATCCTCCTACCCTTTCACATCTGCTAAAGAATCCCCCAGCTCTTCAAAGTCTTTTTTTAATTTTGCCTAAGCTTTAATATGGTGAAAGCCAAGTGAATTTTACAAATTTGAACTGGGCTCTGCTTCAATCCCATAGCAATTTCAGTCCTTCATTTTTTTTTTTAAAAAAAAAAAGTCATTTCTTTCTATTTCTCCCTCTTCCCTTTGCACGTGTTAAAATGACTGTACATTGGTCTAGAAACTAGTGTTTGAAGAAGGACTTAGGGCTTGGGAAGCCCCAGACGTCAGATACCACTCACAGCCATCCAGCTCTCTCTGGACCCTATGTACAGGGAAAGCATTTCCAGCTCCATCCCTGTGAGGATACAATAAACTTGGTAATTCCCCATCTCTGCACTGACTTGTGTGGCATCAGTTACATGGCCCAGTAACCCAGAACACAACAGTGCACAACATGCAGACCTTTCAGACTTTCGGTAGCTCTTTAGCTAGGAATAATAATAATTCATTTTGAATGACAATGCACATAGAGATCATGAGGATTTATTGAGTATAACCTACTGTAGTCTATCCATCAAAGTGACACTCAGTTGCTTACAAAGTTCTTGTGCTTACTGTACTTAATGAACACTTCACAAGTTCCTGCAGTATTATTTTTGCCTAATGGTAAAGCCTCTTGTGTGATTCTTAGGGACGCAGAGGAAATAATACACAATAAGCAGTAAAGGCCTGAGCCCTTGGTAATCACAGCACATGCTGATGTTTGATCGATACTGCTCATGTATCATCGTTTCCCACTTGCTCTTCCCACAACACATGCTTTAAAATTAACATCTTCATGGCTATTTTGCAATGGAATTTCATGACCTGCTGCAGAGCAATAGGGGAACACAGTCCCCCTCTACTTCCGACTGCCAGCTTCCCTTGAGTGGGCATCAGAAGCACATCTTCTGCTTTGCTTGAAATGTGAATGGCTGCAATAATTATTTCCTTTCTTTCTGGGGACAGAAACTCAGAGTCTTCTCATTTCCAGCTTTGTCTCTATCAACAGCCCTACAAATAAATGCTAAGTAAAATTCCCCCTAGGGTCAAACAACTAAAAGTAAGAAACTGGTTGTCTTCTCTTAAGCTGTTACTGCATACCCTTGAAGATGTCTCTTATCTTCCCTTCATCATTATTCAAGTCCTCTCATCCTTGTCTCCAGTTTCCTTCTGAATAAATGATTCTGTGACCACCCGTTTTCCCTCTTAGCTCTGTCATAAAGCAAAGGACAACTCTTTTGCACTCCCTAACTCTTACACTGGCCACCTCTCATTTTCATTGTTAGCGAGATAACTGCCAGGCCAAGTCAAAAATCCTCCTACCTACAAGTCCTGGAAGTCAACCACAATGTCCGCTCTGCTTTTCCTCAAGCTTATGATCAACATGCAGATGTGGCCTCTTGGGACAACATGCCCGTTTCCACAGTCCTCATTCAAGTTCAAAATCTCTAGCAATCCTCTAGCAGATCCACCCTGTCCCTGTCCCAGGAAGGGACAGTGACCCTGGAAAAACAGTGACACCGACATAGATCGGAGAAAAAATTCAAAGAGAAGTTCCCTTTTCATCTGAACAAGCACATACATCCCCACGCACCTGGAGAAGGATGGCCATTAGATAGCTACTGGCACAGCTGCTTAGCCCCAGAGGTAGACAAGATCCTTTAGCCACCCCTGCCACCCTACGAGCTCAAGACAAACCCAAATCCTCCCACCACCGTCAAAATACCATTCTCCTGTGGAAGGAAAAAATAAGCCTCTTGAATTGGAAAATTTCAGTTCTTTTCCAAATTTTTAGCAAGTCACAACAGTTTTCCTGCCCATTTAATATGACGAAGGCTTGAGCGACACAGATCATCTGAGAAAACACCTATATGGCCCTGCCCACGTAGCTTGGTAATCAACACTTGCTGGAGATGTCTCAGCAGCTTCTCTCTGTTCAATGCAGAGCATCAGCTATAACAAAAGTGTTCTAGTGAACAGCCTATATTTGCTAATAATTACTGCTCATATTTCTCTGGCATCTGTACAAGCTGAGCAGCTGCAACAGGGACGTTTCTCCCAGACTACCCTATAGCCTCTGATCTAAACCAAGCAGATGTGAATTGACTGTCACTGCTGTGGCCCCAAGTGTTCCTGCCTACACTACCGAAACAAAGAAGAGTATATGCAGCCACCATTATTGCCTTTCTCTGAATGACATCTCTCTCCTAAGATATTCTCTTTTTTTAATACAGATTCTTGTATTTGGTGAACCTAACTCAAGTTTGTGCCTAGCTTCAAGACAACTGAACTGGTGTTTCCCGGTTAAAATCCACCACAAAATAATTTGTCTGAGCATCTTCCAAATTCTCTCCATAGCCAAAAACAGGGGAGGTAGCACCTTTGTCTGCAGAGAAAAGTGGGGGCCACGCCAGTCACATAAAAGATGCCAGCTAGAATAAGAAGGTACGTGTCCTGAAAATATTTGTATGTAGGTCAGAGAGTCTTTAAATATGCATTGAAACAATATTAATGTCACTGACCTGTCTGATCACAAGTGCAGCTGCTGCCTCAAACCATCTTGAAATTGTTTTTTCTGAGTGCAACTATCTGCTGCCCTTCAAAACCTTTCTTTATCTGCAGAGGGGTGGGGGGAAATTATTTACTATCAGATGTTCAGGTATATTTACTGTTCTTAATAAAAAAGGAAACTTTAAAAAGGACACTTAGTTTCCATGTAATGGCCCCAAAGGTTTATCACTGGAGACGTCTGGCACCAGAGCTGAGGGGAAGTTTGTGTTGCTGCTGCTCAGCTGTGTTTTGCCTCAGGTTAACTCGTACTTTCTGTTCTGGTGCAGCGAACCTCCTGTTTTTCCATGAGCACAAAACACTTGCTTTCCTTGGGGAAAAAAAAATAAAGACAAAAAAAGAAAAAACCAGCCAAAAAAGCCCCATATGTACAGAGACAGCAAAGATTACTTGTAACTGCCATAATTTAAGGGCAAAAAGAATCCTCTTATCTCACCTGCAGAGTGGATTTAAAAAATGAGAGCAAGAAGAGAAATGACTTGCTGAAAGGAAGTTTTGGAGGACATTATTAGGGTCCAAATATGGATTTATGTGGCCTCCATGCAGCACTCTGATATCTTGTATGCACTTTGGCTTAGACAGGTATTGAAAAGGAACTGGAGTGGATACGACTTCATCGCCAACACGCATTCAGTCATGACATCTTTGTTACATGTTCACTCCGTGCCCGGTAAAATGGTAACTTCTCTCCACACTGGGGTCTTAAATGTACAGTGAAATGGCTAGGAAATTATTTCTATAAATATTTGGGGCAGGGAGGAGGTGCAAGCGTGTCTATTCCCAAGCATACTACATCTGAAGTATACTACGTCTGTGTTGGTAGAAATCATGCTGCAAAGGAGAAGGCCGGCTTCTCCCTGCATAGCATCATCAGTCATTTGCTTCTGTGCAAATTGAGTGAAAATACAGTAGTTCAGTAATGGTGGTGCTTTAAGCAGAACTATTCACATAAGTATCTCCAGGTATTATTGGCTGGGAGTAAAACTCATTCCTGAGGGCATAAACTAACCCCCATCAATGTAAATATGTCAGTTCAGTGGCATTGCCGGTGATGCAGACATATGAAAACAGCTGGATTGGATGCATATGTTCTTCTATAAAGAAGATACCTCGCAAGAGAAAAAAACGACATCGCATCCACTATATAAAGAATTTCTGCTGGTAAAATAAATACGTGCTTATACACACAGACAAGTATATGGCCTGTGGCATAACAGAACAATTTTACCTCCAAGTATCCCCAGAAGGGTTAAGCAAAACAACCTTTGCACATGGACAAGCCCTAAATAAGGAACACCTCTTCAGGAAGATGCCAGGCTACAATATCAGCATGCAATTAAGGAAGGTGGTAATCCTGCTCATCTAACCATGCAATTAGGATAATGTCACTTTCTATTTCCTCTCTGTTAAATACTTTGAGATCCTCAGATGAAAGCCCTGTACCCGCGCAGAGCATTTTTACCTTCATCAATGAAGCAGATGGCGTGTGGTACGCTTGTTTGTGTGTGAACCCTGTAGTCATCACTGTTGTAATTAGCTAAGAGTCATCTCCCACTCTGCTGCAAGCTCTGCTGTTTGACAGCGTTCGGTAGGGGCTGGCATTTCCGCAGGAGCAACTCTATCTTGGTGGCATGTACTTACACTGCTTCCATCACTGTCGTAGCCATGTAACTACGTTCTAGGAGCGTTGTGCATATATAGTTGAAACACAACGCGACAAAGGTGTACATCAACTAATGAAGACTAGAGGAGACTTTGAGAGGCCACCTTGTCCAGTGCTCTGCTCTGAGCAGGATCAAGTACTTTTAAGCGTTTCTCAACCAGTTAGCCTAACCTCTTTTAAAGACTTTCAGTGACAGAAGCCCACATCTTCCTCAAGAAGTGTTATCTTGTACTAAATATGAATTTTTCTAATATCCAATCTTGATTCCCCTTGGTGAAATACATGCCCTTTTTTTCTCATCTTCTTTCATAAAGAATTTTTTCCATCCAAGGCCCTTACTCTTTGCAGCTATTTTTGTATACTTGAAGCTTATTGTATTGGGTACATTGTATTCTTTTTCATTTCACTGAGAAATACGTGAAGCACTACGTTCCTCTTAGTTCCCTCCATCTTTCTGCTGCAAGGCCATAGCTGAATAAAGGGAACATTGGAAAAGAAAAATAAAATAAATAAAAAAATTAAAATCAGGCATAGGACCTATCTTTCAAAGTAATTGCTGTTCAGCAGACCAAGGCTGGAAAACAAGCATAAATGTGTTCTAATTATATCAGCCCGAGTTGTGTTTTGGGTTTATTCACATGAACAGGAATTACAGTGCTTCTGCCTTTGCCAACAGGAACAAAGCACCTTGAACCAGACGTGGATATATCTAGACAAATAAGACTAAATATATTAGTGATACTGACTGTGTGACAATCCACAAATAAGCACAAAAAGAAACTTTGAAACAAATTTGAGTAACTCGTATAAACATCAGATGCAAGGACAAGGAAGAGGGTCAGCTGCCCTTTCCTCACAGCATGATGCATCCATGCAAATGCTCAGGACTCCTTTTGCACCTTAGAGCACCCATACCCTGTAATTAACTCCTAAATTATGGAGATTTTATACGTCTAAGTAGTTCTTAGTCAGTGAGTCATTCACTTACAGGAACATTACCAGTATTTGTAATTCGAGTTCTCCAGTTGCAATTATTACTTTTCTCCTTGAAGAAAAAAAGCAATGCCTTAGACAAAAGAAAAGTGGCAGGACTTTGCTCTGCTCTGTCTTTTACTGGCTAATAATTCCTACAGAGGAAATTAATTGCTGGGCTGAATCAGGCAGTAAGTCTGTTATGCCCATACCTTGTCTCTGACGGGTACCAACAGCAGGTGCTTCATATTGTCACAGACAGTCACGCAGTTATGTTCCCATAGAGGATGTTTCTTGCAAAACCGAGGCACTTAGGACTCGTTAATGTCTTGAAGCAGGAGGGTTCAGATCTTTAATAGTTACTTAATCCCAGCTAGTGCAGCTACAGACAGACATTCACCTCAGTGGAGTCCTCTCCAAGTCAAATTCAGTACCTAAGTAACAGTGTCCAGAAGCAGCGAGTTTCACAGCTCAAAAGGAAGAGGTGAAAAAAAAAACCAATGTGTATTTTCATATAAATTTTCACAGTTTCCTCCTTCACTTTACCAAGTTATCTTCGTTTCTGATATAACAATAAAAGGTAAAAAGAAAGGTCTAAATTATCCCTTTAAATATTTCCTTACCTTAGATATTTTTATTTTTCGTTACAATCTATTTGATCAAGTCCTAAAATTTCTACTGCTTTCCTAAGATATTTTACATCTTAAATCCAAACCTGTGTAAAGAGCTACCCTTAGTATCTTGTGGGTAATTTCCTTGAATAATTTCACTAAGCATCAAGACCTCAGGAAGTTCTCTAGTCTATCTTCTAGTCAAGCATGGATCAACTTAACCAAAATCATTCCTTATTTGACTTATTTGCTCTTAAAACCTTCAGGAAACAGATTTTAATAAGGTCCATGGGTAGACAACCCCAGTGCTTAACTGCTGGAAAGCTTTTCTCAATGTTTACCCTAAATTTCTCTTGCTGCTGTTTAAACCCATCACAATTTGCCCTGTTCGTATGTCATTACACACCTGGAGTGCAAACAACTGCCCCTAAACCAGATTGTCTTACGCACCCTGGCCCTGTTTTGGCCACTGAGTGGTTTCAAATGACCATTAGAAGCACAGTGAGCGATTTCTGCTCACGCAGTTGCAGCATGCACAGGCACAGCCTCGGCAGCGATGCAACGGCTGCGGAGTTAAGCGTGCACCATGACCTGACCTCCATTCAGGCACAACCCTCTGCACCAGGTCCATCTTCCAAGATGACGTCCTGAGATCCACGCTGTCTGGACACTGTATTTGCAAGGGCCAAACCCAGGTTCTTCAAGTGCTATTCAGTGGAAAGCCAGACTCGGTCATTGACCTGAGCAGAGAAACAGACACAAAATTCACGTTGTGTCTCTGTCCTCCTCTGTGACCAAGTACATCCTGCCTGCCT
Organism: Elanus axillaris; assembly: GCA_026212715.1. Lineage (NCBI taxonomy): Eukaryota > Metazoa > Chordata > Aves > Accipitriformes > Accipitridae > Elanus > Elanus axillaris. The sequence continues at coordinate 9,529,998 of JANZLQ010000031.1, read as the reverse complement.
GGATTGCTCTTAACATATACAGTGAATCTAGTGCGAAGTGTAGAATTGTTGGGGCAAAAAATAATCTCAGCTTAAGGCAAAAATAATTCATTTGGGATGATGTCAAAAAGGCTCATTTCTATTTTAAGTTTTCCCTCTCTTCAACTCCTCCTTATTTTTTTAAATGAACATATCAAAGTGTCAAAAAAGAAGTTGCTTGGGATTAGGAAAAGATAGCATCTTCTCTCAAGAAATAACATGTTCCTTGGAGAATATCAAAAGAAAATACTGTAACTTTCTCAGAATATTTTTTCAGAAACAAAAAAGGAATGACAAAATGGTCTCAAAAAATGTACAAGATCCTTTGTCACCAAACATATTCAGACGCAGCATTTGCCAGAAAATGTATCATAAGAAAGAAACCTGCCAAGCTTCCACGTTTTGGCCCATGCTACCTGCTTGTGCTAAACAGGAGTGACACTTTGCTTTTCAAGACCTAAATGGCCGTACAGCAAGATGAACACACCACGAAGAAATGAAGTCACTTACCAGCCACAGCCGCTGTTGTTCTGGAGTTGTTGGGTTACTCCACATAGGCATCCCGTGGTCTAGATAGTATTTCCATGTTGATCTTGGAGCCATGTGAAGTCAAGTGGCCTTACACCAGCTCTCGGTGCTTTGGAGTCGTCTTTTTCTCCTGTGTGGAGTAGATATTGCCCTAAGAAGCTTTATACTGCTGCCCCAAGCAAAAGCGAAGGCTGATGGTTACCCAAATGCAACAGTGTTTTAAAGTGCGCTGTATTATTTATGTACGTACATCTACATCTGGGTTATTGGTTAGTTTATGGGAGAGATCAGCAGACCGGAACACATTAAAACGTGAGAGTAGGCTGTCGACCTGGGAAACTCTGATAGTCTTTCGAAGAAAGTAATTCTATTACACTATAGTATTGCTAATTTTTCCACATATTCCAAATAGAAGTGAAACACTGTCGAACACCTCATAAGGTCTTAACAATTACAAAGGTCCTTAAATATTGATGTGAATTGAATGGGTCATTTTATTTGGGGGTTTAGCAGTATTTTACCTTTTATTACTTTGAGAGTACTCAGATATGGAAACGGGAGCAGGATGTATTATTATTATGGGTAAATCACCAGAGAGAGGAATATGAAGAATAAATTGAAATCCAAATCTCATACACAAATTATTATTAACACTAATTTCCGCATATTACAAAGCAGCTTCTTTGCATGTATGACATTGCCTTTTGCACCCAAACATGACTTTAATTAAGATCTAACTTATTCATGACTATAATTCAGATCTAACTGCTAGTCTAGTTGAATGAGTGTAATTAGTCCCAGAGGGCATATCTAAGAGAACTAGGTTTTCCTTTTCATCTCTACATTTAGGCAAACACAATAGATGCTGGAAGATCAGTCTGAGAACCTGGAAATGTAAAGAGCTTTACAGAGCTCGTGGGGAAATTCTAAACAAAAACATTGTTAAAAAGGACTTCCATAAAGGCTCATTTAGTTTAATTTATTCTTGCAGACTACGCAATAGGACTGAAACAATGGAGATGATTAACCAGTGTAAAGCTGATAAACAAGGAAACCATTATGGAAAGTTTATTAAGAAATAGAACCATATAGGTTCGTTTAGCCCATCCACCTATTACATTAAAAGGGATTAATGAGGTTGGTATTCATTTTTGTTCCCATCCTGCAGCGACTACAAATAAACCAGACTCCTGCGTAAGTTGACGCTGGCATAATGACATCAGAAGAAGGTCCTACCAAATACTCTCTATTTATTAAGCATTCGTTATCCTGGTGTCCCGATCCACAGCATACTCTGCCCGGAAGGCAAAATAATGAAGACAAATTAGTCCATATGATTTGTTCTTTCTTCTAACACATCATCCAACCCCTACAGCTGCTTTGCTTTTCACCCAACTCCTTCTCCCCACCCACTTCACAGCACCTTTGCCCCTTACCCACAAGGCAGTAACTTCACCCTCCCCTGCCAAACCACTCCTCATCCCCTCCCACTGTCTGTTTCCCAGTGGAAACTGGTTTTGCAGCCAGGACCTGCTCAGTTCCCAGCTGCAGCATTCTCAAAAGAGATTCTGAGGCAGACTGCAAGGAATTGCTGCTCAGCCCTGGCTTAAATCTCCATGCCATCTCTCTTCCATGACACTGTGCTTTGTGACCCACCCGTTCAGAAGACAACACTTTCATTCTTGTACCCTCAAACTCTCCTCTGGGTTGGTCACTGGTCATGTCTGAACTGCACAGTTCTATAGGCTGAGCCCTGGGGACTGGTGCTCTTCTGACTTTCACAGCTGACTTTTATCCTGTCTGGAGCAGGGACACAACCAGGTGCTTGAGGTCTTCATGCTGTGCTTGAGAAAAGCCAAACTCAAGAGAGCTTCTGGTGGAACAGACCATCCCATGCCCACCCTAATTCACCCTCTGGTCCAGCCAGAGGACTGAGAGCTAAGGCACAGAATGTTTTGCTGGTCTTACCAGGGATAAAGCAACTTCTTAGCACAAGCACTATCACGTGCAGTCGGCCAACTTTGGTCTTCAGAGTGATGTAGCCCTGAGCATCACTATGTAGATGATAGCAACTATTTTCCTTTTTAAATTCAGTGGAGAAGAAACTTCACATTTCCCAAGAATAAATCCACCAACACAGTTCCCAAAGTTCAATGACAGACAAGCACTGCTTTTTAGAAACATGCACATGTTCTTAATACTCATTTGAAGTAAATAGGGCTTGGTACATGCCTAATTTCAAGCATATGGTAACCGCCTTCCTAAACAAAGACTTCTCTTAGTATCTGGAAGTGCAACGTGTTTTGAAATGTTTTCAGAGGGAAGAAAAAGAAAAACAAATACAGTCAATTTCACAAGGAAAGAGGTAAGTTGAACTCACTGTGTAAGGATGGCAGCTAATGCAGGAGGCTCATAAGGCCACTCTCAACTGATGTGCTGCCTTTACGGGACGCATTATTATATGGCTGTTACGTGAACTTGGATCGCATTTGATAAAACTTGGAGAGGTTCTTTTAAAATTGTATTTCAGGATACATACATACACAAAAAAAAAAAGCCAACATTTTAGCCAATGTTTTGGAGTGAACTCAGTCAAGCAGGTAATAAAAATCAGGGTTTGATTCTGCTCTCAGCATGCTTTTCCACCTATGTGCTTCCACCATTTTCACTAATTTTCACCTTCATATATAAAAAGACAATCAAACTCTCAAGAGAGTAATCATTACTTTAGTTGTTTGCCATTCATCACAAGGGCTCTGTTAAGAATAAGCGTGACAGGTATTCAGTCAGTCGTGAACAGAAGACACTTATTTTGATCTCAATCCCAAACCAGAGAAGAGCATTCAAAGATTAATAGGAAGATGTAAGGCTTGCTTAATTTCCAGAGGCATTTCTGAATTTTTACATCCCACACAACCCTACCAAGGAAAGACAAAGACACTTTAGGAGGAGGTAACTGGATTGTGCTTACTAAATTGCTTTTGACTCAGTGAGGTTTTAAGGTGATGTACTGCCTCAAATGACAAGTATTTTTTTCTAAGAAACATTCAGAACAAAGCATATATGAGGTTCTTCACAGTAATTGACCCTACACAGTGCTAAAGGAAAGTTAAATCTGAAAGAGGACTAAGAGGCTGAAAGATCAGAAATAGCATTTACATTGCCACTTGCAACAAGTTCGAGCTGAAGCTGTACCCCACACGCCCTTTATCGGGGGTCGCACGACGGACATGAGGCTTAGCAAACTTTTGTGTACATAGTAATAGTAGTATCCTGCTTGACATGCAAACTCGGACAGCTTGTGCGTGCTGCGTAATGAAAGACAACAGAGAGTAAAAAATCTGAGAGGAAATAAAACCCTATTAGATTATTTATTTCATCCCCTTACCACTATAAGATTTCACTCTATAATAATTTCATATCATTTATTCTAGTCTAGTTTAAAAATGCCTGGGGTGAAGAAGCTTCCCCTGGGATATTATTCACAGCTTGATAGATCTCAGTATGAGGAAGCATTTCCTAATACAGGAGGCTCATGTTCCCCTTTGAAATTCCATCCCCCTACTCCTGGGCACCCACCCTAAATCAATATTTCTTTTCCTTCCTTTATTCGTCACCTCCAGGTTTCTGCAACCCACTCCTCCCTGCTCCGGTTTAAAAATCCCTCAAGCCCGGAGCGGTTTTAATCGCTCCCAGCAGCAGGAATCGGCTCATCCCAACACCTCCGAGACTTTGTGCCTTTTCCCCGGGTTCTTCGTGACCCAGAGCCCAGCGCAGGCACCGGCTTTAATTTTGCCAGGGCTGTACAGGGCCGTCCAGGCTGTTAAATTAGGTACAATTAGGCGTGAAATCCACTTCTGCTGCCCATGCCTTTTGCTGACAGGCTGGCAGGTGGCAGTGCATCCCTAGGAATGAGCTCGGCCGCTGCGATTGCTGCTTCTCATGCACATGTTTGGGGGACGGTGCCTTTTTCTTCTCCTCTTTCGCTTCACATTTCTTCCTTGTCTTTTTTTTTTTTTTTTTTTCCTTCCTAATCTCAAAGAATTTTTTCACATTCCTTCATTCATTTATGGAAAACAATAAAAAAGGTGTTTCAGATCCTGACTGTGCATGTTCAGGTATAATGATATTTTTAGTTTATTCCTAAAGATGCTCTCTCCTTACGGACATTGGACAAAGTTAACCCGCAAGGTCAGTAAGAGAGACACCGAAATGAATCAAGCTATTTCGGACAAAAGATGAAAGGAGAAGGAAATCTGAATTAACAATCTTGCTGATGCAAAGGATATCAGCCAGCTAGCTCAGTCTGCCACGGAAATATGCCTTGCCGGTCTGATAAAAGAGTAAAACCTTATCTTGTTTCTGCAGGAAGCCTGGGTGAGACTAAATACACTGCAGGAGAGGAGAAAAACAATGCTGATGCCATTCGTGTGTTGTCTCACCCCAGGCAGGGAGTGCAGCCTCCGCTCCAGGTAATGCAGACAGTTTCTTAGGGAGGATGATGACGGGTTATCCCAGCAGCACCTCCTGAAGCAGAGCCCATTCCCGTGCACTGCAAGCTCCGAGGGGCTTTTTCAGCTTCATTCCCGGCCCCAGCTCTGGCTAAGGAAGAGCCTGTCAGGGTGTCAGCCGAAAGGCACCTTACAGGTAAGGCCGCGGAGCCAGGGCACTCACCCTGCCCTCAGCCCAGCCCCAGGGCTGAGGGAAAGCAGAGGACTGAGCAGCTCCTGACGCTTCTCCCCACTTACACGGCTGCAGCGATACCCAGAAAGTCCCTTCCGCAGGTTTAAGTCACCTCGCTCCTCACCTTTCCCATCCTGGCTATAGCGTAGGAAGCAAGTGCTCGAGCGCTGGGCCAGTGACTTGAAAGAAAAGAGCAAAAGGAGATGGGGCAACGGTTTAGGGGGCAAGAGAGCTCAAGGGCTGGCTTTCTGGGGATGGAGGACTGTGCCTGAACAGGAAGGTGCCGGAAGCAAGCGAGGCGCAAACAGGAGAAGAAACGGCACACGGCTACATGGCAGGAGCATGTAGCCTATAGCATGTCCCTATGGAGAGGTGAGACCAGGACAGAAGCCTGCAGCCCTGGGGAAGAAGCCGCTTTCTCCTCCACGAGATGCGGAGCCCATGGACGCACAGGCCAGCACAGCACACGACTGCTTGAGACAGCAGCATGGTGGGAGGGAGAAGGCAGGACTGGCACGGCTCCTCTGCCGCAGGCGGTCTCTTCCCATCTCTCATCTGTGCAGCCTTTTGCTGACAGAGACGTTCGCGTGGGTGACTCTTGCCCCCAACACCACAGGGGCAAAATGCCTTGCTTTTCAGGTATGCTACTGCTTCTGGCCCAGCCCTGACCATCCACCTTTCCAGGCACAGCTTTTTCCTCCCCACACTCAGGGCGGGAGCGGAGGATGGTTTCAGGAGGAGGGAGAACCCACACTGACCCCCCAGTCACAGCCACAACCCTCCCAAAGCTGCTGAGACCCCACCAGCCCTGCGGCTCTCTTCTCCCCTTGCTCCCCCCAAACTCCAACAAAGCAAACTGTTGTCGCACTGTCGGTCTGTGACTAAATCCTCCCAAACCTCTAGAGAGCCCCCCAGCTCCCCAACCTGCCCCCCAGCCCTCCCAGCTCCCCTCTTGCCCCAGAGCCCACAGGGAGCCCTGCCTGCCGCACGGCTCCCAGCCCACCACTGCCAAGCCGAGCTCTGCCCACCCTGCCAAAACGCCTTCAGCCTCCTCTGGCTGCAAAAATGACGCTGGTCATTTTTTTTTTTTTTTTTTTTTTAGGATTATTAGCTCATTGCTGTCGCCCCTTGGTTATGGCTGTGAAAGACCCTTAGCCTTCAACTTCTCCATCTTTGCACTGTGATGCAGACTCACATTTCAGTGTTTTAAGTGATGAACCATTACCTTATTCCCTGGCTCTTCATTATGGTCCCCATCCAAAAATCAATGGAGGTTTTCCTCTGGCTGCAGTGCCGTCTGGATCAGACCCACAGCCCCAGCACAGCAGCATCTGGCACATTGCTGGGTGGTTTGAGCAAGCTGTTATCCAAAGGGAGTTCAGAAGAAAATGGCCAATAACGTTTGAGGGCAGGGACAATGTTATGGAAGAGATCAGCAGTGGGAATTTAAAAAGCACCATGAGGCAGAAAGCAACAGCTCCCCAAAGTGGTTCCGACATCCCTTGCAAGGAGATTTGAACATGGATAGCGTGGCTAGAAATATGTCCGTAGGTGACAGACCAGGTAAGAACAGAGGGAGAACGGGAATGAAATTTAGGACTACACACCAAAAAAAAATCCAAACCCCAGGCAGACCATTGCTTAGCTCCTGGAATACTCTCCAACAGAAATGAATGCTAAGCTATCAGTTGGTATATTTAAATGCAGATTTGGCAAATCACCAATAAATACTCTATTGGGAACATTTCTACAGTGACAAGGCTATGGATGCTCTTACAAAAACTTTTTACAGCACTAGACTTCATGATTTTTAGAATGCTAAAGAGAAAAATGACAATACTTCCCTCCTATGAGATAAAAACCAAGGGAGCCATGCCAAATTACTGTACCATATATGCAAATATCTGAATGCAAATTATGTTGTTATCCTTGTCTTTACTCCCAAGGAGCCACGGCATCTTTTAAGCTCCTTCTTCTTCACGTACAGTGGACTTAGTCGTCCGTGACAAATTTCTGTTTTCTTTTCTGAGAAGTAATATACTGTATTCCTCAGTGGCAGAGAAGCGAATGGAGCTGTCATTTACAAAATTTAAATGTTTACACCCAGAGGGCAATTAAGTCAGTTTTATATGATAATGTTATAAATGAAATGCTAATAAGTACTGTAAATGGCCATGTAATCACATCCCGTCATTTGCCAATTATTGGGGGGAGGGGAGAAGAGCCAAAAGCCAGCTGTAGAGCTGAAGATGACATACTGCTTTAAACAAGCAAATGCAGGTACTGTGTAATGCGCAGCCCTGACAGTGGCATTTTATAGCAGGAATTCAATTTTCTGAGCAATGTCTGATTTCACCTTTTATTATCATGTCAGTAGTAATAATCATTTGCTCTGACACAGGCGTTTTCTAACAAGGATTGCCAGGGGATTTATAAAGCCCAAAGTTGGGATTTCAAAGGAACCGGAGAGCATCCCTACCTCCGCAGCTGCTCAGCGCTCAGGGGTGCCTTTGCCTGGGCTCCAAGACTGTGGTACACAGCCATGCTCTGGGGACTGTTCAGATGCTTTGCTCTGCAATTGCGTCCGAGTGAGAAGTCCTTAAACGGGACTTATTTGCTATACCCCTGTGCCTAAATGATTTCTGGACCATCCCCCTTCCTACCACCTCAAGGGGCCAGTTTAGCCAGCTCTCAACAGCTGACAGGGACTTACCTTCAGGAAGTGCTCAGACTCTTAAGTTTCGAGGGAATCGAGTAAAGTTTTTCTAAACGTTGTAGATTAAATCAATTTAGGCTGTGAACTGCTTTGCATATGAAACCTTCTGAAACAAACCAGACTCTGGCCACAGAAGACCCATCTCATGGAAAAGAGTGGGAACAGCACATCGAACTATGGGCAACTACTGTAGATCCCATTACACACGTGGGTAAACAAAAAGCAAAGCCCACGTCTGACCTCTTCCCCAAATCAAGCCTTCTTCAGAGGGTCAGGCAGGGCCCTGAATCACTTATTTCAGCACCAGTCAGCTGCCACAAAAGCTGCTCATCAATTCAGTGACTGAAGCTCAGCATTTCATTTGGTCTGGAACGCTTTCCCAGGCAATGTTGGGAGGGCACTGGGGAAGGGAGATTGTTGGGTTATTGAGACTAGAAAAATATAATCAAGATTCACCAAACTAACAATTAAATAGATATATCCCACCATATCTATTACGGCATTAAGTCTTAAGTAGAACAGAAGGGACCTTGTCTAAGCCGTAGGGTTCACCTATGTGAAGACCCTGTTTCCCAAAGCCAGCACAGTCTGTGCAAAGCAACCAGCAGGGCGGGGAGGAAAAGCCTTCCACACCACAGCAGGATTGTGTGGTTCCACAACAGCAGCAGACACCCGTTTTGCACCAAAAATGCAGATTCAGGCACCTCAGTGCCAACCTGTCTTTTTTGCTAGTGCAGCAAAACAACCGTCTTTTCATCATAATGGGAACAGGGGCAGACACTTTAAGGCTGAAATGCTTTCTTCAAGCTGTGAAAAGCCACATCAGATATCAGAATGCATAAAATTTGAAAATAATACCTCTGACATTCATACTTTCAGCCTTTGAGCCTTTAGGGATCACATTTTCAAAATCCTCTCCACCAGTCAAAAAGATCAGGAACTTTCTAGAAAAAGCCTGAGAATCTCACCTAATCATACAACTCCGTAAAATGAGACTTTTTTTTTTTTTTTTTTTTTTTTACAGTAACAAGAATCAATAGACATATAGCAACACAGAGCTGGCAAAACTATCCATAGGTAAAGACGAGGAGTGAAGAGGGAGACTCATGTTCAGAGCCGCACCAGAAGATAGCAAGTGAAACAGGAATTACAACACTATCCCAAGAACTATACCAGTTTTATATACTTACGCTATTTCACAAATTAAAGGCCTTCAAATACTCAAGACAGTTTTGTATCTGAGAACCTAGGACACAATAACAAAATCATCAATACTATCCTGTTATATTTCTCAGGCTGAACTAAACTACAGTACTTCTGACTGGGCTTTGCTAGTCAGACCCTGAATTTTCTACATCCTCTTCCTTTATGGGTATTGATCATGAGCACTGGCCAGAAGACTGCAATAAACATGCATAATAAACAAATATAACTACTGTATAGGAGAAAATTACTTGATATTGATGGTAATTAGCAGGCAATTTCCATGCTTGTATTTGGTTTGAATCAAGACCATGAAACATTTTTTGCTCCTATTGTGATAGATGAAGCATGACAGACAAAGCAAGTCAAGAGCTTCACCTCTGACTTTATGTAAAAAGAGACAAAACTTCTACAATCCACTGTGCAAAGACCACTGTTATATTTTATACAACTCGGCAGCTTTGGGGAATAAGGTAGCAAAGATTCTAAAAAAACCCACAGAAACTACAAATCACTTCAGAGGAATCCACCTGCCCACCGACACCCAGCGAGTGAGACATTGGTACACACCAGTCACAAAGCCTCACCTATTTTAGCAGTGATGCAGTCAAATCTGCAGCACTTGTAGTCTGGAGGAGTAAGAAAAGGGTGAGCAGCCCTATGGCAACCCAATTTTAAGTCCGAGGTTGGTTTTGACCTTTGCCGCCCCCGTGAACAGAGCGAAGTGTGGAGGAAAAGTGTTAAATTTCACCTTTGCGTTTTGCTGCACTCGCACAGGCGCCCCAGCACGGCGGAAGGCTTATGCTGCCTATCTCGATTACACTGGCAGGCAGCGGTTTGAGAGCACATTTGATCTTTGGGGTTTGCCTTCCAATGAATAAAGGGAAATACTTCTCTTCAGTGGAGTCCATACGTGCCCTTGCCTGCCAGTACTACACGAACTCAAATCCGTGAATACTACCAGTAGCACTACAGGCGAAACATTGGGGGTTTGTTTTCCCTTCCAGTTCTGCTCAGCTTTAATTCATCACCTTCTCTCATAACCATATAGAGTAATATGAAAAATGAAAAACCAGGAAGCTCAGACAAATGTTTGCAAGACCAGCACCGCATTCATCACCCGACTTCACACGACCAGACCTGCCACCACGACCAATCAATACGCTCTCCGCCGGCAGACTTTGCTTACCTCCACGGCCCAAACTCCGGCTGTATTTCTACACTGTACATATTGTAGGAGGAGCGCATGCCACCCCGCACAGCCAAGGCGTCTTTAGCAGAGCCCTTTTGGCTGGAGAGGAGCAGGGGTTTTGGATGGCACCGTCTCGGTGCGTTCCCTCGGAGCAACTACCAGAAAAGAGCAAGCGGGCTGAGGAAAGGAGGAGCGGGCCACCTCTAGACCCCCCGCCACGGCTCAGAGAAACGCGCTGACAGCAGGAGCTGACGGCTGCAGTTTCTGCAGCGGGCACGGTGAGGAGAGATACAGGGCAAGGAGCTGCCGTGTGTGTCCTCCACCATGTGTAAAGCACTCTGAAGGTGAAAACCGTGAACAAGAAATGGGAAACAGCAGTGGCAAAGCTTCCCCTACATGATGTTTGCTCACTTCACACTCAGCAGCAGCTTTTTAAATCCTTCCTCCCACTGGAAAGCCAACTCCAAGTAGAGGAATTAAAAAAATTCAGTAGCGTTTCTTGTACAGTGTTTAATACCCACATTACTCCGTCAGTACATGGACTTGTTTTCTACTTGAAAGCTTTCCAATTTCATCCTACATGAAATGCTAGTAAAGTTACACAAGGAAGCAAATCCCAGGGAGTTTACATGAGCTGTGCATATTAGGAAAAAAAAAACAACAACAAAAAGAAACAAAAACAAAAAACCCCAACCAAACAAACAACAAAAAAAACGCACATTAAACAGGGAAGCCAAAAATTCAGCAGGGATATCAAACAACTGATTTGCTTAAGCAACAGAAGACAAATGGGAGGAAATTTCAAACGGGTGAAAGGGATGGCATGTATGGATTTGCATAGGTAGGATGAGTGGCTTAGCACCTCTCTCACGCAGAAGGGAAAACTGAAGAATTACTCTTGTAAAAATTATGTAGGAAGCCTTCACTTCTGAACACAAATCACAAATTAAATATGACTTGCTCTCAGGATGGGCGAGTTCCCCTTTCACCAGTTGCCCTTACCTCTCACAGCCTCCCTCTGGTAGGCATCCACACCCAGCTCAGGGGCCAAAGGCGAGCAAGCTGTCCAGGCTTAATCCATTGTCAGGAAGGATCCTGAACACTGAATTCAGTGAAATGGCTCAAACCAAAGGTGCAGGGATGAGGCAAGAATCTGGCTCAGCATTCAATGGCTTTTTCTGCAACATTAGCTGCAAGTAAAAGAAATAAAAGTCATAACGCTCAGTTTTACTCACAAAAGGAATAAATATGGCGCAGTATGCTCAAGGAACAGAACTGTTACATAGAGAAATGCTATTTCTACATATTGCCGTTACTTTTCAAAATGCACTTTTTTAATGGAACAATGCAGAATAGGAAGATATGCATAATATGCATAAAACGCATAACAGATTCATATTTTCAGTGGTTGAAGAACCATTCAAAATTATCTTCATTTCTCCTGAACACAGTTCTAGAATAACTACAAAATATTTCATGCACTCAGAATACATCTACATTCTTGTAACACAATCTGCTCTTAGGTATAAGTGTCAGAAGGAGTTATAAGGTGAGCAATTATAACTGAGCTCCACATAGCCGGTAGCCAAAGTACAAAAAAATGTTCAGGAACACAGGGGTTTAGAATGAAGGGAGAAATATATTGTTTTTATTAAAACGCATTAGTATCTCATTTGTCTAATTCCCAGTTTAATGATGCAGCCTCTTGGCAGAAAAATAGCTTTTCCATTAGTTAACTTGATTCTGTTAAGGGTGGATTTTTTTCTAAACAGAAAACCTTTAACACCAAATTGAATTTTTTTCTCTATTCAAATGAACAAGCAGAAACAGAAAGATCTTTTGGGGGGGGAGTATTTTTTTTACTGAGGACAGGCATTTTTTCTGTTCTGTTTGGGGGAAAGATTTTGTGAAATGGATCATCGCTAATCTACGTTACTTCTAATTGTAGCAGCCTATTTCCATGAAATTATTCCTGAGTGAAATGTAATTTCTATGGAAAAATAACTGTTGAAATGCCTCATTTATTCCTATTGATTTGAAAAGCAGCCAAAAGATCATTGTCTTGAACCTTTTGCAAATTTGTTACATAGCAGTAAGTTATTGACATAAACAACCTCAATATTAAACTACTGAAAAGTTAACTCTAGGAAGAGCTATTGAGCATTATTTGACCAAAAAAAAAAAATTCATGAAGTTGGAAAAGTCAAGATGTTATATACTTAGCTTTTCCTTTTTTAATTTCCCCATAAACTCTTTAATACATCATTTCTCTACGTTGTGCGTGTAATCGGATCAAATGCTAGAACACAGTTTTCATCTCAAAATTAAGACATTATTTAAAGTTATCAGTAAAGGTATATAGACTCATCTTTATTGCAGGTTTGAAGAAGCAGGGAAGGCATAATGATTAGGAGAGAAGGAAAAGGAACAAAAAACTAGGGAGTGGGGAGAGGGCTGTGAAGGTGAAGGAAAGGCAGGGAGGTGCAGGGAAGGCAGGGCAGGAGGAGGGATGCCAGCAGCTAAGGGACTTTTCCGAAGCAGAAGATGGAGGTAAACAAGCAATCTTAGCAAAAACAGTGTGTCAAGCCCCAGACACACACCACCACCACCTCTACACCCGGCTCCTAATGAGAGTTAACTTGCTGTGACATTACAGCATTTCTCATGTTTTGACATGTGAGTCAGGACCCACTTTCTGCACCATTTAACTCATTTCAAACACAGTTTTGCAAACTCACTCATTGGGAAATCTTTACATTTTCACACGTTTAGTTAGCTATGAAGGGGCAGAGATGAGATTAAAATTCCCCTGAAGCAAATGTTTTTGAAAGATACAGCTGTTCAGAAGCACAACCCATTGTGGCACTTCTTATCAAGCTATTATAAGTAGGTCACTGCAGCTCTGACTATTCAAATGTCACTCTTTCCTTCCAAGAATCAATCACTGCTAGGTCTCGGCTAATAAAAGGCAACTCTCCAGCAAAGGAAAATAAACAGAGAGAAGCAATTTCCTAAAACATCAATGGCTCCTCACAGAAACGGTACTGACTTTGCGGTATCTGCTGATAGATAGTTGTTAAGAGGTAGGAGAAGCGTAACTGGGAAGATATCTTTCTTCAAATAACACTTCTGAGTTTCTCATAACGACATTTAACATTTAGGGAGGTTGGTTGGCTTGAGTTAGCTATCCCCAAGATGTTTTTTCTTTTTCTTTGCACAATACCCTCACTTTTATTCCTAAGCGTGGATTAAGTCTATGCTATCATGCTGAGGCTTTTTGTTCTCCAGCCCCTCACCTCCCATCGTCTCACAAATAAAACAATATTCCTGTCTCCTCTAGTGTGGAGAGAGAGGTTACTCCCTGCTTTGCAGAGGACATCTGATGATATTAACAGGTCTCTGCACCACCCTGTTTCCCCCCCCTGCCATTCTCACAGAGGACACCAAGAATATGAGAAAAATGTGAAATGCAATAAGCTCACATGTATGTCATCCACTGGCTTTCTAGGTAAGACAGACTAACATAAGAAACAAAACCAAACCAGAGGTTATTACCCGAAGCCCACAAGGCTCTCTGCTTATATTCTAAGGAGCTCAGGGTTTGGCAGTTACGTGCTCTGGGTAGTCCAATGATGACTCTAGAGATCCTCTTTGCTACAACCGTACCTGGTAACACAGTAGAAATTTCTGTGTATTGACTCTCTGTGTCAGGGCACATGCAGTAACACTTTCCTTTATCAGCTGAAAATTCATTGCCATTCTGCTTTAACTATCCCCTTGCTGCGGGAAGTGCTCTACAACACACTACAGACTTGCAAGTTAAAGAAGCCAAAAGCATTCAAAGGGGCCCTGAAATGAATAAATAAATACAAGAGGGGAGAACAAGAAGAGTGCAGGAATGCTCTTCGTGCTTTTTCATGTCATCAGTGCTTGGCACTGAATTATCTCCCGTTCTCTATTCCAAGGTGAGTGAGTGCTTTCAGTGTCCTCTGACGTTACTATCTGTAGCCCTTCCTATGCTGCATGTCTTCGTGACCTTGCAGGGATGAATATATATATGGCATCAGTACCCTTCACTGAGCTAAAGCTCAGTACTCCCAGTATCTGCTCATGCCCTTCAGCCACTGAAGCAAAATCACGTGAACAAAATGCTGGTGAGTAGTTCAGGCACTTCAGCACAGACTTACGATACACGAGCGTAAGCAAGACATCTGCCACACGACCTACAGGAGACACTCAGCTTCATGGAGTGGAAGCCAGAGACCAGGCAGAACATTCCACTGTGTCTAATATGTCACTGGGCGTCTACATTTCAGCACCTGAAGGTCACCATCAGTGACCATCCCTTTAATCTGACTACAAGGGGATTACTGGTCTGACAGTTCTGAGATGTCATCTTCCCCAGCTTCCTCTAAAGTTAAGGGAGCTTGAGTGTTTCACAGACCATTTGAAAAATCAGGCCAGTGCCAAGCAAGCCTGCTTAAATCTCATATACAAACAGTTAACTGAACTTTTTAATGGATGCAGAGGTGCCGCCTTCTGAGAAAGAATGAACCTTCTCTGCTTCTTTTGATAACTTCACAGGTCCTGAGCCACAAGAACATAAAGCAGAGAAGACCAGCAGAGTCCAGAGATAGTTACAGGGTATCAGCCTGAAACAGAAGAAAAAGCTACTGGAGCTACTGGACTTCCAGCAGTTTTGTTCTTAACCTATGGCACAGCGGCAACTCTGAAACAACACTAACCTAAGCAGTGATGCTACGTCCCGCCTGCCCTCAGGCAGGGTGCCTGACCTGAAAAGCCATGGCCAGGCCTCAGCTCTGTCAGAGAGATGCAAGGCAGCGCCCGGACCGACCCGCTCTGCTGTGGAACAAGCCCGGCAAGAGCAGAAGCTCCCGAATCTGCGACCGAGGGCACAGATTGAGCCCAGGCAGACGACAGCCCGACCTGCACACAAGCATGTCAACAAGTCATGACTTGTTATTAATAAAGATATGAAGCACGTATCTGGCAGATGATGGAGAGCAGATGGTCAACAATCCAAATGAAATATCTAATTAATCATAAATCTGTATTCATTGAGTGAGATCTGTCAAAGAACCCGTGCTTTCTTTGGCTGATAGGGATATTATGAAGCCTGAAATTACAGCTTTTAAATGCATCCCTTCAGCTGACACTGCAGAATACTGTTTAGGCGTCACTGCCTTCTAACACCCTCAGTATCATACAAGCATTCACTGCGACGCATGATTTATTTATTACCCATACCTGCTTGCAAGCAGAGGGGAGCCAAACCCTGAGGATCCCAGACTAGGTGGTCACTGAAGCAAAAGGGTTTTTTTCTTCTCTTGTCACTTGTTGGTATTTGACAGTTGGTCTCAACAGCTCCAACTCCAGCACTGGCTTTCCTGCCTTTCCTCCAAGCTGGGGGGATCCCCACCTTGAAAGCAGTTTACTCCAGGGCTAATTTTAGGACAGGCCTGAGCACGAAGGCTTTCTAGGTACAGACATACAAGGATTTTTAGTCAAAAAGGTGCTGTTCACTTCAAAATTGCAAACTGCTTCCTAAGTTTCTTTGCCTCTTCTCTACAAAGAATAAAAGTATTTAATATAAAGGAAACATCTATTTGCACCTGCTGCTGGCTTAACTGCTCAGTCAGTACCCCTGAAAAAGCAACTTATTCCTTCTTACCACCACCAAGCATTTTACTATGCAGGCAACAAAAGGCATCTACTTGGCCTTTGTCCATGGAAAAAGCAAATAATCATGCCATATTATAAGAAAAAAGGATTTCGTCATATTGCAGTACAATGTACAGCATTATAAAAGCAAAACATGATATTACTGCAGCAGAGTCATTTTCTCGGAACTCATCTGGGTGATGTGAAGTGGCCTTGTTCAATACCCTAATGATTGACAGATATGATATAAAACTCCAAGACAGATAACATGAGCTACAGGGCTCCGATTTCTCCCACCATTCATGGGATGACCCAGTCCCAACAGGAAAGAGGTACTGAGCTGTCACTGGAAACTGAAGAACAGCAGCTTCACGTCTTTTAACAGAAGGCAAGAGATAAGCTCAGGAATTTTAGGTCATCTCTGTGTAAAGATATATAAATTCCTGATATGCCATGCATTTTTATTTTTTAATGTTGATCTTTAATATCACTATGTGCCTTCTCCCTACTGCTATGCACGAAGTGTGACAACTGCAGAAGAAGTATTTTCCCCAATACTACTCCAAGAAACTGCCTCATACAGCCAGTGCTAATATGAGCAGTTTCTGAGCTTACACTGACATCGCTGACACCAAAACATTAAGTAGACTAACCTAAACGATTCCCATTATGTGACACATCAGTAAATTTACTAATGTTACAATAAACTAACAGCAGCAGCTCCTGAGTCCCTCATGCTGGCTTGTATTGACTTGGAAACGTCCTGGTTCAGAAACGAAATAGAACAACTGTTAAAATCTGATCATGTATCAAACATTACCTTACTGGTGTTACACCTTACTCCCTAGTCAGTAAAATAAACAACCTTCAAAGCATTGTTGTCTGGGGCTATAATCTACCCAGCTGATGTGTCCCTATGGGAGAGGTGCTGCAATACATCCCTAAGACAACTCCAGTCTGGAATCAGGAAAATTATCTGGGCTTGACACATTTTCAGCTTTCACCTGCAAAACTTCTTTTCATTTTTGTTTGTTGATCTGAATTCTGCCTCCTTCCAGCTTTTCTGTCATTATCCAACCCACAATGTTAAACATTTCCTTCCTTTGGGATACTGTGTGGAAGATGCTCTACAAGACACACGTGTGCTGTTCCGGCACAGCAGGTCACACGCACTCTGCACTCCAAAAAGGCTGTCCTGGTGCTCCAGGAGGAAGTTAAGCACTAAGCTGGGCACGGATTTACATTTTAGTTATCTTTTGGCAGCTACCCCACATCAGGCGTCTTACCCAACCCTGGAAGCAGGTGAAGGTGGGCAGTTACCACAGCGTAGTTCACAAACCAACTTTGTTCCTCAGCTTTTCTTGCAGGCACTTACTCAAGGCAGATACTACAGCATCAGTAAATAATCCTTCAGCTGAGGAACTGCACAGGCTTATCTCAAGTGAGCGGGACTCAGCGTGCCAACAGATGCCGGACCCTGTTGTTAAGGAGATGCATGAGTCCCAGCTAACTCATCTTCCCAACCTTCCTGTGTGGATATCAACCAAACCTGAGCACCACCACCACGTCTGAACAGCTTCTGCCACCTCAAAATGAGTGGACACATGACGTTGAGAGGTGTGCTTTATCTCATAGGAACATCTCTCCATCTTCTTGATTTTGAAGTAGCATAACTCTTCAAATGACTGAATGAATAAAATGGGAACAAACAACTTGTTTTCTAAGCTGTCCTCACAACCTTCACAGTCAGTCCCTGTGTCCTCTGTACACTAGTACCCCACATTCCTATTTCACTGGAAGAAGTCCTGACCAGCCAAGTCACCCAATTGCAGTAAAATGCAGATAAAGCATGCTCCAAAGTCTAGGAAGACAGAAGAGATATTTTAGCCAAGCTGGAAGGATACACAGATTTTTTTAAAGGAAAAACCTATCCAAAGGCTACTTTTCTTGGCCAAGGATATCTTGCAAAAAAATCAAGAGAAAAAAATTCAAATAGCCATTTATTATTTTCCTCCATAGATACCTTTCGTACTGTCCCTAGCAGCTTTAAAAATAGCAGAGAAACAGAAGCTCTATAAATGCAATAGACACCAGTGAGTTATAGCGGAAAGGTGAATATTAGAGAAGGAGAGAGGTTTCAGAGAGTTTCTGGGGTAGGAAAATAAAATTTCAAAGGAAAGGAACCACGTACAGAATGAAACAAATGAGGAAAAGGAAGCACACAGCTTACACCACAAAATTTACGTCTCTCTATAAAACACACCCATTTCAATGTTTCTTTCACCCATTCAAATGGGAACTGGTTTTGAGGCAACTCTGCAAGAGGCTGGACTGTTTTTACCACATTGAATCAACAGATACGGATACCATTAGCTATTCTATTGTGTATTCACTGCCTAGTAATCATTACAGAGGTATTTCTCTATGGGGGGAAGCTGTTTCCAGACAGCACAAAGAGCAGCAAAGCTCAGCTGCTTTGTCTGCAGGCAGGCAAAGGCAAGTCATCTCCACACCCACCTTAAAAGAGATTATTGGCAGCCCCAACACACCTATAAGTAGAATTAACCCAGTCAATCATAGAAACAGAAACAAGAAGCAGGGTGTAAGTCTCTCTCCAGATTTCTTCTACTGCAATACTCATAAAACAATGAGAATTGCAAACAGCCTCTGCAGCATCAGAGCAAACCTGTACAAATCATATGAACAAACAGCTGAGGAAGTACAGAAGAGGGATGCCTTCTGAGAACACAAGTATCTTGCTTGCTTTATATTATTAATTGTAGAGGACCTTCATGCTGGATTCACATCCATGTAAATCGGAGTGTACCAGTGACGTTTTTGCACAACTCCAGTCCAAACCAGAATAGACCAAAAAGCTACTGAAGCACATAGATTTTGGTTTATTTTTAATTATGAGGTAAGTGCAAAAATACTAGCATAAGGTTTTGCTGTTGCTTAACATTTTTTGCTTCCTCTTAAAGCTAGTATTTCTTCTCTCCAGTGTGATGACAGCAGCAGAGTATGCTCAATATATCGAACATCAAGATTTATTTGCTTAAGAATTACCCGGAGGAACAGTAAGTTTGACATTTACCAAAACAAGATCTCATTTTCTAGACTATTAGTTACTGTATACTTTCATTACTATAACCAGAGGTCCCATGTGCCCTATCCCAGGTAAACAGAAACTGCAAAGGCAACAGCCATCTAAGAGAAGTTCGTCTTAACCACCCCCACCGCAGGAGGGAGGTCGCCGGCACTCAGAACCAGAAACACAGCAGGGGTAGCGCTGACATGGCTCCCACATGGGCACGGCTTAGGGCTAAGCCAGACTGACTGGATGGAAGCAGAAGGGTTGCAGTCAAGGCAGGCCGAGGTCAGGAAGAAGAGAAGACAGGTGCCCACCCACCCGGGGAGCAGCAAGGATTATGGCCATGGGACAGCACAGGCGTTACGGTGCCAAGGAGTTCTAAAGAAGCAGCTACGGTCAGAATAACATCAAGACACCCACAGTGGTGGAATGCTGTACCAGGAACGATGCCAAGGATTAAGGTTTTGTCTTGAGTAGACAGGATTCAGGGAGAAGGCTAAGAATTAAGGTGCAGAGCATGACCTCAATTCAATCTGCCAGTTCAACGCAGCCATGTCCAGCAAGAGACTGACCCAGAAGCACTAAGTTGGCAGAACCAGAATCAACGAGTTTAATCACGCGACCATCAACTCTTAAGCAATTTCCCTGCCTCCTTCACTGGAAACTGTAACTTCTTCGGTAAGGTAGACAGGGCTCCATTAGGCACTAACCTCCTTTTCATGCATTGCTTGAAACCACCCTAGTTCACTGTCCATCCTGTGCCTTGCAAAACAAGGCTCTGTGGAAAATAAGAGCCTTTCCAAGAAAACACACCATGCTCGAGCATACAAAGTAAAGCACTAAGAAGGTAACATTGGCATTCTGTCAAGATTGCATTTCTGATGTAATTTCCTGATGAAAAATAAACAAAGAGCCTTCTCTGTGTAGCATCATCATCATCCCTGTCATACATGAGCAGCAGAAAAAGAACCTTGAAGTGAGAGCAACAGTGTCTTTCAATTAAACAAATGGAGGAATGGTAGCGACTGTAGGCTAGTGTGATGACCGGTGAATGGGAAACAGACTTCAACCACAAGCTTCATAGTGACTTGCAGGTGGCAACACTCAGCCTCCTGGGTTGAATCCCAAGCGCTCTTCAGCATTTGGAACAATCGCACAGCAAGTGTTCTTGGAACACATTTCTGGGCAAATAGAAGAGGTGGTGATGACTGGGAGAAGCAAGCATGGATTTGCCAAGGGTAAAATGGTGCTTGACCAACCTGATAAAATGACTGTATCTATGAACCAGTGCA
Organism: Elanus axillaris; assembly: GCA_026212715.1. NCBI lineage: Eukaryota > Metazoa > Chordata > Aves > Accipitriformes > Accipitridae > Elanus > Elanus axillaris. Next base: position 9,509,593 of record JANZLQ010000031.1, on the reverse strand, counting down.
CAGCATGCATCATTCGCCTCAGCTTCAGCAGGGTTTCTGCATGGCCTCCACAGCATTCTTCTAGCCCAGTTAGAATGTTATGGTTTGGATGGGTGAACAGCTAGGTAGTAAAAATTTTGTTGGATGATTGAGTTCAGAGAGTAGTGGCTGAGGGGCCATTGTCTACGTGGCTACCAGCAGCAAATGGAGTACTGCAGGTGTCTACCTGGGACCTGTCCTGTTTAATGCCTTTATCAGTGAGCTGGAGAAGGTGACGGTGTAGTCTTGTCAAGTATGCAGATGACAGCAAATTAGTGGGCTCAGCTGACACACTCAAGAGAAGGGCTGCCATTCAGAGGAACGAGAGCGGGCTGCAGGAGTGGGCTGACAGGAACCACATGAAATCTAACAAGAACAGCTGCAAAGTCCTATATGTGGGTGGGAATAACCCCTGCAACAATACAGTCTGCAGACTGGATTGCTGAAGAGCAGCTCTGCTGAAAAGGACCTGGGGATCTTGGTAGACAGAAGGCTACATAGGAGCCACCAGTGGGCCCTGGCACCAAGGCAGGTCAACAGTGTCCTCGGCTGTATGAACAGACGTATGGCCAGTAGATTGAGGGAAGTAATTATCTCCCACTACTCATCACTTTTTGCACTGCATCTAGATACTGTGTCCTTTTTTGGTCCTCCCAATAGAAGGAAGACATCAATAAGCTGGAGCAAGTCTGGTGGAGGGCCACCAAGATTGTCAGGGGCTGGAGAACTTGCCCTGTGAGGAAAGTCTGAGGGAATGGAGTTTGTTCAGTGTGGAGAGGACTTAATATGCTTAAAGAACTTGCAGATCTGAAAAATACTAAGAAAAGACAAAGCACCATCATAAACTAATGGCAATTCCTACTCTAACAGATTAAAATTAGGGTAGTGACTGTGAAACAGGACCATACTCAAAGCATGTCCGAGTTAAACATTAAGAGCCAAGGCACAAGCCACACCCACAGATTTGGCCTGACAGACCAGAAATACCTTTATTAAGTGCAATTAATTTAATAAAGGCTCCCAGAGGCAGGTTCTTATCTGAGCAGTATATGAGTGCAGTCCTCTGCAAGCACTGGTAAAAGATTTTCCCAGCTGACTGTGTTGCGAACATCAAAGTGTGACCAAAGCAAAAAGCCCATTCCTACTGCAGAAGTGATCTATCTGTACAAGAGGAAAGTATGTGAGTGCTTAAGTTTTCACTCTGTCTGCTTATGATCTTGTTGCAGGCTTAGTATCAAAGCAGGTTTCCTTAGGACGACACAGTCCTTCCTAGTTTATACTACAGAGCCTACACTGTGCACCAACTGCCCCAGAGTGTACCAGGCCAAGAATAGGCATGTGGTTACCCCATAGATACCACAAAACATTATCAATTCCTGCCACATAACATATTCACCAGCCTTTGAAGCCCAGGTGACTGCAGACAGGGAATAAAGCCGTGTGTCTTCCTTGCAACCCGACATCTCAACAGCTCATTCTGCAGGGGCTGCTGCTCTCACACCTGAGGCCATAGCAGTGCCACTTCCACCTCTTGCTGCTCTGCCTTCGTTTGCCAAAGCAAAACACAATTATCCAGGGAGGGGATTACTCGGTGATTTCCCACTCATACGCTTCTGTTCGTGTATTTAATCAGTGCTCTCACCAGAGCAAGTCTGTGTGGAGTTCACACGTAGTAGAACAAGCTACTTAGCAATACCAACGTGCAGCAATATAAACAAACAACAAAAGCATTGCCAAGGCTATGCTCTTGCTTTGCCAAGTTACAAAACACGTGCAGAGTGCTACCAGCAGACCCACAGCCTAGGAGGCACCAGGGAACAATGAGACTGACTGGGAGCAGCTGTCCTGGCCACCCATTTCATGGCTCTGGCCATGCTATTTGCAGTGCTCTGATGGCAATTGCAACCCACTGGTCCATGTTTGTGGGGGAAGGGGGGAAGTCCCACAGGCATTAGTCCATCACATGGCAGTGACTCAGCTGTGCAGCCCCTGGCATCCAGAAGCAGGGTTTGACTCTGCAAGTGAGATCGTAACTGTGAGTACACAGCGGGTACTTACCTCCTGACAAGTCATGGGCTCCAGAATCAATGCAAGCCTGTGCAGAATACACACCTGGTGACTGTGCACGCTCATATGTGCCAAATGAATCATCCAGTGCAGATCCCACACTGAACTTTTGCCCTTACATCCATTTGCAATTAACATTTGAATTAAAAGGATCATTATTTTTATTCACTACAATCTAGAGAGGAAAAAATAAATCAGGAATATCTGCTATATAAAGTAACCTGTAATCACACTGATCAATCCAGTTCGCTAATTCCCCTTTATAAGGTAAAAAAAAAAAATCTGTGTTCTAAAAAAAACAGTTTATAAAAAACATTAAAACTGTGCCTGTCTCAAAACAGCTGCGGAGCAAACAGGTGTTACCACCTGCTAAGAATAATAAAATTGACTTAATAAAGGCAGGCCTCAGCTTGACTCAAGGGACAAGAGATTAAAACACTGAGGGGAAGAACAGTCACAAGAGCAGATATTGCTTCACCCACTCTGAACAGTACCTGTAATGGACATCATTCAGCCTCTCTATCTCCATGGGAAATATAATGCACTACTTACAGGAACACAGGGCCTCTCCCAGTTCATTCTCCAGTCCAGGGAAAGGGGTTGAAAACATGCTGAAGCAAAGCTTGGTTTTTTTTTTAAATTTTGTTTATGCAAAAAAAGCAAGTTTGATAAAGACGATCAGAGACCTAGAGTCTAAATATAAGCAAGCCATTTCAGGATATAAACAGAGAATGTGATGCCTGCTCAGGCTAGGATACTCTATGTCTGTAACAACCACCATCTTACCAGTCCAAAGCACTGAAGGTTTCCCCTTTTAGCAGGGGATTGCAAGTGAACTTGCAAAACATTAGAACTATTGCTAAATGGTATTTCTTGGTTACACAGAATGGTGTGGATCCTGCTTTAGCACAAAGTACTTCTCATACTACACCATGAAGTCAAAAAGCAGAGGTTATAAATGTAATATCAGCATTTGAAATCTGGCTGGCCATCAATCCTCCTCAGTTTGCCAACAGTAATTAGTTTACCTTCTTCACAAGTCACTTAAACTTCTCTGCCTTACATTTTCAATTTCACTATCTCAAGGACGTGCTTCCTAATTGTACAAACATATTCTTTTATAGTCTAGGGAAGAGTTAATTAACTAGGAAATAACAGAAAAGTTATAAAAACTTTTCAAAAGAGACATTAGGAAAAAGAGCCATCATACAATCCTGAAACCGCCAGTGTATCAAACAGCCAGTCCAGCCACTGATGACTGTGCAGAGCTACTCTCTGCTGTCTCTTCCACCTCCACCTTACTTCTTTCTTCCTGAAAGGCAGGGGAAGGGTCCAAGTGACACTGAAATAAAACCTGGGAGTAACCTGAGGAAGGACCAATTTGCCACACTTGGAACATTTCCTAGTTTATCACAATACTCCTGCCTATGTCTCCTCCAGATGAAGAGATGAGTAGTTTAACAGGGCAAGGCTGCTTCTTCCGGCATATTTGTGGAGCCTGAGAGATATCAAGAGTAAGAAATACTGCCTGCCGAATGAAGTGGGAAATGTGATTTACATCCAGGTTCCCTTGCCAAGGCCTGTTTCTCAAGTATCAGCTGAATTTATCCCAAGCACTGGTGTGTATAGCTCCAGCTGGATATGGCAATCATTTCTTCCGAAGACAGGGACGCAGGAAGTGTTTTCACCTCTTTATAGATTTATTAAATTCTACTGGATTTAGACCTAAGCTTAAAGTCTCGCTCAGTTTCTTTCCTGTCTGCCCCCCAATCTGGGTCACAGACCTGAGAACATTTCAGTACACCGTGCTTACCTGCAGAAACCTGACCTCTGTATAAAAAGAACATTTAAACACATGTAATGGACATCCCTAATAGAAGTGATTTTATCAGCAGAGGCACTATTCTTTTAGTAATTCTGTTTCACTTAACGCCAGTGAGACCCCCATTATGTATCCAGCCAGAATTCCTTCATCCAAAGTATAAAATGTCTTCTCAATTCACTGCTCCATTTAAAACTTGGTACCTCGAGTGCCAGAATTCCCTGCTCACTCTATGTAATTTGTTTCCAATCCGTTTCCCCTTCCCTCTCACCTAACATCTTGTCCTTCAAATAGTAGGCTGTAACTTTTGTGCACGTTCACCCAAATTCTACCTAACCTGTTTCTTGAAACTTGTGAAGTCACAAGTTATGGCCTCCACGTGTTCCTAAATACCTGTATGCTTCGTTCAAACAAACCAAGATGGGATGTTTTTACAAATACAGTCAGTCCTCTCCCCACCAGAAATATTTGGGCAGCCTGGCTCAAGTTTTCACATCCCCTAAAAACCATTCATAAAGCTTTCCCATGTCAGACCTGCAAATGAATAAGCCTAGGTTTAGACATCATTTTCCACCTGTCACTCTCCATGTTGCTTTACCAAGGAGGAACAGGTATTTATCTCATTTAATGAGATGGAGACAAATACATTCTAGCCATAGCAAGCTCAGTAATGACTAACAGAAGACTGTGGAAGCTCTGTTCACCAACTTAACTGGTGTGGGATCAACCTTTGGTACCTAATAATTTTCACGTGAGGAGAAGTTACATGGAGAATATCATCTTACCTGGTTCTTCACAAAAACAAGCCACTCCAGGAACTTTAACGAACATAAAAAAACCATTTCATGTATTACCTTATTCAGCAACAACTCCATTTTTATAATAGGCAACCCAAGCTTCAAAGTTTGGTCAACAAGTCTTTGTTAATTACTGTAAATTACTTTTCTCAATATAAAAACAAGAAACTGTCTTTCCAGTTTCCATACAAAGAAACTTCAAATAGGACAAGTATGATATTATATCAGCAGTTTTGGTTTGGTTTGTTACCAATACCATTCACTTTTTTTTTCCTGTAGTCTTAAAGAAATTATGTGAGATTTGTGTTAGAAAAAGTCTCCCTCAGTCGAGCAGACAAAGGCACAACAGTTTCTAATGTTGGCTGGCAAGTCAAGCTGGGCATGTTCACGTTAGAAACAGTCTCTTAAAAGGTACTGAAGACAGCAGTTAACGGTTGGAACGACTTACTAAGGATGGTAATAGCTACCTCCATCCCTGGAAACTTTCAGCTAAAGCTGCTGGTTATGAAGTAATAATTACACTAATGGAATTTCTGTGATTGTCTTTATGAGTAAATTAAAATGTATTATCTGAATTTATTTATCCCCAGACTGGGATATAAATCCCCAGACTGGGATATAAATCCCCTGAGGTTATCACCCTCGTTTAAAGGCCAGTAAAACTATACTTACATTAATTTATCCTATATATTGAAAGCTCTTACCAAACTGACTTAAAAAAGCATGTCCAGTTTTCATCTTTGTAGAATAAGGTCACTGTAAGCACATACAAAACTGTTACAATTTAACAGGGGGAGGAAAACAGTTCAGACAAAGCATCCATTCTGAAATGTTTCAAATAATTTTATTAAACAATCATGTTTTACATGCCATCAGACCTAACCCCTGAAGTGCAAAAATGTTTCTGAGGTATTAAGACTGGAGGAAAACAGGCACAGTATTGGTTATTAGGGATACCACACTACAGCACAGTGGACTTTGCAAACAACAGGCCTTTATACAGCATTTGCAGGATCAGAGAAAACTGAGAACAAGTCTGTATTTGTCTTTAGTCTTGAGAGCCAAAATGCCCTGATTATTAGCCAGTTGCATCACAATAATGAAAACACAGACATGGTTTACACAGGATGATGATAAATATCAATGAGGTGTTTCTAGGCCAATACGTACAGTACATGAAAAATGAAATTTAACTGCTGTATGTGTGACCAAAATCCCAACTGTCTATCCAGTCCAGCTTAATGTATGTTGTGTCTATGGTGGACTCTATTACCAGCATTTTTGTCTATTCTACACAGCTACACCCCTGCTCTGTGCTCATGTTTGAGGGCACCTGGTTACCCACACTCACTTCAGATAAGTCTGATGTTTTTTTCAGATTAACTAGAGTCAACAGCACAGTACTGCTTGCAGCCTGTTATCCTTCTAGTTGCCCTCTTCCCCTCATTCATGCAGTGAAGAAGTCTAATCCATGTGGAAAATCTGCTAAAGAAATAAGCGTTGATTTTCAATTCTTCATGTAGAAAGGAATGCCTTATCTGAGAATTGCAAAACTCATGGGGCAAAACTGGCCCTTACAAATTATGATGTTAATGAGAGTTTCACTCAACTGCCAAACTGTGCTCTAAAAAATAATTTTGCATGAGGAAAATTTGGGCATTACTTGTTTGCATTAACTTGTCTGCTCAAGAAGTCAGGGGGGAAAAGAAATACTCTTCCCCTTGGAGCAGTTCCTGGGGTTAGAATTTGACTGAAGGCTGCAGATACGGCAATTCTGTGCAGAATTAACTTTCTGCTGAACATCAGTTAGATTTAAAGCTGTCACTGATTCTTTCTCAATGATTTTGCTGGAAAAAGTTTTTTCCACCTCAAGAACTGCAGCATTGTTCCCTGGGACCAACTGCAGTTTGCTCTCAACTATTTGACTCACAGGTATCCAGCCAAATTATGTCCTTCACATGATATCACCACAATTCAATGCAAGATACATTTAAGAAAATATTTCCAAATGAATAATAAGCAAAAGTCACTTAGAATAAGTCTCTCTGGGGTTATTTTCATCCAAGATAGATGAAAACAAGTTCCTCCTGAGACACAATTGTTTTTTCAAATTTGTGAAAAATAACATGACAAAATAGAAGTGATCCTTATCTTAGTAGGTATTTATGAACTTCTGAATGTTTCTGAATGTGTCAGGTTTTGTATAAGAATGGCATACTTGGAAAGGTGTTCGCCTTCAGCTTCTTCAGCTTTGAGACCTTACTGGGAAGCTGGAGACATGAACTCTATTGTCAGCACACCCATGGGCATAATGTCATATAGTCTGATCACAAACACAATTGAGATTCTTATAGTTTTCTAGGATTGTTACCAATATCACTGCTGCTTACCTACACAACATCATCTAGCAAATCTACAAATACAGAATAGCTGGAATAGAAGCTGGATACAGCTGGAGTGTTGCCTTAATGTTATTTTTTAATGGAATCATATTTCATGGACAAGAAAGGCAACCCCAAAGAAAAAGTGCAAGTAAATCACCACTTTCAGTTGAAAACTGGGTTTCGGATGCCACTCAAGACTGAACTGTTGGGCCACTTCCTGTGCAGAAGAGTTAGGGAACATACAAAAAAGAAAATGCTTGTGATTCCTAGGATGACAGTGCCTGAAATCAGTGCGCTGGTGACTGAGTTCAGCTGGAAAGGAGGTCCGTTTGGATGAGCTGCAAGGAGAACAAAAATGTACAGATAAGATCTGGTTACAATCTCTCAGCAGTGCCAAACACTTCTGTCTTTTCATTGCAACACCCCATATGCAGAATAATTACAATGAAGGGACTAAAACTGTACTTCACAATGAGCACCTGACTGCTTGGATAAAGCTTAGCTATGTAAACTTCAAAAATAGTTACTAGTTCTTTCAATATCTATCACACTGGGGGATAAAAGACAGGAATGATAATTCTAAGGCATAACCCCCATATGCTAGTGACCAGCCTTGACCTGTGCTATTTAAGGCAAGACTATCATTGTCCAAGAACTATCAAGGCAGAGGTATAAGGATTTGTGGCCTAATCAAGTTAATGAGATTATTTCTTCCCCAATATCATCATCCACATCTCAATTCAAAGTGTATATAAATACTTCGCAGGCATATCTGGCACCAGATATCTGAGCTACTCTAAGCTTGTCTGGATGCCTTCACAGAAGGTTTCTTAACATGTTTGTCAACTCTCAGGTAGAGGTAACATTTACTATTTAGTGTAGCTCAACAGGCTGCTCATGGACCAGTTCCTGGAATACACACATCCAGCCTGTACCATCTTTTCCAGCAGGAGGGAAAAAAACCCCAAACATTTGAGTGGTAGGTGCTACCCAAAGCACCAGCCTAAAAGCTGTGTTTGCCATTACCACTACTGAAGGGTGAGGTGAAATGACAACACAGCTTCTATACAGAGGAAACCAGACTGCTCCTCCCTAAAGCAGTCACTTACCCTCAATAGCATCAATCCCCCACTTCTCACCAAAGCTGAAAAAAAGTCAGCTCTGTTTAATCAGGTTTTCCTCCCCTTCTCAACACCATGCTGCCTTCTGACCTTACTTGTCTTCTCTCCACTACAGTAGTAATCCCACCTTGCTCTACCTCTACACTCTCCACTGGGACAGCAACAGGCACAGGAAAGACTATTGCTCTGGGATGGAAAGAGAGGGCTGCTGCTTTTGTTGGATGGGAAGGAAAGGTAGCAGCCATTAACACAGCAAGCTGTGTGCAGCAAATGAAGAATTTGCTTTTTATTATTATTATTTTAATGATATCTGTAGGCTGGAACACACCAGGCAGCAATTCATTACAGGGAAAACTTTGTTTCCATGCCAGGAAAGAAAGGCAGCAGCTTTTATGTGGTCTGAGAAAAGAAAGGGACAAACAGTATTAGAGTTCAGAAGACAGGATAGATTGCTTGTGCCACTCAGTCCTGTTGTGAACAAGTAAGAGGTGGAATTGCCCAAAGGACCACCTGGTTACCTTGACCATCCTTTCTTAGTCATTAGCTACTTGTTACCAGCAGAGAACAATAACAGACAGGCTGAAACAAGTCCTCCAAGTGCCCAAAGAAGCAGCACCCTAAAACTTAAAGACTTGATCACCCCTGCAGCCTATTTCCTTTGTTGTCCTAGCAGACCACAAGTTCTGTCCAAGCTTCTCCATAGGCTCTTTGTGTGGTTAAATGCCAGAACAGGAGCTGAAGCAGAGCTCTTCTGACTTAGAGCTGTCAGTTGAGCTGGACTGCACCATAATAATCATTTTGCTGCTCTGATCCTGCATGGCATGAGCAAATTTTACTGTTTAAGTCTGATTTTGCATCTGGCAGTTGCAATGTTCCCTCACCCTCATATGTCATAGCCACAGATTTTCATTTCAATTCCATCATAGGAATTAGAAGTTGCTATGTTGGTGGGGCTGGGTACACAAATTAAACTGAGCATTCCAGATTCACCAATTGCTTTCTTTACAGCATGTCAGTATTGACTCATTTAAATTACAAAAAAAAAAAAAGGCCAGAAAGAAAAAACATTCCAGCTCAGTGCATAGAGCTCAATCAAAATGGTTCATCTCCTGAGTTCTGCTTCACTCATAAATCCTCTTTTATGTTTCTTAGAATTCTGATTAACTTACCAAGCTGTGAATTGTTGGTTGGCGTCTCATCTGTATAAAACAAAAACAGGATGCGTTATATTTTACAAATACCTCTGCCTACCTCCTCCCCTCCTTGCAACACAAAAGCTGATAGTCCTAGCTTTATTTTCAAAATGCATCAGCTATACTTGCAACACTGACAAGTAGCTTTTAGCATCTCTGGTAGAATAAGGACAAGAACATTAATTATATGACATTGCTTCAGTTTTTATGTGAGCACACCAATATGAAGTTACTTAGTATTCTGTGGGGAAAAAAAAAGCCCTACACCTTAATGCAGGAACCTCTTAATTGAAAAGGTGGCCAGTCCTATTCTGCACCTCAATAAAAATACAAGCATAAACACAATATTATATGCAAGACCCTTCACTGGTAATCATATTACAAGAAGATCTGTATATATAAAAAAAAAATTTAACCTGAATTTTTCAAGGAAAAAATACATCAGTGACCATAAATGATTACAAAAATGCCCTTTCTCCATGCTCATTTTTCTCTTGACAGTTACACAGTGGCATTATATTCAGGGAAACATTTGTATTTTGTCTTCAGTTTTTACTCACTTACCATTGTCCATCTCAGAACTACATTTCTTGTCACTATTTTCGCTTTTTTTGTGCAACTTGTAAGCACAGCTCACGTATACATTTGTTTTGAGCAGCTGTCTTCTAAGTTTAAGTGAGACATCCATCAAAAGCTACACAATTTCACCTTCACAAGTTGGTACCTGCTTTGTTTCTATACACAGAGACTAAAATATTTTCTTCTGTGTACATCTCCTGTAATGACTTATTTTAGATCAATAAACAAGAATAAAGTTTCTCTGAAAAGAACAAAATGTTAGAAATAAGAGTTCAGAAATATACAGGAGAAGAACCATTACTTGTTTGCAGTAGCACTATTCAGTTCTTATCAAGGTAACTGCACGAACAGCTCTGTTACCAGAACAACTGGTGACTAGAGTCGTGGGGAGACCTGGCTAACCTGAGGTGCCTCTGCAGACACTGATGCACAGAGGACCAGCCCCGGGGCAGATGCAGTACAAGCCTAAATGAGGGAAGTGAGGCTTTGCACATCTGTGCCACTGCAGTCCTAATACTGGCATATGTACTATGGTGAGTCAGGTGCAGAAGGTTTGATGGGCTCTGTACAAATGTATCTGTACTAAAGCTGGACCAGAGCTGGCCTTGAAAATAGTATAAGCACCTCCATGCAGCATCACATCAGAGTAAGCCAGCACTGCACCCTGGCATTCCTCATCCAAAACCAGATAATTCTGTTCAAGTTCTCTCATGACCTTCCCCCTTTTCTTTCCTTGACTCTGGTATTCATGAACGTCACATTTTTAACATGCTTGTTTTCACAAATGGGAAGGGACAGTGGGAGGAAATACTAATTCCCTCTTTCTGCTCCAGAAGGAAAAGTGAAGTGCAAGTCAGATTAAGGGACTTGCTCAATGCTACTAAGGAAATTCATGGCAGAGTGCAGAACTGAATCCCATTCTTTTCAGAGTACTTCTCATCAAACCATCCTTCTGTCCACAGGAGTGGGATGCTCCAAAAGCATACTATGGAGATGCAGAAATATGTCATATCTAAAAAGCTTTAGCCATATCTCTTAAGTAGAAGACACCTAAAAATTATTTTCTTTTTCTAGCCTTATTCATGTTTTCATTTAAAAAACCTTAACAGTTGTCAAGAATTATAAAAAAATTTATCCTTTCTTTGGGGTCATTAAACACTCATGGACAGACCTTTGTTTGCTTGAAGTTATGCAGTATTTAAAGGTAATTAATGAGAAACTTTTTTTTAAATGTAAAAATAGCATTCACAGCATTTGAATCAGAAGCTGTATTACTTAAGAAGGGTTGCTCATATAACAAGCTTTATCTAGTTTCCATTCCTTGCCTAACACAGCATTTCTTTAGCACACGTGTTTCAGCAAGTCTGTCATTCATTTCCCATAAGTGCTCATGTATGCAACTTTGAAGTTAGTTCTTTTTGCTTTTTCTTTACTAATCAGATAGCAGCAATTCAATTGGGACTATGTATAATGTAGAAGAAAAAGACTCATTTTCATTGCAGAAATGTTTCTTATAACAGAGGGTATTTGTTCTAAAATTGGTCTCTCACTAGATGGTTCCCTATTCTGGAGGGTCAGTTGTTCTTTTTGTATATGTGGGCACAACCACTTTGCACAAAAAGAATGATATTGTTCTCAAGTGTTTCAATTATTTTCCCTAGGTAGGATTCAGTCCTGCTCTCAGCTTCCTAAATCTAAGACTGCTGAAATCAGTTGCTTAACTGCAACTACTTATAAGTATCTGTAAACAGAATTTCTTAAACTTTTTCAAATATTACATTATTTTGTCAACAGCAGTCACAAATTCTTTTCAGAGACTGCAGGTTGCATTTAGAGCTGCCTTTTAAAAAAAAAAAACCAACACTTTGCCAATAAAAGTGGAAATCATGGAATTTCACCATGGATTTAAAGGAGCAGATTTTGGCCCACTCTCTTTAGAATTTACAATGTTTTTGTCTTATTTCTTCCTTTTAGCTGAAGACTAAGCATAGCATGTATTAATTTTATGCCACACTTAGATAAAAAAGCCACAGGTGAAGCTGGAAGAAATGGTGAGTAGAAAGCGACAGTGAATATTCATTAGCTCTCCAAATTAAATTGCAACACTGAACTCAGTACCTTAAATTCCATTATCTTCAGTGAAATCTGACCCCAAAAAAAGAAGTCAACCCACTGAGTTTGGGCTTTTATAGTGGCCTTATATGCATAACAGTATCCCACAGTGATTTTACTGGCGCAGGGAGGAAGCATGTGAGAGTCAAACAGAAATATTAGCTCAAAATTTCTACCAAGAACTCCAACAGTAGGGAAAAAAATACCCAGCAAACTCAGGGAGAATCCACCCTTACTCTAAGTCACTGCAAATTTATATCAGACAGCAAAACATTTCCCCAGGTTTCTGAAATTCCTGCAGTCCATAGAAAAATTTTGCTTATTCCTACCACTCCTCGTAATGATGGGGCCAGCAGAGATTACAGCATTGCCAGAGGTGCTCTGAGGGCTCCAAGTTGTCCTCCCACCAGCGTCTCTTCTTTCTCTGTTACTGCAAATCTGAGCAGTTAATCAAAACAATCACAGCTTCAGAGTGGAATGGAATTATTGCCCTTCTGTGCTTCCTGCTTTAATGTAAATTCTTTTATAAGCAATACTACAACTTTATTTCTTAGTATGCATTAAATTACTTTGCAATAAAAAACAGCTGCAATATTCCCTAGAAGTGTATCTTATAAATGCCTGGCTTCCCATTGTATTTTGCCTCACTTTGTTTACAGAACTACATTGCTGTTGTGTATAAGATGCATCTTATAGTATATTAAATTTTCAGTAGTTAATTTCCCAAAGCTTTGTTTACAGACAGTTTTCCCAAGCAAATGTGTTTTGCTTGACTAGGGATAGGCAATGTGCTACGATCCCTATTCTAGCAAGCTTCTCAAGTTAAAAGTTCACACATTTTCCATGGCATTCTAAACAGCAATGACCCACAGTAAAGCAATCCCCAGCACTCTGTCATCTGGAATCCACTTTTAACATCTCTAACTTATCAACTACTTTTATCTTGGGTACTCAAGTATGCTTCAACCAAGAGCATTTCTTTAATTTCAACTTCTTGTGAAATAACTTCAAAAACCTCAGAACATAAATTCAATAGAAATAATTAATAATTTAAAAGTATAACATAAAAGTATAAAATAATGTACAAAGTGTCAGAAGTATACTGAACTGATAGCATTTAAAAATTCTAAATGGAAAGTCATTCAATAGGAAATGATACTGCCTTCTGAGTCCATCACAGAAAGAATATTCTGTGTTTATATGTTTATTTGTTTCATTTTCCAAAATATATTTGTTGTTCCTGACAGTCCTAAAATTAAATAATTTTTTAGTTGACACAACTTTATGCACTTCAACAAAACAGCAGTTTCCAAACTGTAAAAGAGGTGGTAATAAACTATAGAGGATGTAGTAACTATTCCCCCCCCCAACTATCAGAAACTCTTTCAAATTTTCCTTGTCAGTATAATTGCACTTACTATAGCTTTAAGTTTTCCATAAATTCTATTTAAAGATATTTCTATTTATCCACTGTGACTGTGGGTACCCTGTTTCTTAGATGCTATACTAAGAATATCAGCTCTGAAGCTGTCTCAGAGTGGTTACTTTTAGAAATTGATTAAGGACTAAAAGGTGAAGAGGTGATTTCTCATGTGTTTGACAACCTGTGTTTTGCAGGTCTAGTATTATTCTATCTCCGGATTACAATGTTCATTGCTTTATTCTTCATCAGTTGTTTCACATTCCTTCAGACACAAAAAACATTCTTACTTCAGCCCCTAGAAATCACCTTCATTCTGTGCCATCCAAACTTCCTTAGCATTTGTATGCAGTATAACTCCAGTAAGCCTATTTTATATCCAGATAATTACTAGCAACTTCCATCTACTGCAACTTACTGGCACAAGAAAGGGACAGTCATCTGCTCTGCATAGCTTTGTCACGCAGTGAAGGAAGACCGTAGACATCTTCTGGTTCTTGTGCTTCACAAAGCGAAACACCTCAAAGGAAAAGCGGCCCATTTGGCTCTTGCCGTTTTCAATTATAGTTGTCTGCGGGTCCTTGTCACAGCTAGTTTTTGTAAAGAAGATTAAAACTAGGATGAGCAGCTGTATTAGCATTTTGAAGCTCTTAACTGAGAATAAGATAACTTAAGCAGCAAGTCCAGTGCTTTAACTCTTTGGAAAAGAACACAGTACCCTGATGTGCAACATGGGCAGCCACAATCTGCATATTAGGCTGCAAAGTCATGTACTGAAATGCATTCCTACAAAAACATTATGTTTTATTTTACATCACAGCTGTAACCAAGGTACCATTTAATTCCAGTGCCCAAAGAAACTTGAGACCTGAAGCAAAAAGTAATCAGGTATGCTAACTGGTATAGACAGGTTACTCCAAATGAAGACAATATCTCTCCAGCAACTGTCACTGATAAGATTTAATCTTAGATAATGCCAAGATGTTTCTCAAAGATGTTTCCAATTCAAATAAATTTTATTACTGGGAATAGAAGCAGGAGTATCTACTTATCTTTAATCATTTGCTTAACTGCTTTCCTGAACTGGAGTCTATGATGTTTTATATCACTGTCATTCACCACAAGGGTACCTTTGGTAAAATAAAGGCCAGTTTAGCCATTCAGTTTGGGTGTTTATGGTATCTGTAGTACAGCCATTTTGGATATATGCTTCTCTACCTTCATAATTCTTATGCCTTTGCCCTTGCTTCAATGTTTATGTTCACAAACAAGATAAGCCATGACATGTTATCTGTAAGTCTAGCTCTCGGTCCTCCCTGCTAATATTGCTTAGACTTTCCAGGCAGTTTAGAACACCACTATTGGAGAGATTTATAACTCTTTCAAAGAAAGGACCCACAAAACACTGGGTTGCACAGGACCTACCTGAAAAACAGATCATATCGAAGATCATCGCTAGGATTACCAGATGGTGTGGTGTAACAGTAGTCCATCAAAACATTCCACCTGCACAGGGAGCAAAGTGATAGATGAGAGGAACTGGCATTGTAAAAGCAGGGGTGGAGAGTGAGATAAGATTAAAAGACAGTACAGGCAAACGTACAAACTGATAATGCAGGCTGTTACATTGAAGCTGAGTTACTGTATTTAACAGGTCATATACAAGTTATCCTGCAGTCCCAATATATCACCTTACAAAACTAAACAGCATAGCAAGCAGCAGAATTGTATAAATCACACAATTTGCTTTCATGCAAGTTAACCACCATACCAACACATGTTGTATACCTCCTCTCAGAAGACATGGCCACATGCGACTAGAAATCAAAAACATCTCACTTTTAAAAGCCCCAGAGTCTCTCACGTGATCTTACATAGGCCCTTTCTTAAATAACAGCAATATAGGATTTAAAGTATAATTCAGTAAAACTTTCACGAGGACAGCAGCAAGATATGCATTCACTATCAAGGACCTGATACCCTCCAGCTGAGGGCAGTGATTATCAAACACCAACCATTATTTCAACATACAAAAGTCTATGAGGAACGACAGTTGCTGCTAAATCAGACAAAATTTGCAACACCAAGAACTGAATAGCAAGCAAGACAAGAAATAACATCCTTTATGTTACCTGCCATCAAGGTTGGTTGCTCTTACAGCTGCATATATTTTGGTTTTCAAAGGTAAACCTGTACTTGGAATAAGGAGCTGCTGGCTGTAGGTTGAATCCTGAAAAACAAACATTGCCTCAGTGTACCAGAAATCCCACTGTAACAACTCATCTGCATCTACAGACTGAATTCTTATCTAATTTTTGTGACTTTTCTGTGTAGGACAGTCATTTACTTTGTCCTCTGTAAGGGAAGCAGCAAAATGCAGCGTCAGAGCATTTGCCTACAAGTTTGTTAAGATCAACAACACTTGACTGGCATTATCTTATACAACTATTTTGTGGAATTTATGATTTTATGAAGTGGTTGGATCAGTGATTAAAGAAAAGGTATCATTCATTGACACCTCAGGAAATCTCCGAGCACCTACAGGCAAATGTAGCAGCTGCTGCGGTTTTCTAAAGGAGCTTAACTGGGTTGTCACAGAGTACCCTTTCCCAGGAAAGGTTATTTTGGTTATTTGATTTAGTGAAGATAGCAATGCCACCAGGTTTTATATATCTTAAGCTGTAGTCTGGAAAAAAAAGACACATTCTATTACACAAAGTGTAGTTTCAATGAAAGTTGGCTTGTTGAAGACAAATAACAAACATTTTCATTTAAATTCTAATATTTGAAAAAAAGCTGTTTCAAGAAAGCTGTATGTAACATAAAATTTGGGAATTCCCCATATACTACTACATAGATATAGCTGTTTTATTGTTTTCTTGTTCAAAGGCTGAACCATTGTCCTGGTTTTGGCTGGAATAAACTTACTTTTCTTCCTAGTAGCTGGTATAGTGCTGTTTTGGATTTAGAAGGAGAATAATGTCGATAACATGGTAACACACTGATGTTTTAGCTGTTGCTAAGCAGTGTTTCTATTAAGTCAAGGACTCTTTCAGCTTCTCATATTGCCCTGCCAGCAGAGGCTGGGGGTGCAGAAGAAGCTGGGAGGGGACACAGCAAGGACAGCTGACTGAAATGGGTATTCCATACTGTATGATGTCATGCCCAATATATAAACTGGGGAGAGTTGGCCGGGGGGCACCACGGCTCTGGCATTGGCTGGGCATCAGTCAGCAGGTGGTGAGCAATTGTACTGTGCATCACTTGTTTTGTATATTCTATTATTATTATTGTTTTCTCTTCCTTTTCTGTCCTACTAAACTGTCTTTATCACAACCCACAAGTTTTACTTTTCCCCCCCTGATTCTCTCCCCCATCCCACTGGGGGCGAATGGGATATGAGCAAGCAGCTGTGTGGTGCGTAGTTAGCTGGGGTTAAACCATGACAACCGTTAATGTCACTTTAGCAACAAAGCCATGAAACAGATCTCAGCAACCGACATTAATTCAGCATATCAAAATGCACTTACTGGTAACATCATCTATGTCAAATAGTTTGCTAATCCAGAAGGCACAGGGACTCAGCATGGTAAGACCTCTTGTGAGAGTTTGAAACACTCAATACATAAGAAAAAAATTTTGTCAAACAGAATTTTGACCAGGTTCAATGTGGCAGGCAAGACAAAGAGCAGCAGCTGACAGCAACAAGAAGGATTAAGCACAAAGAATCAAGGGTGGTTTTTTTTTTTTTCAAAGGGAACAATGCCAAAATTCACAGCATGCCCAATATTCAATCTCTACAGCATCAGAGGCCTTGGGAGGTACACACGCGCACACAGACAAGCTGTGCAACGTACACACAGCAAGCACATCCTTGAAGATCCATTCAAGTGAGATCAGGTAAGTCTGCCTTCTTTAAAATTAATTTTACATTTCTCTAACACATAGCTCTGTTACATTTTGCAACTGATTAAAAAGCCTACAGCAAGTCCTTCACTATCACATTCCATGGTTGTTCTTTTTTTCTTAAAGAGTAGGTTTTATTCATTTAGACAGACATTCACAGGAAGGCCTAAAAACACATAGCCACTTAGGCTCTGTGAAAGCCCATTAAACATTTTGCTATTAAACCCCATGTCTATCATAATGACTCCTCTTGTCTTTCCCAATGATAACACATGCTAATAACACAAAGTAAATGTAAACAGCGCTTTGTAAGGGAAGATGGAGGTGAGTCTAGAAGATGAAAAGTCAGCGTTAGGAAATAACACTATAGCTAAATTTTGAAAGTATAGCTGCTCGCAGTCAAGAGCCACATCTGTACATAACCCCCCACCAATACCAAGGGTGGACAGGAGCCTCGAGGCCCCTCCCAAAACCAGGACTCTCTAACAGGGACCAAGTAAGCCCACAGAATCAGAGTTCACAAGACCATGGGTGTCCCAAGAGGTGCTCCCAACCAGGCAATGCACAAGCTGTGTATACACCCAGCTCCATGACACGAACCAGAAGGGCATATCCATCATTTGAATTTGCCAGCCTTAGCAGTGTTACTCATGCTAGTGCTACTCTCTAGAGTAATACGACTGAAACTAGAAGAGTAAGACACCACTGTTCATGGTCAACTTGTAAACTCACTGGGATAGGGAGGATGAAAGCCCACCTTGGCATGTAGTATTTGAGGAAAAGAGGTGTTCAGCATGAGCATCAATAGCATTTAAACCTGACTGTTTGCAGAATTGGGCCCTGAAAGGCAGCAGACATGTGGTGGTCAATGCTTGTTCTGACTGAGGAAATTTGGCCACCCTCACTTCTCCCCATCTTTTTGGTCACAGGTTTATTTAAAAATGATAGAAATATAATCTTCATTTTAACAGATTATAGGTTGTTATTTGGAGCTCTCCTCTGTCAAATAAACATGATTTTTTTTTTAAACATGCTGTTGGAAAATGTCCTGTTACAATATTTATAGTTCATTATGTTCAAAGCATAAAGTGTTGACTTTTAAATCAGTTGTATGAATTATAACTCAGTATCATGATGGCATGAATAATAATGCAAAAAATTGGATTCATAATTTACAAAAATGATGCTTGATAGATTGAAAAATTGATATTTAAATCAGGTATTTAAAATGTATGAATAAAAATTTTAATCAACATGAAAATATCATTTCAGGGATTAATTTTAAGTAGAGGTCTGTGCATTTTTCATGTTTTACTGTCACCATCCATATTTACGTAGTAAAAGCTTTTACATTAATGCATATTCAAGTTAAATTATCTAAAACATATGGAAGAAGTTTAGTTGAAAGCTGTTAAAATTATTAACCCTTAAAATCTTGAAAGTCCACACAATGAGGCAACAAGTGCAGTGGGCTATGGATTTGGAACAAATCCCACATTCCTCATTACAACTACAGTTGATCTGATGAGGCTTGAACATAAAAATACCCCAGCAAAAGTGCTACAGTTTATTACTAAGGGAACAGTCTGGAAAATTTTAACAGAATTCTACAGATTACTTGATTAGTACAATGTACCTGTACGCACATACATACACACACATATATAATAATACGTACACACGCACACACACAAACATAATAAATGCAAACACAAGAGCAAACATGCACTCTGGAGTATGATTGTTATTACTACAATGGATTAGACACATGACACTACAACCTGAAAGCCAGAGGAAGTGTAAAAATACAGGACAAAAAGACTGTGTGTGTCCTCAAAGGCTAGCCATATAAATACAACAGGTACCTGCAAACCAAAAGGACAAGGGAACTCAGAGATGAAAGCTGCCTGGATGAAAGGCCTGGTTCGTGGGAGGAGTGGAAAGAGAAAAGCAAATAATGAAGAGGAGTCTATACTTTGCTCTGCTAATCCAGCTTGTACCTACATAGTGCTGAGATTAATTTAGTCCAGGTCATACTACTATGTTTTGTACTCACATTGTAAAGCAACAAATTCAAAGTGCTGATAAATGTACCATTGTTCTCTCTTACAGAAATAGCAGCTGATGACCTACAACAGAACCAGAAACCAAAACCATCATGAAGAAAGGTATTTCATTTTTGTATTTACATACTTCAGTGGTTTTTATCATTAGAAAAACTCAGTGAATCATATCACAAGGAGTTAATTCACGCATTTGGGTTATAAACTTCAGAAATAGGAATTTATAGTACAAAAACTGACAGAACCTTAACTATGCAGAAAGTAATGGATACTGTTGAAAAAAAAACAAATCAGAAAAATAATTAGCAGAGAGGCAAAGTGACAAAAGGAACCCACTTTTCATGATGTACAAGGTTTACTCATGGAAATATTTTCTCTTGTACTCTATATTCACATGCTTACAAACTATTTCATGGAGAATTTCCTTTTTTTTTTTTTTGCTGCTACCATTTTGTCATCAGAACACCTGAGTTTTAAGGGAATTTTTACATTATCTAAGGCTCTCTTCATAAAGACAGCTCTTCATAAACTACATCATCTCATACAATGATGCTACAGAATTTTCTTTTCATTTGCATCTTCCTGTGCCTTTTCCTTTACTCTTGCACAGCTAAAAATTACTGTTGACAATACTGCTATGGCATGCATATATTTAGGTGTACATGCATATATACACATATATATGGCCTTACACAAACATGGGAATGAAACACATAGAAATGAAAAGCACACTTACGAAGCAAGCTGGGTATTGTTAACCAGGTACTCCAGTGGATAGCTACAGCTAAATTTGTACAGAAGCCCAGGCAAATAACTGATAATCGTTGGTGGGTCTGGCGTATCAATATAGCCTGAAACATTACCTATCTGTACCACTGAGGTATTTCCATAAGCATTGATACCTCGAGCTGAGGATACCTATTGAGGGAGACAGAAGATTACTATTATCAGAAAGTTAACTGTGGAACAAAAAAATACCTAAGGACACTGATGCTTTAGCCCATAATTTACCCAGAAATATTTCCAGAAAATCCTTCAAAAATTAATTTAGTGTAAAAATGTTTCCTGTGTTCTGTTTTTTACCTTCCCAAAATCATACATATACAGCTCACAAGTGATATCCCTATTCTTAAAACACAGACTTGAGCAACATTTGAAAAAACTGAAGAATCCTGGAAGCATATTTTTTTGGTAGGTACTTCTTTTCTGAGCATTCCCAGTGAATTCACGTGTCTCACTGGGAAAAGCTGAAGGAACTTTATTACAGTTAAAAATTAGGAACTTAAAATGAGCTTCCATATGCAATAATAAAACCAATACACAAGAAATTTCATTCACAGAAACAACACTGTCCTCTTGAGCTTTGTTTTTGACACATCAGAACCAATGTACTTTATAAGCAGATACAAGCCAAATAGCTGAACTTTGAGTCTGTGTTTCTGTTTACATTATACATCTCTAAATCTAAATTATAACCTATGTGCAAAGAAAAACTGTCAGAAAAGCAAAAGCTGAAAATTAATACAACCTTAATGCCAATGCAACCTTAATTTCGTCCCTGGACACATGCTATCCTGTGTTGCTCAGGCTCACAGAGAGTGCAGAGCCGCAATAACATGCAGCTCTCCAGAAAACTGAAGGACACTCCTGGTAGCAGCCCAGCCCCACTCCATCTGTAGCTACTGATCTGAATAAGGGGGTGGTTTGAAAACAGCAGATAAGTATCACAAATTACTGTCTCAGTAGGCACATACACAATAAGGCAAATTAACGTGGCACTGGACTTCCACCATAGCATTTCTTTTGTATGACTGTATTAGCAAAAAGATGCTTTCAATAGCTTTAGAATACAGTTTCTTAAAAAGACATTTCATTATGGAAGAATCATCCTGAGGTGCACAAGTTGTAATGTTTTGCACTAAGTAGCACAGGATACACAGTAGGTATTTTGATTTCTTTGGCTACAGAAAAAACAGCTAGAAGACAGATGCAGCTATGCAGTTTGTCAATACTATACCCAATCATTTGCTAAATGTCAGGGAAATTATGAAAGTCAAATTTTCTAGGATCTAATCCTTGCCAGTAAAACATAGGTTAGACCACTAAGGTAGTATAACCAACTACAGCTCTGTTTAGCTTCCTCACCACTGCACCCCCAAAAATAAAAAGTTGTCTCTGCCATATTACAGACAGACCTGGGTTTTACCCGAGTTCTGCCTGAACTGTTGTCTTTCCTTTACTTTTATTGAAAATGAGTTTTAAGGTCTTTGCTGTGAAACACAGCCTAGAAATGCATGGGATTGTACTACTCCAGTGTGTGGAACATGACAAGAAATTCTCCCTGTTCCTTTATCCTCATTGCTTGCAGAACAGTATGTTTAAACTGGGAGAGGATGATGGGAATTTTTGGTTATATTTTTAGCAGCTGCTACTTTGTCTTTGTATCCTGTGCAGCCTTGTGGAGGGCTTCATGGGGAGCTCCAATTATTTGGACTTACCAGACTGTTGTGGGGTTTTTTTGTTTGTTTTTAAACATGAAGCTTGTACAATTATAATCAAATAGCAAGTCCAGGGAGTTTACAATGTGACTAACTCCACAGGAACAAGAAGTTGCTTCCTGGCAAATTCTTCTATTGCAAGTCATGGAAGTGCTACAGCTTCTCAGGGAAAATGAGAAAAGAAGATCTTCAACTTGCTGAACTGGGTTTTTGTTGAAATTTTAAAAGAAAACTCAGCCTGAGGTAAATAGGTCACCGAGCATATCAAACACTTTAGCCCAGTTTTGCAAAATTATTAGCAACAAAACAGGGGCATTGTTATAAAGACTGAAGGTATCATCAAGTGCAAGTATGACTTCCACATAGAATATAAGACCTAAAAATAATGCATTTTTACACTTCCTTTTGTAAGTTATTCATAGATACTTTGATACAAGTCATCGCTGCTTGTACAGTGTGATATACACACAAACTGTACAACTCTCCTCTCCCTTGACTTAAGAGAGTTTGAGACATGACTTCCCCCTCTCTCCCCACTCAGAGTGAGAGTGCTCCACTGAAGAAAATGAAATTATATTGATAACAAAACAGATTTCGAAGTCAGCTCCTGGATGAGATTCTTGTTCCAAAAACTCACCCACAGCTAAGGATTAGATTTAGTCATTAGCTGTACAAAGATGCACATTATCCACACATGAAACAGCAACATAAAATGTAAACACTGAAGTCACAGCACCAGGCAAAATGGCAAAACACCACAGCACAGAGCGGCCATGCACTAAGAGATCAGAGCTGAACATACGAATCTGAACTTCAGTCCCACATCTTGACTTTTTTGTTATGAATTGAGTGCAAAGGTTAGACAGCCGGGGAGGTAAAACATTCAAAATGTGCTTGAAAACTTCAGTTTGTTGCCAGGCAGTTCCATATTGAGCTAAGATCTTATAAGAAGGCGTGACACCTCATGGCACAGCTAGCAGGGGTGTTTACTGTGGGTTGGGCCCTCTGGCCAGACTATCTCCCCTGTGACATTCAGCCTGAAGTCACTGCCTTATCACAGAACATACAAGATTAGTCAGCAAGCCCCTCTCATATGAGAGCACAGAAGTAGGTACCCAGACTATAACTCTCCTCTATCTAACCCACTCTTAAAAATATTTTACTTTCATTTTTCAAGTGGGTATTTGAGGAGGTTCAGCAAGAGTTTTAAAAACAGCTTGGAAAAATCTCATTTTTCCACTGGAAAAAAATTAAAATGAAAAATGTACTTTCTAATCAGTGGACAAATGTATGTCCCACCACATTTTCTCAATAGTAATCAGGATTATAAATTACCCACTTTCTCTGGTTTTCTTTGATGTTGATGTATTGCTAACTGGGCAAGACAAAGTGAACATTATCTGTAAAAGATAGAACGCTGTCAAGGCCATTTGCTTGATCCTATGCATAAACAGCCATGCTACAATTTCACTTTGACTTTGTCTTACCACTAAAGTGTTTCCACAGGATTCCAAAGTACTCAGATTGATGATGAAAATGACCACTGCTGGAAAAGTGTTGTTATTGATGAAACCCCTGCAGTGGGCATCCCCATGTTTCCCATTCAGTGCCAGATCTGTCTCAGAATAACCAGAGAAAAGAACTGTGCAAAAATTTATCTTCATAGTAATTGTCTGTACTCCACAGAAAACATTGATATCTCGTTCAGCTGCAAGAAAAACACAGGGACAGACGTTGTAAGATGTATTTCAACTAATCACCATATAATTATTGTAGCAGTTAGTCTAGTGTTGTAACTTCTGATTGAATCAATTTTTAGACCTCAGTCACAGCAAAACATTGGAGTATAAAGGTCAGAATCACATTATTCTGAAGAACAGATTTGACTTTACAACTTCACTAAAGAAAAAACAAGAATAAATATAGTAACATAGTCTACCACACCGCAAAACCATTACTCTAAAATTCCCCAGCAAATCATTTAGAAGCACATTCATAACCAAAGCACTGCAACAGAGTGGAAAACAGCAAATGGTTAAATATTTGGAGTCTCATTAAACAGACCCCTTCTGGAACAGAAATTTCCAGAAACTCAGGAGGCCAAGCTCTGCCTTCCAGCCCACTCTGGCATGGAAGTCAGGTGCATTTGTCTGAGGTTGTCTGGAGTCCACTTTGTATGAGACCGCATCTCAGGCTGTGCAGACCTTGAAGTACAATCAACAGTGTATCAAAGCAATTTATTATGATATCGTTAAAGTTGGGAGATTTTTTTAAGAACCATCAACTTTAGTTTTAATGAAAAATCAGTTGGCTCTTGAAAGACAATGATCGATACTACAAAGCATCTTGCAATCTTTCATTCTGTACATTATGACAATATGAAAGACCTAGAAAACAGCAATTGTTACAACTGATCAATTTTTAAACAACAGCAAAAAAAACCCTTCTTGGATGAATTTGACCTTTTATTCGAAAGTTCTGAAGATTTTTATGTACTTCAATGGAAAAGCATTGGGTTAGGATATAGGCACAAGCAACAGGTTGTTTTGCTTCAGAGCTATAACATAGCTTTTCTATAAGCTCTTTTGTGTCTGTCGATGATTGGGGGGGCTATTTTTGGGTTTTCCCCTAGTGCTTTACAAAAAAGACATACTACATAGTGTTAAACAGAGACATTACTCCTTTATATAACAACTCATTTATTACATCTGCTTAAAGATTAAGTGCTATTAAAAATTGCAGAACAACTTCAGTCAATACTATACCATTAAGCCTGCTGAAATGAATTGTTTCACTGCATTGTCACAACAGAGAGGAAATGAAATCTCCATTACAATGAACTAGCTCTTCCCCCATGGTACAAGAGCACAAGCACTTTAATTTAGACAGGTTTAATGGTGGCTTTAAAGCCAAAACAATCAAGCACAGGAAATAACAGGCTAAACTCAGTCTTGAGATAATATGGTGATAAATGTTACTTACTGGGTGTAAATTTGGGCAGGAAGGTACTGGAGGCAAGACATGAGTTGAAGTGATTTGGCATGAAATTCTCCTGGTTAGTACATATACATAATTCCACTAATATAATGTACAAAGATCAAGAAGAAGCATGCCTTGGTTTTCACTACATGAGGACTGTTATGATCCATTTAATGGGTATACTAAGGGAGAACAGTACAAAAAGGCAAATGGCAAAGTGCACCTTTACACTTACTTGGACCAATGCACAAACAGTCAGATTGTAACAAATTGCAGGATGTAATATAAAGTAGCTCAGTTAATTTTATAACTCACTTCAAGGCTTTTAAAAAGCAGGATATTACTTTACCTGTTAAGGTACCATTACCGCCTGCAAAATTCTCATTTGACACTACGGGAAATGAGACCATACAGTACAAAAACAACCTTTGTGCTATACAGGAGGATAAACAACCTTTCCAGACTGAACCTTTTCGTCTACTATTTTACAAGGAAGTATTGTTGCCAAATTAGTCCCTTCTGGAATCAAAACAATGTTATTTGTTTAGAAATTAATCTGAAACTAGGTGCAAACAGACCTTTAGATGCTAAACATCGAGCTCATTTCTTGTGAATTTAGAAAGGTAAATATTATTCCTATAAATGTATAAGCTTAAATAAAAAATATTTGCATTCCTGCAGTAAAAGCTTCTGGTCTTCCGAGTAAGAGAGGAGAGATGGTTTGAAGGTTAGGTGACGCAGCTGATGGGGCCTTAAATGTAATGACGTCTTTGTCACAGAGTTTCCATACAGGCAAACCAATTGGCTTTTCTGACTCAAATCACACAAGCTACCTATAGTCAACAGTACTCACAGTGGTCTCACATGCAAAACAGAGTAAAGTTTAAGAGGTAGGTAGATTCAATAGTAACAGAGACCATCCTGAATCAAGGACAGACTCATGGCAACATGAGACAAATGCTGACAGCTCCACTGCCCACTTCTGCTATGGTACCCTTCCACTTGTTGCCAAGACTCACTCCAGAGCAGGGAGCGAAAAACCTGCAGAGGACAAGAGTTTGCCACAAAACACCATTGACAAAAGTCATTTCACCAGAAGAGGCGTGCAAAGACACTTATAGTGCAAAAGCAGCTTCTCTGCACAAACCTCCTCTTTGATCAAATCACTGCTTTGCTAGTGAATTAAAATGCATAGCATATATGAAAAAGCTGCAATATTTTCTTTGCTTCTACTAAGTTCTCAGTATGTACTTACAGCAAGAGCCCCAGGATCAAAACTGTGTTTCCCACCTGAAGGCAGCCAGACTGCTATGGCTCCATCCCCCAAAAGCCTTCTAAAAGCTATGCTTTACTGCAATGCAGAATTAAAGCTTTTTTCTCCAGGTAACTCTCTGAAGGATGACAGGACCTAACCTTATTACATACTCTAGAACACGTCTAGCTTTTCGTATATAAAGTCACAGAATTTTCAGTGTACCAAATATGGTTTGTTTTTTTTTTCTTTATCCCTGGCGATTACTGCATACTTGGACTCTAAAATAAACCTGAAAACTGCAGAAACAAAAGTCTTGCCTGATTATTTATCATCCTATTTATGCAGCACCATCCCTATGCAAGAAGTCACCTAAGCAATGAATGATAAAAGCACAAACAAATGAAAAATGGATGAGCTCCAAGGTTCCTTTAGGAAGGCTTAATTTCTCGTCTTTGCTGAAAGACAGCTTCTGTTCTTCACCACATTTAAAGAAAAAGAGCAGACAACTTCAAAACCCAATGGCTTCTCTGGTATCTGCACACCACAGACCTCCACAAGAAAGTCCATTCTCACCTTGTGTTTGGAATTTCAGCTGACAACAAGAAAGATTGCTTGGGTGGAACAAATAAGGAACAGGAAGAAAGTCTATCCATAACCAGGCTCTGTGAACAGTATCTCAGCCTGGAGACATACTTGTTTTGAAACATACTCCTTTTTGAAATCACTCTCTCCACCCACCTTACTTGAACTCTGAAGATGGTGAGGCCAGCACCCTCAAAGCTACAGCCCAAGCCAAGCACTGGGGAAGCAAGCGTAGTGAGAGTGAGCCCTTCCTCCCTGCAGAGGTGCTCTCACCCGTCTTCTGGGATTCTCAAATCCAGAAAACTGCTCCAGCAGCCTCACTCAGCTCCACTAGCCACAGTCCATTACATAGCAGTCCCTTCTGCATACTGAAAATAATACCTGTCGAATTTAGGGACAAAAGGTTTTTCTGCTTTTTACCTCTATCTCAAATGCATGACTAAGAAGCAGAATTACTTTTCTTTCCTATCTCTCAAAATCAGCACTAAGACTGTTGATTAAATTCCAAACTTTGAATCTTTACTGCCTGAGATCACAAACAAGGAAGAGCAGGACTCTGCTCTCAGGTCCTACAGGCAGTGTAGGGTGACTAGCATTTACTTTAAAAAAAAAGTTTACTTGTAACCTAAACAGATTTTCTCCCAACTCCCTGAGATTTGGCAGACATGGAATCTGATATGACCCTTTTTTGTGAGGCAAAACTGCAAGAGGCCCCTAAATACCCACAATAAGAACTGGATTCAATTCACGGGTATCACATTGCAAATACAAAATCTTGGCACAGGGCTGGTGCAAAAAATGACCAGATAAAAATCTAAAAATGCACAGAAAGAGGAATCTAAACTTCCCTCTAGCTGTAGCAATTCTCTCAAGAAACCTGAAACACAAAAACAATTACATGAAAAACCATAAGAGGTAGATCTGAGGCAGGTAGGCACCATTCACCCACGCTTCTGAGGCCATCCTGTAAAACTTATACCTAAGAAGGGGAATACAGAAGTAGTTTGTGAAATACTCAGTTAAAAGTGATTTTGTCAGGGATGGAAACAACATATTTGATCTTCTTTGCATGTCTTCTCTGCTTTTCATATTCTCATCGATTAAATGAAAAAGGGTCAAACCCACTGTTGGTCTTTAAGTCAGCAAAGCACCTAGCAGTGTGGTGGTAACACAGGAAACAATAGACTGTGGGCTTTCTGCTGACTTAAGTTTAATAAAAGAGCTGATCATTCCTGAAAAAAATCAAAACTAGTATTATTATTCAGAAAGCAACAACACTGAAAGGTATTACAGTGTAATACTATACTGAGAGTTCATCACCATACTGTTCAATTCAATTGCTACCTCAGAAACACAAGATGTGAGTGAGACAGTATTCACAGCCTGTTTTATTACCATTATTCTGTCCAAGAAACAACTGAGGCAGGAAGAATAAGCAATGCAATAAACTAAAAGTATTCTTTAGCTGAGTAAGCCCTGATACACATGTCACTAAGACTGAAATTTCATTCCTATTTCTCATTGTATTAACAGCTCCAGACATCTGATGTCCCCTAAATGACTAATTCCCATTTTCTCAGAGAGGCATGAGTGTACATCATACATAGATGCATCCCATTGATTCACCTGCCCCTGGCCACACACTTTATGCTGAAATGAGGCACTAAGTTTTGCCATCAACTTCATTTTGCCCAAAAATAGATATATATTTCTTTATTTCACTAAAAGGACATAATTATATTTGCTTTCCCAGATAAAACATGAAAGAAAACTCAGAAGTTTCAGACTCTTAAATCTATAGAGAATATTCACAGCAACATGATCTCTGGTGAACTTCTTGGACAGGATAGAGCTCTGAAAAAGCAGGTCAAACCCCACTGATATGAGGGCAGTTGTATTCATTACTCCTAGGCTGAATTTGACCCATTGTACAATTAAGAAGAAAGTAAAGTGCAACACTAGAGGAGTTTCATTGTCACTGAGATAGTTAACACTCACTTAATGTGGAGTCCTACCCCCAGGCTTCAGACGGATTTAAAGCTCTGTATTTAAAAATAAGCACTACTTTGAACCAAGACAATAAAGAAGCCATTAGAAAAAAAGTCTATTAAACACTTACCAGGAAACCTGCTATGGAGGTTAGCATCACAGTTGTATCCATTGAACTGAGCTGTCACTGAAAGCACTTTAATCGTCAGCAGGAGCAGTAACCATACCTGTTCCATTGCAAAACCTAGCAAAACATTAGGTGGTTATTACACACATCTGTTCATTGCGTTAAAGATGCTTACTGCAGTCATTTAACCACTCGGGAGGTTATGGTCTCCAGCAAACGAATCGGGGATAAAGCTCACAAGCTTATGGGAAAGAGGCCACAGGCAGCAGGGCCCATTTCTCTACTTCCGAGTATAATGGGTAATTTCTATTAACTTCTACAGCTTTTAGTCATAACTTGTGGCAAAAAAGGTACTCAAGAACAATATCAAAGGAAAAAAAATCCCTAAAATAGACTGACAGATTACCATTGCTTAAATATTTTAAATCCAACAGCTTTTTTGATATTCCAGTGTAAAAATTCTTTGAGAAAGACATCTTAGAACAATAGTTTTATTTTAGCCAAGTTCTTGAAAACCATACAGATAAACGGCTTGCTGAGCAATTCTCAGGCTCCAGGTCCTAGAATAAAGATCAGCTCATATCTATTTGCCAAAAATCTGTTCTTTGAAGCATGCATGCATGCAATTGCATTGAGTTCATGTACAGAGTTGGCACAGACACTTGCGTCTACTTGAATTGTATCTGGCAACCAGACCAGGAGATCAGAACACATGCATTTCTAGTGTCTTGCGTAATTTTTCCTTTGGGAAGGAAAATTCCAAGGAGTAATACCTGTGGTATTTAGCACAACCAAAAAATATCTGATTCATGTTGTTGTCAAAAATATTGAGATTTTTGTCCATGAATCCAAGTGTTACTGATTTTTTTTTTTAATAAGATTTTGTAATTGTAGAAAATATCTCTGCCAATATGGACCTCAAATGCAGCAATGCTCTCCATTTGCCTAGACAGGAACTAAACAATTCTAAGATTTAGGAGGTTTGCTTTCTCTAAGACTATGGATAACAAAGATGCTGATCATCACCTTTCTCCAAGTGGACATCAAAGAACATTTGTAAACTCCATAGATGCAGCACACCTAAATGCAACCACACCTGTCATGGCAAGTGGCTGACCTGCATTGCTGAGATGAGCTGACAACGGCAGACAGAGAGAACATTTGAGACAAACCCTCACTCATAACTGGATCTTTCATGGCTACTCAGTGGTCTGAGCTAAAGTCTGCTCAAATTAATAGAAAGGCTTCCACTAGTTTTCAAATCAGGCTTACAGAGTACACAAACCTGGGATTTAAAGCCTTGTGTTGAAAGACAGACCCATAGATGACACTCCCGAGTGCTCTTTGTCAGCACACCAACCAACTACAACAAAACGCTGAGCTAGACTCTACTAAGAAGTCAGTCCAGCCATTCACTCCTGTGTAATTCTGCTTGGAAATACATGGAATAAAAATGTAGAATTGGAAATGCCAGCTTCCTGCTAAGCATGCAGGTTTTGGAAGTCAGGTATAACTTTTGCTATTATATCCAAAAGCAGTTTTGCTAGCAAGTTCTGCACAACTTCCTCAAAGCATGACCTATAGCAACAATGCCACCTCCTTTTAGTTTCAGGTGGATACAAAACTCTAAATGAAAGCACTCTTTGACCCTCTACTCCTTTTCTGTTAGATGCCTGTAGAGATTGACAGCACTTGTAGCTAATGCTGATGAAAAATTGTGAAAATATAAGAAAGAAAATAAAATTTAACTGATTTGATATGAAACCTCTATTTTCATGATCTCGCCAGCTCCATTACTCTCCGACAGAGCAGTAGGTACTGTTTTGTTTGTTTGTTTACTATGAAAATTCATACTTTATTTTGAAAGAAACATTTTTTCCTTTGGAAAATTGGCATTTCTCCAATGTACTGGAGCCTTTCCTCTGCTTGTACAGCAGTTTCATCGATAAAGTGGTTATTACTGTTCTGTTGTATATGAGCTGGTTTCTGATGTCCATTACAATGGTATAAATCAAGGGCAATTTACCAAGATCTAAATCTGGCTTCAATTTTCTAACTGCCACAGTATTTTTTGCTACAAAAAAAAAACTGTTTGAAAAGAATTTAATGAAAGATAACACTGACAAAGCTGTAGCTATTATTTTAGATGAAAAGCAGAACTTACAATAAATTCTAAAATTTTAATTATTAAACTTAACTTCTGCTGCTGTATTTCAGAGGAAGGAGAGATGATTGCTAAGGAACAGAGCTGAATTAAGACATTAAGTATTTATAGCATTAGTCCTCTAGCTGTATTCAGAACAAATCAGATTTTAACACAACCAATAATGTCCTACTTGCTTTCTGGCTATTGACTCATCCGCATGTGGCTCAACATGCAGACCCACATCATCAGTTGAGCTGACTACTGCTGGTTTCAGTTAACTAAGTTAGGAACATGCATTATTTTTCATGTCTCAAGAGAATTGCAGGGCTAGAAAGGACCCTGAGAGGCCAATCTCACCTATCTGCCCACGCCAGCAAGAATCAAGGCAGCCATACCTGCTTTTCCAGCCTGTTCTTAAAGGCCTCTGGCAATTTATTTCTCACCAGAAATTTTTAAAGCTTCAGTCCTCCAAATGTACAAGGCACCCTAACCAAAAGATTTGTACCATACTGATACTGCTGAACATTTCATCCAATTAAAGCAGCACAGAACTTTTATTAAAATAGTAACAGGAACATTAAAATCTTATTGCCTGTACATGAATATGAAATGAAAATTCAATTTACAAAAAAAGAAAGGTAACATGGAAGTGTCCGGAATAGGGTGATTAATAATCCAAGAGAAAACAAGGCGATGTGGAAGATGTTTGCCTTTTTTCTTCAACTTAGTATGCAATTTTTTAAGCTTTTTTCGAGGAACACAGCTCTTGGTGCTTTCCAAAAAAAAGTGCTTTTTTGGTGTCTTGGTTTCAGCTGGGATAGAGTTAATTGTCTTCCTAGTAGCTGGTACAGTGTTATGTTTGCAGTATGAGAAGAATGTTGCTAACACTGATGTTTTCAGTTGTTGCTAAGTAATGTTTAGTCTGAAGTCAAGGCTTTTTCAGCTTCTCATGCCCAGCCAGCAAGAAAGCTGGAGACGCACAAGAAGTTAGGATGGGACACAGCCAGGGCAGCTGACCCAAACTGGCCAAAGGGGTATTCCAGACCATGGGACATCACATCTAGTAAAATAAACGGGGGGGAGTGGAGGCGGGGGATCACCGCTCGGGGACTAACTGGCTGTCGATCAGCAGGTGGTGAGCAATTGCACTGTGCATCGTTTGACCATTCCAAACCTTTTATTATTACTGTTGTCATTGTATTAGTGTTATCATTATTAGTTTCTTCTTTTCTGTTCTATTAAACCATTCTTATCTCAACCCACGAGTTTTAATTCTTTTCCCAATTTTCTCCCCCACCCCACTGGGTGAGGGGGGAGCGAGCGAGCAGCTGCATAGTGCTTAGTTGCTGGCTGGGGTTACACCATGACAACGGGCCATATCCCCCCTCCTCTAGACAGCAAGGGCTGCCCAAAGCTGCAAATGGAGCTGCTCTGGCCCTTGGCAGGGAAAGTGCCCAGGAGTCCTCACCACAGGCTACAGCCCAGGACAGACTGAGCCCCAAAAGCACTCAGCACAGGCCACAGCCAGCAAGGGACTGACAGGAATGGAACAGGCAGACCCTCTTCTCACCCATCAACCTCCCAAAGGGCCAGGAGGAAATGTCTACAGGTCTTGCTTCTTCTGTCTGTCCCCACATACAGCAGCTTGAACATGCCAAGCTCTACACAGACACCACCTGCTCTGTTCACACCCCATCGCTGGCAGAGCACAGCTACTTGGCACGGAGAGCAGTGCCAAGGCCAGACCAGCCCCAAGTTCCATGCTCAGCAGTGGTCCCAAACCACCAGCAGACAGGTCTTCTCTATGCTCCGTCCTCTTGTTCCAGCTGGCAACAGGCACACAACAGTATCACCCCCACCATACACCCATGTATTTCCATAGCACTGAAGCCAGTGTGTGCATCTGACTTGATAAAACGAAGTTGGGATACCAGAGGAGGCAATTTAACAGATACCTACTCTGACCATGTGCAAAGTCATTTCAGTGCAAGGAGAGACCCTACAAAGTCATTGCAGGTATCAGGAGAGAGCGCTTGGTCTACTGTCCGCACACAGAGCTAGCCACAGTGAGAGGCCAACCCATGAGGATGGCAGCATCCCAGGTCCTTGTGGGGCCCTGCTGCAGCTCCCTGGATGATGTGCCACCCTGGTTTATAGAAGGCTGCGTTAAACTCTGTGCTGGCCAGGGACCAGAGTCACTGTGGCCAGTTGTGAATCCAGATACCAGGGAACCTGGGGCATTTAACACATCATATTGTTCATAAACCTGTGAAGTAAGCATGTCCTGCCATCACCTCTTAGTGGACAAGCTACAGAGGAGGCGAGGGACATGTTCATGTCTGCACAGTGTTGTGGTCTGCTTTTGCCTGCTGCATCCAGAGCATCTCACCTGGCCTAAGAGCCAGGAACTTGTCCAGCATCCTGAAGGGAAACACGCCACCTGCTAGGTAGCACCACACCACTGGCATGCAGATATATACATTGAGAACCCCATTTAACTAGCCATTTCCATGCTAATTAAGTATTTGCAGATTAAAGGGAAACTCTAATCTCAAATGAGACAGCCTAATTTTCTAAATGAGCTTATGGTTTTCATATGGAGATCAACATGTTCTCACTAGCACATCATGCAAGCGCTCCAGGCTGCTAGATGCAGCTTTATTGCTGCTGTCACAAGTGGGGAGTTTTTATTCTCCATGCTCAAGTTTTTATGCCTTTTTAACCCAAGATAATTGATGCACATCCCACACCAGCACTGCCAGCCTGCAACACACCCAGCACCAGGCAGTCACCAGCGCTTTCAGCTGCCACAGCCAAAACCAAGTCCTCCTTCATGAGGTCATGGTGCTACGCTCTCTGAACCTCACCTGGCACTGCACACAAGCGGCAAGCACACCAACATGGCACACCATGCTGGCAGGCTGACCATGCACTCAGGAGATGTCTGCTGCATTTCAAGAGACAAGAAAAGCCGTGCTGAAAGCTGTGTTTTGTCCCTCTACATGAGCAGACCAACTCGCTGTCACACAGCCTCTACAAAGCATCTGCTGCTAGCAATGACGTTTTCAGTTACACAATTTGGGGCACATCAGGTTACTACCTTCCTCCCTTGGATTTATTTTTATTGTTCTAAAAGCGCAACACATCCCTACACCAGACCGAGTCCACATCATGCCAGTATTTCCTGTCACTCCTGCTTGGACTCCTCCAGGAGTTGCAGCATCTGTGCACAAGCCAAAAACATTATCAGAAATTCCACATTTGAGCCAACACCAACCCAAGACCAAGCAGGAACCATGTGCTCTTCCCCTTCTACCAGCCTTCCCACAAGACTGGCCAAGCTCTCCTCTGCAGCTGAAGGATTAATTTTCCCAGTTCAGAGGCTGAGGCTTGCTAACATGCGGTTCATGTGCTCCCAGAATCCTACAGACAAGCACAGCGCGCCCACCACACAGCTCCTAACACCAGTCCTGCAAGCACAAATACATACAGGCACTCTGTAAAAGTAACCACAGCTCACTGCAGGGAATGATCATCTATCTGATTTGTACACACAGCTCCATCAGCGTATGTCCCCATGGAGTGGTTCAGCTCTGTTCTGCCTCAGAAATGGAAGAAGATCTTCTCAAGATGATCTTCAGGTGGAGGAGAAAAAGGGGTGCTGAAAATGAGCTGAAAGCAAAGGCAAGGAGAAGATACAGTGGCCCAGACTAGTCAACCTGTAAAGAGACAGATCTTCTCCAGGGCTAGAGAACTTTTAACACGTTTCAGAAACACGCTAGCCAAGTTTGGGGGAGGAGGTCACCATATGAAGGAAAAGGAATAAAGCTCTCCATTGGTAACAGGGATATACCCAAAGGCATGTGTGAGCTAGTCCACCTTGGCCTGGATTAGCCACAGCGCTTGCAGGGCATCTGAGTGTCCTGGTTTTGCCTGGGATAGAGCTAACTTTCTTTCTAGTAGCTGGTATAGTGCTATATTTTGGATTTAGTATGAGAATAATGTTGGTAACACACTGATGTTTTCAGTTGTTGCTGAGAAGTGTTTATACTAAGTCAAGGATTTTTCAGCTTCTCATGCCCAGCCAGCAAGAAGGCTGGAGGGGCACAAGAAGTTGGCACAGGACACAGCCAGGGCAGCTGACCCAAACTGGCCAACGGTGTATTCCGTAACATGTGATGTCATGTCCAGTATATAAACTGGGGAGAGCTGGCCTGGGGGTGGGGATTGCTGCTCAGGAACTAACTGGGCATCGGTCAATGAGTGGCAAGCAACTGCACTGGTCATCACTTGTTTTGTATATTCCAATCCTTTTATTATTATTGTAATTTTATTATTGCTATTATTATCATTATTAGTTTCTTCCTTTCTGTTCTATTAAACTGTTCTTATCTGAACTCACAAGTTTTACTTTTTCTCCCAATTCTCTTCCCCCATCCCACTGGGTGGGGTGGAGTGAGTGAGCGGCTGCGTGGTGCTTAGTTACTGGCTGGGTTAAACCACGACATTGAGCTGGAGCCTATGAAATGCAGAGGCTTGGCCGTGGTGTGCTGCCCAGTTCCCATGTAGCACATTAACACATTCGTGTTAGTAGAGACAAAGGAAAACAGTATTTTGAGACCACAGCACTCAGGAGAGGCTGTGTGCTAGGACTGCCTTTCAGCACTATCATGCTCCGAGCAGCCCCAGGGACTGCCTAGGACAAAGCTATCACAGATGGGCCAATGTCGAGGATGCTTTTCAAGATCATACCTGATGGAAAGACAGACTGCCATTGCCTATGTCCTGTTGCATGTCAGAAGGAGAGGAGGGTCCTGGCACAAAAGCCAAAGTGCCTTTCCAAACTTTCCACCATACAACACATCTCCACAGCTGAGCATCCAGCTTCTTGCTTGCTCAACACCATGCTGAAAATCTAGCTCCAAGCAAACAAAATGCACACTTGTGCGCTCACCCTCAAGTGCAATCCGTGACTGATGCACGAGCTGGGCAACACAAGCAGAGCACTGAGGACTCTATTTGTACATATAGCTGCTACGCCACCATTAGGCTAGCAAACACACACTCCTGAACCTGGCCTGCAGAGAGCTGCCGAGGAGAATGAGAAGCAGAGCCAGGAGATGTTCTGGAGCAGCAGGTATACATACCCTTCTGTACATGGTGGGAGCAGGTACCAAGTGTACAGCACTCAGAGTAGCTAGCTTCATCCCTGAGCCCAGCAGAAAAGGCACTAATGCAAACCCCAAGTGCAGGATCCTGGCAAGCAGGACTCAGGCTGGTATGACTAGTTTGCTCAGGAGAGCCAGCCACACCGGGTCATCAGGGTCCCACTCTGTTCAGCTGCCTGCAGTACCTTCCTATTACTGTTCTGGCCACCCACAGGTCCCTGCCAGCAACCGATGGTAGACTGCACTTCTGCAAACACAACGGCAAGCTGAGGGTGTTCAGGGCACCCTCTGCACAATATCCCACATGCCAGACAAGGATTTTACAGCTACACAGGCAACACATCCATCCTGGCTTGTAAAAAGCTCTTAAGCATGGAAATGAAGTGGTAGGTGCTCAGACGATACCTTGACAGGATCAAACCACCTCAGAGAGGAAAGTTTACATAGGCTGCAGTTCTCCCCACACCTTCCTCCATTGTTTTAAACCACCATGTTCCGTTGAAATTCACTGCCCAGCTCATGCTCTGGTGTGGGTGTGCGTCCCTTCTCCCAAGACATCTTCCAACAGCCAAACTACAGCACCGTTCAACATCACAGCTCTTCTTGGGGCTCTCCATATGTCACACAGCATGTCCCTGCTCCTCTGTGCTTCAGAGACCTTCCTCTCACAGCTTTCCCCAAACTCCCGTGAGAGCCAGCACTGGAACGGTAAGCTTGGCTTTCTGCACCTACCTTGCTTATCTCTTCCTATTATTTTATATTATATTTATATCCTGTATAAGGGGCTAAAAAGAGCAGGCAGGCAGCCCCACACTGCAAAACCAGGAGGAATACCACATGCAGCTGTACCCCAGCTCTCTGCCACTGCTCTGCATGCCTGGGGGCTGTGCTTTGAAGAAGGCCAGCCTGAAGTCAGAGAGGACTGAAGACAAAAATAATACGGCACACCCTTTCTGCACTCAACCCTCAGGAAAATCCAAGACAAAACTTTGCTTGGGGTGATCAGCAATTTCACAGCACATCCAATGCTTGCACAGGCTGGCATGTCTGAGAGCAAATGGGGCAAATTCAGGAGGCTGGGGAAGGCTCAGAGAAGTCTGTGCCAGACAGTCAGCAAGGAAGATCTCCTCTCCAGATCTGTCTGTCCAGCACAGAGGACACTGGGACTCTACCCAGCGTGCCACTGCACCTCACTTCAGAGCATGGTGCCTAAAGGAGGTCCCCAGACAGTCCCCAGCAGCCAGCCCCAAGAATAGCTTCCAGCCTTGTTTCTCCAACCCTGCTGAGCCATCCCCCAGCTCTTTTACTAAGCCTCCAGAAGCACATCCCTGGCCACACACAGAGCAGGGGCCAGCCCACGAGAACATTTCACAGCCCCTCTGCAAGTCTGACCTACCCAAAGGACTTACTGCAAGGTCAGGCTGACCTGGCAGACTTTGTTCTCAGGCCGACATCCGCCCAAAGAGCTGAACATGCCCTTAATATCACTGTTACCATCCAATCTGAGAAGTCCTTGGGCCAACAGCAGGGCTGGGTGACAAGCATCTGTGGCAGAACCCTCCAAGTGTGCCCCAGTGTCCCCACAGGCACCTGCCCGCATCATCTCCCACACAGCCATTGCGACGGAATGTGAGGCTGGTAGAGAAACCCTGCAACACTGCTGGGACCACAAGGCTGTAAGAAATGTTGCAAGTCACAGTGCTGGAAGCAGGAAATCTAGAAGACAAACTGCCACAGGACACTAAAGAATTCCTAGTATGTGGTTTGCAAAAATAGTTACAATGCTAGCTTGCCTGCAGCTGGTAAACAGCATTAAAACAAGCAGCTCTTCAGGGTCCCCCTTTACCCACCAAATAGATCTCAGATAACCTCAGTCATAACCCATAGCAGTCTCAAAGTCATGACTCAAAGATGTCCCCCAATTTAATAGGATAAGCATATTTTTGGCCAGGTTTTGAAACTTTAAAGAGAACAAAATCTCAAACAATGTTCTCTAATATTAATTTCATTTACATACTGCATAGCTCGTGGTCTGTAACCAGAGCAAGCAGCATTGTTCTGCTGCTTCAGACTGTCTGGGAAGATGCTTGCTGCAACACACACCTCCTAGCCTTCAGGCTAAGAGCAATGGGGAGGGAAACCCTGATGCAGCGGCTAGGGGTGCAGGAAGCTCCCAGATACTAATCATGTGTCAGTCCCCATAACCTTGCTTCCGAAACTGACATTGTTTAATATTACCACAGAAGAATAAATAATTTCTAATACTCATCTCATCACCTTGTGTGACAGCAACGGCGAGCTCTGCGTGAAGTTCGCTCGTACATCCAGCTCATTTTGGGAATTGCAGGTCTTCAAGCAGCACGGATCAGCCTGCACACATGGGAACGTGTACCACAGGAGCAGGCCCCACCAGGGAAGCCCAGCATCCCAGGCTGCTAACAGGGCACCACTGGAGCAGGCAGCTTGCCTCACAGTCTGGGCTACTACGTGCTCCTTACAGAACTCAGCCTGGGTTCCGGCTGTGCGCAGCCCCCAACCCAGGATCCTGCCCGGGCCAGCTGTTAGCTCCGAGAATAGCTCAGATCAGCTGCAGAGGATCAAATAATTGCCCCAGGGATGGGAAGCACCAACTATTTTCAGCTTTCTGGGAGCTTTGCTGGGCTAGGGGAGAGCAATCATGGGAGAGGCAGAGTGCTAGCCACCCAGCCCGGCAGGAGCAAGAGCTTCCACCTTGTTATGCTCTTTCAAGGACCTTGTTTTTACCAAGAAAAGGAAATGTTCAAAGAGGGTTTAAACCTCAGACTTGCTTTTTTGAAACAATTTTCCAGACTCAGAGGCTGCAGTTTCACACCAGGAACATACAAAATATGCAGAATTTCCACCAGAGGCACAATCCTGACATCTCCTGCCCGCCCTCCCAGAGCAGCCAAGACTGGCTTCTCCCAGGCTGCTGCACGCCAGCCCAGTGCACAGGGCACACGGCACTGCCGACCACGCTCTGAGGGGGCCGTCTGGGTCAGAGCAGGCCTCAGCATTCACAACCCTCATCATGGGCACTCAGCAACCTGCTGCTGGGCCCTTCTCTGTGAAATCTTTGCGGGTCACCTTTCAAAGCCACGAGAGGCCTAAAACTACTTTACAGGCTGCAAGGTTAGTTATGCCCATAAAGACAATCTTTACGGCAGTGTGCAATGCCAGCTCCGGAGCGCTACTGCTTCCACACCTGGGCAGTAGCAGGAGCATCTACTCCCCCACCCCGCAGACCAGCACCTCTCCACACACACGCCTGGGGTCTGGGTGCTCACGGGCCTTGGCCGCATTTCAACTACATCAACTCGCATCTCAAGAGGGTATTTAAAGGACACCAATGGAAGCACTCAAAAGCCTGAAAATGCTACAATGAAGGTTGCACAAGCACTATTAATTGAACTTCCTTCCGTAGGCGGCTGTTACACAGGAAAAGCCTTGCCCACCAATGCTGCATGCTAGCAGCAACGCCAGAATCCAAATCTAAAGCTTGGATCCAAAACTGGGAGGAAGCAGCCTGTCTGTGCTAGCATCTGCATCCTCCATCAGCCCTGCAGACAGGAGAAGACATGGCTGCTGTGCCACCCCCCGAGAGAAATGAGAAAGAAGGGGGAAAAGTGAAGCGAATTAATGTTGCACAATCCCTGTCCAACTGCTCAACTTTGAAGTAGTAATTTTCTGACTTAAAAAAAAAAAAATTAAAAAAATCCAGAAATTTGCACATAAAATTTTAAGGTACCAGGAAGAGAACCCCAGTGAACCTCAACTCTGCTCTGCATTACTGGCAAGCCTGGGGAACAGGACCTCTGGGTGCACAGGACAGCCGGGCGAGTGGGGCTGTAAAAGCACTGCCAAAGCAAAGTGGAAGCTGCCAAAACACCTAGTCTGGGAGAAGACTTATCTGGCAGCCCTTGTCTGGGGTTCAGATATAAAATTAAGGTTAGGGTTGAGAGAAAGAAAAAAGCTGCAGTTTGAGGGGGATTGGAAAGGGCTCACTAGAATAAAGCAGGGGCTGCTAAAAGACCTGGGCTTGCAGAAACCTTCCACGAGGATGACCTTGACCAATGTTCAGCGGTAAGATTAGGTTTGGGATAATGCTGAGACAAAGTCCAGAGCTGCAGCTGGAGTGGGGCTGGAAAGGGGCTGCAAAAGTACCTGGCAGCTGCCAAGAGACCTGGGCTGGGAGAAATCACTGGTTCAGGTAACCAGTAGGAGGCTTCTCTACAGCTTCCCAGGAAAATCAGGGTTCTGGCTAAGAAAAAGAAAACGCAGAGATGCAGCAGCAGCAGGGTGAGGGCAGGCTCACCTGAGCAAAGCGGGAGCTGCAAGACGCCTCACCTGGGAGAAAGCCTTCAGTGGGGAAATGACTGGGGGGCTTGGCTAAGGCTCAGCTGGAAAACTAGGGTTAGGGTTCAGGGAAAGTCTAGAGCTCACATGAGGCTGGAAAGGGACTGCCAAAAGGAAGAGAGGCTGCCAAGAGGCCTGGGCTGGGAAATGGCTCAGAGGCCTTCCCTACAGCTCAGCTGGAAAACAGCTCCCAGGGTCAGGGTCTGGACTGAAAGGAAAGGTTACACTCGCAGTTGGCGTGGGGCTGGAAAGGGGCTGCCAAGAGCCCTGGGGTGGGAGACACCTTTTGCTGGGAAATGGCTGGGGTGACCCTTCCTTATGGCCCAACAGGCAAATGAGGGTCCAGGTTGAGAAGCAGAAAGCCTGGTGTTATTGCTGGAGCGAAGCTGGAAAGGTGCTGTCAAAGGTAAGCGAGGGCTGTCAAGAGTCCTGGGCTGAGAGAAAGCTTTGGTGTGAGCAATGGGTTTAGGAGGTCTTCCCTACAGTTCTTCACAAAAAATAAGAGGTTTGAGTGAAAGAGAGAGCTTACAGCTGAGCCTGGGCTGAGGGCTTCAACAGCCAAGCAGGGGCTACCAAGAGAGCTGGGCTGGGTCAAAGTTTTCATCTGGGCAACAGCTGTGGGGTCTTTTCTATTGTTTTGCAGGAAAATGAGAGCTAGAGCCAGGGTTAGGGTTAGGGCTGAGAGA
The DNA here is from genome assembly GCA_026212715.1 of Elanus axillaris. Lineage (NCBI taxonomy): Eukaryota > Metazoa > Chordata > Aves > Accipitriformes > Accipitridae > Elanus > Elanus axillaris. The sequence continues at coordinate 9,468,307 of JANZLQ010000031.1, read as the reverse complement.
GAAAAAAGCCTAGAGCTGCAGTCGGACTCTGGCTGGAAAGGGGCTGCCAAAGCCAAGTGGGAGTTTCCAAGAGACCTGGGCTGGGAGAACTCTTCTTTCATCTGGGTTTCTATGTCTAAGGCTCACAGGGAAACTGAGAACTTGGGTTAAGGCTGACAGAAAGTGAAAGCCTAGGGTTTCAGTTGGAACAGGGTTAGAAATGGGCTGCCAAAGATCATTTTAGGTTACCAAGAGACCTTGGCTAGGAACCATCTTTTGTACAGCAGGTCTTGTCAAAAGGTTCAGCTATAAAATTAGCGTTAGGGTAACACTGATGGAAAGAAAAAGCCTAGAGATGCAATTGGAGCAGGGATGGAAGTGGACTGTTAAAGCAAAGTGGAGGCCTGCAAAGAGACTGGGGCTTAGAGAAACCTTTGGTCTGGAAAATGGCTCAGCACCCTCCTCTACAGTTTCCCCTGAAAAGGGAGAGTTAGGGTTGAGAGAAAGCCTGGAGCTGCAGACAGAGCAGAGTCCCTGATCTGCAACATGGCTTCAGGGCCAGATCTACCCAATCCCAAGAAAATGAAGGCTACGGATAGGACTGAAGGATGAGAGTTATCATTGAAGTAGGGCTGGAAGGTGGCTGCCAAGATACTTGGGAAGGGAGAAATTTTTGCCCGAGCAATGCCTGGGGGTCCTTGTCTAAGCCTCAGCAGGACAATGAGGACTAGGTTTGAGAGAAAGATGACACCTCCATTTAAGGTAACACAAAAGACAGTCGCAGTAACAGGCTTCTGCCCTCCTTCATTCAGGTGCAAAGGGAATAGAGCACAGTGACAAACAGCATTTTTTAAAATCAAATGTTTAGTTTTCAGAGGCTGGTGCTTTGCTGAGGCCGGCTGAATTTTTACAAGGACAGGTAAAAGATCAAATTTTGCTTTTTTCTGTAACCTCCTCCTCAAAAGCAACAACCATTCTTGTTGAAACCTTACAAAAAAGCCAGCCTGAGGCACTGCAAAGATTTGCACTGCAAAACAGGCGAGTTAGACAAGGATTATTCCAACTGTGCAGAGGAGCTTCATCACAGGGAGCACCAACACCACCTAAGATTGAATTACATTAAAACATATCTTGCAGGAATGAGCTGTAATTAGACTGGCCCACAAGTCTGATGGTCTCCACAGCCAACGAGCTGAAAACATAGCATGTGTTAACAAGCAGAAGAAGACTATGCCCACAGCTTAGGTATTCCAAAAGCACGCAACGGGATGAGTCTGCACCATCCAAGTTGCTCTCAGTTGACATCCTACTTGCCTTTTAGGAGACTCTGCTGGTGGGCTCTGACATCTGAAACCCCAGCTGATTTTGCAGTACATACCCCAAAAAGGCTGGGCTAATATAAGTTCATTGATCACCAAGATACCTGGCAAAAAGGTGTCCTCCGTGTAATACAACACATACACAGGTGAGAATCAGCCAAAACGGGCCAGTTCTCAGGGTCCCAACAAGACAAGCACTTTGGTGGAACAATACAGGGGAATGAAGTTTTGGTTCAGTTTTGGGCCCCTCACTACAAGACATTGAGGTGCTGGAGCACATCCAAAGAAGAGCAACAAGGCTGGTGAAGGGTCTGGAGAACAAGTCCTATGAGAAGCAGCTGAGGGTTGTAGTGAGGTAGGGGCCAGTCTCTTTTCCCAAGTAAGAAGTGATGAGAGGAAACAGCCTCAAGTTCTGCCAGGGGAGGTTTATACTGGATATTAGGAAAAATTTCTTCACTGAAAGGGTTGTCAAGCATTGGAACAGGCGGCCCAGGGAAGCAGTTGAGTCCTATTAAATCATTTTTCTTTTGCTAATACCATTGGAAATGATGTTCTAAGCAGTCCAAACCACTCCCTTTCATGACACCATCCATGGAGGTATTTAAAAGATGTGTAGACGTGGTGCTTAGGGACATGGTTTAGTGGTGGACTTGGCAGTGTTAGGTTTACAGTTGGACTCAATGATCATAAGGGTCTTTCCAACCTAATACAAGTCTATGGTTCACAAAAACTGGGAACAGTCCCAAAACCAGTAAGGCGCATGGTACAGTCAGGGGCTGCCCCTGTCTTTCCCTTGGGGACACATTCTGCCTTGCCTCAGCCATTCCCTCTCCCCAACTCCAGCATGTGCTCCCAAGATACACACACAACCACCAAGGCCAGGCCTCACAGACAAAGTACAATCTCCAAGTATAGGCTGGCATTCCCCCATTGCAGACTTTCAACAACATCCCTTCAAGCATTCTGTGTCCCAACAGGAACAGATGCTCCAACAGCCCCTCAGTCATGGACACACCAAGGCACTTCAAAAAGCAAGTTTTATTCATAGCCTTTAACCAAAGAGCAACTTTGATTTCCTGCAGGGAGATTTCATCTGCAGAGTGGCGAGGTACGTGGGAGTCAGCAGCTCTGAACTCAGCCCTACTTTTGCTTTGCCTTCACTTCCCAGCTCCGTTCCCCTGGCTACTATCTTCAAGCCCTGCCCTCCCTTCTCTTCTCTGACCACCCTGGTGCACAGCTGTACCTCCTGCAGCTCGGAAACTCCCCCCAGGGCCAGCTCAGCCCCAGCCTTGGAGCAGCAGCAAGGCACCCGAGCTGCCTCGGGCAGGTGTGAGTAGAGCCCTGCCTGTTCCCCCCAGGTCGTGTCCACAGGCTTGTCACCAACAGTCAAAAGGGCTATAAACTCAGACAAAGCCAAGGCCTCAGCATCTGCAGAAACTGATGGCATTTGCCCAAGAAAGCTCCTTATTCAGCATGGTAGCACAGATGAGAATTTTTTTACTTTATTAGAGCACATCCCTGCAGCACACTGCCATGTTCAGCTGCCTGCGAGAGGCAGGTGGCTTCCTTCTTCAAAGGGGAAAAAGAACAGATTTTATCTGTAGAAATAAGCTGCAGCCAGGAAACAATGTGAGCAGTTAAAGCAAAAATCAACACCCAACCATCAGGTCTCTAGAAACTGTCGGTCCTCTTCAGAAGGATGAACAAAAGGGGCATGTGGCTTTCTCCAAGGGGAAAACGAAGCACAACAGGAGCTGGGATTCAAAGAGCAAGCAGTACTCACAAGCCACCTCTTGAAGGACAAGGGGCACCCACAGGTGCCTGTGGGTACTCTGTGCCAGAAATACTGGTGATAATACACTCAGAAAACCTGCACTTTCTTTTCACTTTCTAAGTAGGAATTCTGCACCGAAACTCCTCCAAAGCTGCTGCAGCAGAGCAGAAACAGGCAGCAGCCTTGTGTTGCAGCCACAGGCACCATGAACAGTCACTTGTAAGTTGATGTGTGCCATGACATGATACATTTCAATTCTGATTTTCAGTCCACAGCTGTGGCAAATTTTCACTGACACAACCAAGCCACTCAGCACCCTGCACATCACATCCCAATGAAGAGACAAAAATCCAGCAAAGAGATTGCATTTGCTTCTCAGCAGGTCTCCATGATACTCAGGTCCCAAGCCAGAAGTGAGAGCCCCCAAAACCTGCTCTTGAAGCAAAGCAAGCTTGGTCCAGTGGGAACACAGTCTGCCTTGCACCATGGCTGAGGCGAGAAGCCCCTCCAGCAACTACTTTCAGGGCAAGGTTAACAGCACACTGCCAACCGGGAGCCCGTAGTGATACTGCAGGCTCACAATGCTATCTTAAATCACTCTGCAAACACAAGTTGGGGTCTGTGCCTTAACTGCCCACCCTCACCAGGAGCTAAAAGCCAGCATTTAGAGATCAGCAGTCTTCCTAGCAGCTTTTCCTACATGAAGACTGGAAGATTAACTCATTCTGGGGTTCAAAGATATTCAAGCGGAATAGGAACCCCACACTTCAGGCTGGAGGCCCCTTTGCTTATTACAAACCAGAGAAGTACTCCAGAACAGTATACCCAGCTCCACACATTCTCACTCATCCCCCAAACTAGCTGGCACTGGCCCCACTGGAGATGCACCTTCTCCAGGCTGACCCCGTCTGCCAGCCATGCTCCCCACAGCCTGTGGGTCCCCTTCCCAGGCACAGGAGCAGCACCAGGCACAGCACAGCAGGCTCGGGCTCCGGAGAGGTGCCAAGGACAAGTCTCACTGCAAGCAGCTCCTTTGAGATAGAGACATCAAGAAGTGTCCAACCTCAATCTGTCAGCAGACTTCTGGTGACACCTCCTTCCAGATGAGGGGTGCAAGCCTCACTCACCTCCTCAACATCATATGGCCTTTCTCTGTCCTTTCTCCTGTAGTTCTCATTACAGAAAGGATCCCTTGAAAATACAGATCCCAAACAGGGACAGCACTTTCCATGCAGCCCCAAAGGACAAGCAGGAAGGCAGGGAGATAAAGAAGAGAACAGAATTGCACAGCCATGCCATGAAATTACTGGTTTTAATAAAAGCAGGTCTGCTCTGCTGAAGTACCTCAGGAAGTGATGCATCTCCTCAGTGTTTGGGCACAGCTTGAGGGAAAAGAGATTAGTTAGGGCTGCCAGGTCCAAATCTGCTGCCCTGGCCTGCAGGCTACCAGCAAGCCAGCCTCATGAACTGCAACTAGTCCAAGTGGAGCCTTGGAGGCTTAGCACACCCTTGCTGCTCTGGTACCAGAAGATGTGCTAACCTGCCCTCAGAAAGTCTGGCAGAGGTTAAAGTACAGACTGATGAAAAGATTCAGATCTCTCTAGAGCAGGAGCCAGTGCTTCCAGCAGTACAGAGCTGCAGGCAGCTCCCACAGCCACACCACAAGGGCCTTGCTCAGCCCTTCCATATACAAGGCAGCAACGAAGGGCATCAGGCAATGGGGCAACCAACAGCTTTCAGAAGACTGTCTCACAAGTAAAGGGTCCTGGTCCTTCTTTTGCCCCATACCACCAATGCTTATGACAGTGTCAGCAGCTGTCCTTGTGTGTACACACCATTTTGGGGTGGCAGGGAGATCTCCACTGCCTCACACAAGCTGCAGAAGCAGGTCTTTGGGGAGAAGAGGTACTGCTCCAGCCCTGGCAGCCTGAGAGCTGCTCTGCTCCCCACTGCCTGCTGTTGTCATGGCAGCAGCCCTTGGCTCAAATATGGAAGAGCAGTGGTTCATGCCTGACAACAAATCTTACAGCCTTCAGGGAAGGGGAGAGTAGCCAGTAGCCATTCCCTACCATGTAGAGACGACATTGAGCCACGTCATTTTTGTATCAGGGTCAGACATCACATGAAACCTTTCAGGCCTTTGCAGAACTGAGGCACTAATGAATACCATTGCTCCAGCAGGAACTCCCAGAGTCCTGGTACTTGGCACTGGTCAGAGGCACAGGACTAGCATCAGCATCTCATGGCATGCCCCATCCCACAGTCTGGAGAGCCTCTTGCATCAGCACACTGACCAGAACCATGTCAGGCCAAGCTGGATCAGTGTGCTGGGGGTAAGGGACCAGCCTTGGCAAGCAAACACAAATCATTCCCAGAGGAGCAAGCGTGCCTGCATCTGCCTGAAGATAGCTGGGAGAAACAAGTACTGGCCATTGCTTGCCAAGAGGTTTGCTGCATTGCCCTGCTACTCCTGCCTTAATCACTAGGAGCACTACAGAGTAGCAGATGACAGGCCAGGACTGATGGGCTCTGACAGGCTCTCCCAGTCAAGCTGGAGCAGAGGTCCCCAGGGCCTAGCAACACCAGTCCATCAGAGGGGCCTCCAGAACGCTCTCCACTCTCAGTAGCTTTGCTGTTGGCAAGGTAGACAGCAAGCCTAAGGACAACAAAGCATGGCCCAGGCATCAGCCACCTTCCCTACCTGATGCATCCACACCACAGGTGAGCAGCAGGAGAGGACCAACAGGTCTGGCTGGAACAGACCAAGTGCAGAACTCCGAGCCTGCACTACCCTTCATCAGCTTGGCTTGACCAACACCCTTCTCCAAGGCACCAAACAGCAGAAAGAGACATCTGCAGTCCCCTGGTGATGTTTGGTTCTTGCCACCTTATCAATTCCTGTTTCCAGGCAGGGCTGCACAGACACGTCTCAGCCAGCAGAGTTACCAGAGCTTGAAGCCTGAGTATCTGTGGTGCAATCCAGAGGGACTCAGGCAACTACATTCCTGTGGGCTGCACGAAGAAGGTGTTCTGCAGAGACATCACCCTGCCACCGGCTTTAGAGAGGTGCTCCTGCTCACTCAGGGAGATCCAGGCAGAGGAGACAAGCACTGACAAGACAACTGCCTGCAAAACACTGAAGGGGCAGAGCTAGGGGAGGGGGAAAGAGAAACACGGCATAAGAGTGACACTTCTCTCCCTAGCTCCTCCCAGCCAGCTCTCGGCAAGCTGAATTCGGGAGGGCTGCATGGCCCAGCAAAGCCTCCTCCACTGGGCAAAACAACAACCCAGCAGGCTGCTGCTCCTCCACAACATGCTCAAGCACCCGAGAGCTTCTCTGTGGGATACTGTTTGAAGGAGGTACCCAGGCCCCGTCAGAAGCCACCCATCTGCAGGCTGTCACGCAAGCAGCCTGGCAGCCCAGAGCCCAGCTCCCTCCCCACAGCCTGCTGCAGCAGGATTTGTTTATGTGTCTGCAGCTGCTCCGTGCATTCGCCATGGGAATCCAGGCTGAAACTCCAGCCGCATCGCACGGAGAAGCGGCCTCCCCTCTGCGCAGCCTCACAGCTTGGTGAGCATGCGGAGCCCGGCAGGCAGAGTGCTGCAGGGGGCACAAGCCCCTGGAAACAGGCCTGCCAGAGCGGTGAGCCGCATTCCCAGCCCTCCGCAGTGCTTCCCCCACATCCTGCCTCCAGCCCTCCGCTGGGGGTAGAGAATGCAAATCTTGGGTTGTAATTTTTCCAAGTTAAAAATAACCCAGTAGTTTAGTAAGAGAGGAGCAGCAGCAGCAGCAGCGAGGCAGGGGGCTGGGGAGCCTGTGAGCTTGCTGTGAGATGGCTTCGGCACACATTTTTCCTTCCCAAGCAGAGGATAAGGAGAGGCAGCCTCCCAGCTCCGCCTGCATAGCTATGGAAAGCAAGACCCCTTCCCAACTGCAGAGGCTTCACTGAACATCTAAATTCTCTTCTTTTCAGAGCTGTGCTAACACTCCCTCATGGCTCCCTGGCCCCGAACGAAAGGGGGCACGGGCCCTACTCCCCTCAGGATGAAGGAAGCAAGGAGCATACAAAGAGGTCCGAATAAGCCAAAGTCAGGGAGAAAACACCCCTCAGGAAGCTGCACATGTCCAGGGCAGGCCAGGCAGAGCATCACACCAACACCAGCCCCAGGGGAGTCACAGCTGTGCTCCAAGCAATTTTCTGGTGTTCTCTGTGGGGCCAGGGAAGCCAAGAGATCTGCTGATAAGGACACCCAGCGCACACAGAAATCCTGCCAGCCAAGCCCTGCAGTGCCTTCCCAGGACACCCAACTCCACCACCCCGCAGGGGAACAGGCAACACAACCTTGATGGCCAGGCAAGAAATAGCCACAACTTCCTTGCCACTTTCTCTCTGGGACAAGGAATACGGCGATGCTGCACAGTGTTCCCCCTCCAGAAAGCTTGCTCAGCACCAACACTTCTGCTCTCAAGCCCTCCCAGGCAAGCTCTCAGCCCTAAAGCAACAGCCACGTCAGAGACCCCGGGGAGACACTTGGGACAGTGCCAATGCCTGTGCACAGAGGATGCTCTGTTGGCACCCAACAAGCAAGAGAGCACACACAGGCTGGATGCAGCCCCCAGCTTCAGTCAGCTGCGCTTCATGACTCTCATGACAAGCTCACGTGGCAAAACCAGCAATAGCTCCTTTTTGGAGAGTTTTCAAATGCAGCTCCTAACCCAAGACCATAACCACAATGACCTTCAGCAGTTATTTCAAAGCTGCACAGTGCCACAGGGCTGAGAACCAGGGGCTCGCTTAGACTCTAGTGAGCCCAGCAGCAAGCGGGGACCAACAGCACAAGGGGAGAGAAAGCCACAGAACAGTTGGAAACACCTTTGGGTTTGTTCAGCGAAGGCACATCATGAAACACAAAGCCATGCCTGGGCAGCCAGCACACACACGAAGACACAGCACTCCAGCTCGTTGCTAAAGAGAGAGAAACCAGGTCTGAGCTCACCCTAAAATGTATTTTACTCACCACCTTCATGGATAGCTGAAAATGAGGGGACACACCACTCCCAAGCGACACTGGAGATTGAAAGGTGGCTGTCTGTAGAGTGGGGATGTACCCAGCATTAGTTAGCTGCATCCCCTTCCCCACCATGAGGACACACACAGCATTAGCTGTATGCCCTTTCCCATACCATTGCCCTCCTGCCCTGGTGTGCCTGAGCTGCCAGGAGTGAGACAGGTTTCTCAAGCCTATGTCTGTTGTCTTCTGATCAGCAGGCCAACAGTCTCACTCCAAACAGTTGCTCATAAGCCCCAGGCAGTGGATTTTAATCCTCAACATCAGCAAGGCACAAACCAGAGTAAAAATAAAACAAATCTCTACAGCAAGGAAGAAAGAAGGGAGGCAGGCCCAGCCTGCCCAGCCTTGTAGCTGGCACCCAGCAGGCTGGGCTCCCGTGGGCGGCAGGCCTGTGACCACCCTCAGCAGTGCCAAGGGCCAGGATTTAATGTGTGAGGGCGTGCTGATGTATGTGTGAACACATGCAGCACTGCTGTGCATGCAGGGGGCCCGCAGCAGCTCCCTGCAGGGGAGGCACCCCACCAGCATGATTCGCATCCCCTGTCAAGAGCATCACCTGCCACATCAGCAAAGCCCACCGCACTGATGTGGCATCTTCCAGACCTCTGCTCCTCATTAAACACAAACACACTTCAGTGTGGCATTCGACCCAGGCCACCACACAGGCCAAATTAACTGCCCTGTCTGCCAAATCTTAACAAGCCATTTCTCATTCACCAGCCCCAGCATGTTGACCAGCAAGCCAGTAAGGAAGGACATGAATGGGGTGTCCAGGGAACAGACTGTGCGACTGCCATACAGCCTTTCTACTTCTCCTATCACACTCCCAGCACTTAATTTCCTACTTTAAAATAAGGGAAAATGCAGTATCTGTATCCACGTGCTGCAGGAGAGCCAAGTTTTGCAGGCCAATAAAGCCTATGGCAGACTGCATTTCCACAGCTTCCCAGGCAGCTCTCCTACCCCTCTGGTACCCTGCTGCGGGCAGGAGCCAGACAGCTCGCAGCCTCTCTCCTTGCGTGCCAGGAGCCAGAAGCACACTCCTCATAATGGCAGTTCAACACAGCTGCAGAACCAGCTTGCCAGCAACCAAAAAGATGCCTGGTGGGCAACTCCCTTACCCTGGGACTATACACCCAACCTGCTCCTCCCCAAGGCTGGGAGCCTCACGTACCGAGGGGAGTATGTGCTAAGGCTGCCAAGAAGACTGCACAAAGCTTCAGGTCAAAGTGACAACACAACCCTAGTCACATTTTAGATGGAACCAGGCAAAGTAGCTCTGTGGACAGTCTCGGTGCGAGAAGCAGGCTCTCTTCCCTGAGGTGCCTGGCTATTACCCCTGGGCAGAGATGGGATTGTCGGCTCCTCTCCTACTGGCTTCCTGGACCAGTGGTCATGAGGAGCCAGGCTTCCTAGTAGCATAAGAAAAGCCTCTTTCAAATTAGTGTGCCTGTGGGAGCACAGGGGTTATTGCCAGCTGCTTCAGAGGCTTCTTGTAACAGGGCAAACCACCCAGCTGCTCTCCAGCTATCAGAAGGGATATAGAGGTTTCAGCAGAAACCAGCACCCTGCACACTCTGCACATTTTCCCGCTGTCTTTTTTCTTTTTTCCCCTCGCATACAAGCACTCAGAACTTCACTTTGCTGCCCAAGTCCATCCTCAAGGTCACCAGCCTGTAAAGATGCCACCAGGCACATAATTTAGCTCACAGAACCTTTATTAGTATGAAAGATGTACAAAAGCCAGCTCAACCGGTAGACCTTGACAGCTGGCCAATTCAAAGAACCTTTTATAAGGTTACTGCTTGAGAGCTACATACCGAAGAGCACTGAAGTCAAGCTATCCCAAGGCAGACAGCAAAAAAATGAGATGGCATTCCTCAAAGCACAGATCTTCCTCTTTTGCTGTTGTTAATATCCTGCACAGCAAACTCAAGCTGTCAGAAAACAGCTTTGCCATACTGCAGACAGCTCCTCAAAGGCAATCAGAGCCCTTTGTGCCTCTATTTTCCAACTGTAGAATGGGGTTAAAAATCAGCCTTCACAGCAGGGCTACTGGGAGGATCAACAAGCACTTGCAACGCACCTGAAGACTTGGCTGTAGACACATATGGAGAGCACATCCAACACTCAGAGGAGATTACCTGCTGGGATGGCACAGCAACACCAGCCACATGTCCAAATGGTGATGGAGACCCCACTGTAGAGTCCAGTCCTGCTGAAAATCATTCTTTCAGGCATTTCTGTCAGTCTTCTTCAGTTGAAGCTTCCTGCCATAGACCTCCACAGTGGATCACCTTTACCCCTGCTAGCCATCCAGCTGGTGTGCCCACCCCATTTGCTGCTGTTACCTGTCAGCTTTAAGTTATTCCCTATTGCCCTCTTGCTATAACCACAGTAAAGTAAAAGGGTGAACCAGGCTTTGTATGCTCCTGCCAACCTGCCCCCTGCTTCATCTAGTGAAAAGCCCATGGGAACGTTCCCTAGGAAACACATCCAAGCCAGGAGCTGAACGAAACGTGGCCAAGCCACCAGCAGCTGGACCACAAGAGCATAGTCAGCATTTTAAGCACTTCCAGTGCCTCGCAGGCAGGATGGACACCACTGCTTTGCCAAATGCCTTGTCTGTCTACAGGCGGCAGAGTGGGGAGGCATGTACAGGGCTTGAAGCTAACTCAGGACCAGCCTTGTTTTTCCCACCATGGCCGCATCTTAAGTCACAGTTTTGGAGTGCAGGCACTGAAGGCTGATCCCAAGCTACATCTCAGTGTGTGACAAGTGAGCAGCTCTCCTTTGGGCTAGGCAGCACTGCCATCCTGGTCCTAGGGGTCTCAAAACTCAGGTGACAAAGTGAAGGTTGGAGGGGGAGTAGGAGGGACCTCCAGGAGCAAAAGGACATTTTGCTACGCTGCTCACTCCCCAAGTACAGGACATCTCCATCACCAGCTTAGAGGTCTCTTGCTTGATGCTGCCCTGTTGGAAAGGAGCTCCTGCACATGCCAAGGCTGCACCTGCCCTCTCAGCACTGCAAACCCAAGCCACCCCACCTCAGGAGACGGCCAAAAGGCTGGCTGGCAAGACCCCTGCCTGTGGCAGTGCCAGGCACTGGGGGAGCCAAGCTGTTCCTCAGCACCCAGGAAGGCAACATGCCAAACAACCACAGCCTGAGAGTTTACTGTATGCTGTGGTGAGGTCCCATGGCTCATGGCATCTGTTCTGCCTGTACATCCTAAGAGAAATTAGCAAATCTTGGCCCCAAATAGCAACAGAGAGAAATCTGCTGTTCTCCCGGCCTGAGAACTTGCATACTGAAGTATCAGACCTGTTTCCCAAGCATCTAAATAACAGGGAGAGAAAGCAAAACATAGCAAACTCTCCTGATGCAATACAGAGCAAGAGCACCCTTCGTAAGTGGCACTGCTACCCCACAGTCCTCAGGTCCACATCCTTGCATGCACCTCCACTTCAACTGCTCTGCCCTGCCAGGACTGTAACTACCTGACATTGACGTCCAAGGGCTTCCAGTTTATTTTGAATTTAACTCTCTGTGATACAAGTTCTCCACAACCTCAGCTGAAGCTACTTTGAGGAACAGTCTCCCAAGTTCAGAGGCCATCTCCAAGGAGACATTCCTCTCAATCATCTATCTCAATTCTTCCTTGCATTTGCGTCTTTTACACCATCCCAAGAAACACTCCAGCATGGGAGGAAGAGAGAAGTGCCAAAAAGAAAGTTATCAATTCCTCATATGCAAATGCTTGGAGTTCAGCAACACCAGGTTTGGTTGCCTCCTCAGCTACAGGCAATTCTTTAAAAAGGCTACTCAAGTGTATTAAACAGCAAGCACCCAAAGTCCTGCCTAGACACGCTGCAAGTAAAATGCTACCAAAAGTGCATATGGAGAGGTAGCCCCTTCTTGTCCCAGCTCATAAAGCCCTTCAGTGAGAGGCCAGCTCAGAGAGTAGTGGAGAGAGAGCATCAACCTCACCAGGCTGGAGGTCCACACTTGCACAGGGAGGGAGCACACCCCTCCTGTAAGAGCACATCCAAGCTGCAATCACTAATGCTGACTGCAGAGCACCATCTTTGCAGTGTCCCTTTCTCTAAGCAGAGCTGGGACCTCAGAGCACACCAAGCCCCTTCAAACAGCGCACAGGCAAAGCTGCTATGGGTCTCTCCTGGAATCAAGCTACATTCATTCAGGGCACAGACACAGAAGACACCCCCACCATGTCCAGGACCCTCCTGGCCAACCAGCCAGCAGGCAAGAACATGGCACCAGCTGCAGCAAACTACAAGAGATTCTTGTCCATGCTTGCCTGGCAGGCCTACAGACATCACTCTCCTTTGACATGTAGCAACATGAAGGCCAGGCAAGCGAACTCTGGACGTAACAGCAGAGCACGGGTCCCACAGACCCATGTCCTTGCCCGCTCTTACTGCACATACCTGTCAGAAATCTGTGCCAATATGGTTTCCGCATCTTCTCTCCCTCCATACCTGGATGAGCCACTCATTTTCTGACCCCTTCCTTCAGCAGACATCTCTGGACGAACTAGTATGCAAAAAGGTCCAGAAATCCACTTCTGCTCTGTGAAACAACTCCCTCTCCCAGCTCAGGGTGGCAGAAAGAGCAAGAAGTAGAGCTTGACCCAGGAAAGGGTTTAGGAGCACTGTCCAGAACTCCTCAGCCCTAATGTCATGCTCTGCTCAGCAGAGCAGCCAGCGAAGAGCCTGTCTAGAAACCAGAGAGCAGCATTTGCAGATAACCACATCTCCACACACAGAGCAATATGCCCTGTCAGATGTGGGCACAGCTGTACCTATTCAAACACACATAGTCTGCAAGCCTGCAAAGTCACATCTCACTACAGGGCTCCTGGAGGAGCCACTCTTGTTGAAATTACAACTACTAAAGCTTCAAAGAGCCTGTGCCCATAGCGACCCACTCCTTCCTTTGCCTTCCAGATTCAGGACCCTGGTCCTCACTCTCAAAACACAATATGGGACTGGCCCAGCTCCCAAACAGCAATGTTATTCTCAGACAAAAATTCTCACCCTCCAGAGCAAGGAGGTGGAGCAGTGACTGTGACTGGCCCACAAATCTGTAACCACTTCTCTGAAGAAATCAGGGTAACCACAAACCTCAGCACCTTCACAGTAAGCGCAAGCCTTGCTTCAGTCAGCCTCTCCACAACATCACTGCACAGTGAACAAACAGAGCACAGTCTCTGCTGTCTGCGGTGGAGGAGAGAAACCTGCCTTTATGTATGCACAAAAGTGCATGCCGGGAAAAGCTCAGATACCCTGGTGAGGGGCACCCTACGGGGACTGAGAAAGATCACTGAGAAACAGGGCTTTGCTTGCCCTAAAGCAACAAGCAGAGAAGCACACAAATAAGAGCAATATGCTGTGCATTCCCACACCCCAATGCTGTCCTTCCCAGGCTAAGTGAGCACAGAGTACAGCAAGGATGCACCATGCACATATACAGAACTCATCAAGAAAGAATGGCTCTCTCTTCTCCAATCATCAGTTAACAGACACCTAACACCTAAGCTTCATTTTATCTTAATTATGTCTTAAGTTCAACTAAAGCGGATGAAGCATTTAGGGTTAAAGGTGCTCGGTGCACAAGACCTAGAGAACTCAAGGCAGTGGCTCACACAAAAATAGCAGCTTTCACAGCTCATCTATTGCAAAGCACTAATGTTTATTCTTGTATCTAGGACTAACTTTAATTCTGCCTCAATGCACACATATAACAAGGCATTAATGTTTCTTAAAGATCTAATACTTCACCTATCTATATGTCAAAAAAGTGAAAGTTCCCCATAACTTTGTGCTACCCTTGTTCCTGTGTGTAGCACACTAGCACATTGCTAATGCTGGACTTCACCTTCAAAGGTAGCCACTAAGCATAAGCTAAAACGCAAAATGAAAACCAGAAAGCACATAAAACAACTTAGCTATCTAACTACCTTCATGACTTCTGAAGAGATGTTTAACAACTGGAAGTTTTTTGAAGGAAACTTAACTATGTGCACATAACAAATGTTTATTTCTAGTGCAATACAGAGGGACCAAAATGCTCAGCAGTGGCTGCTAACATGGAGGGTCCCCTAGCTGAAGTCCTTCAATTGTGTAACGGCCTGCTTTTGCCTTCAAAGAAATGCAAACAATATACCTCCTGGGGGAAGGGATAGGGTCTTAACATCCTAGGGAGTTTTAGCAAGCCTCAGGGCAGTAAGTGCTGCAGTTCCTAACCCCCCCAGCACGCTCTCAGCAGGCCGCCCACAGGGACACCCAGCTGTGCTTCCCCCACCAGGCATTTGCAGATGCTTTTGGCCTGGGGTCCCTCACAGCACGCTCATGCCCTTCCCACCTATGTTCCTGTGCAGGCTGCAATTTAAACACATGCCTTAGCACCACATACGATACTGAACTAAACAACCTTGCCCCTCCCCACCTACCTGTCCCTCCCTTGCAATAACATGCATGTTAGTAGGGGCATGCAGCCAGTTCACAGGGCTGGGTTAACACCAGCCTGACCCCATATATTGCCTCCCTTTAGTCTAATGCAAAGCAGGGCTCCATAGATCCCACACTTTTCTGGAAACACAAATTTAGGAAACGCAAATACTCTGCAAGTTGACACTGACAAGCTAACTTTCCCCTGCTTTTGGCACAGTCACCCCAAAAGGAAGCAATGAGTTACCTGCATTTCAACCAGACTTCCCGTACCAACTGAGCCAAATGGCAGAAAGAGCCAGACAATTGTCAGAAAGCTTCACCAGAAGAGACCTAAACTTAATCTCACCAGTTAAAACACAATTTTTAAAAAAAAAAAAAAAAACACCAACAAAAACACAACATACCCCAAAATAACCAACCAGATAACACTACCTATACTAGTGCAACATTAGGGCTGCATGAAGTTAGGGCAAAGTGAGGACTGCAGAAGACATGCTCTACCTCCCAACATACATGTTAACAGTCTCACTGTTGGACTGCTACCTAGCAGCAGCATACCTCACAGGGAAACCAGGGCTGGAAAATGTGATGTGCACCCCATGGCCAAGCCGACATCTCATTGCGATGATGACACCTGCACTCCTTGATCCATACCCAATGCAACTCTGCAAGTACATTTCCAGCTCCCACATGAAAAACAAAGAGACACTGGGACTCAGTTCCCACACTTCTTTCTTTCCTGGACTGAAGAGAGTGTTTTGCTCCTCTCAGAGCAGGATTTATACTCACTACAGGCTGGGAATCCCCTAGAGGCAACAGGCTGCAGCACTGAAACAGCGTGCACCCCTTAACCTCAAGGCAGCATTTCCTCTGCATGGGGAAGGTCCTTGCACAAAGGATGGGTCAAGTGCTCCCGCTGACCTCCTCGGTGCCGACGCAACCAAAGCCCCCAGCTCCTCTCTGAGCACTGGGCCCCAGGGCAGTGTTGGGCAGGAGCCCTACACCCAGGCACCAAACTCTCCCAGCTTTTAGCCGACTTCCTGAGGAGCTGAGTGTGCTCAGGCATTCCCCAGAGCACAGCCACAACCTTTCTCCAGATATTGCCAGGGTCCTGCCTCAACCAGTAAAGGCTGGCCACAGCGTCCCAGGTATTTCCTATTTCTTAGGCTGACTGGACACATCCAACATAACAATGCTAAAAATTAATAGCCACATATTGGCAGATTGCTCGGCTGCATACCAGATTTTCCCATATAAGGGAAAGTTGAAGGCATTGTCCTATCACACAGAAAACATATTGCACCAGCCTGAGATATTAGAAAGCACAATCAGAGTCTCCTCGTGTCACAAGCTGACACCCACAGCACTACGTTTTCCCCCTTTTGCTGATGGTTTGGGCAGCTTTCTCCAGCTCTGTTATTTCCACCAGAGGCTTGTGCTTGAAGATCACTGGCGGCTGGCTGGGATAGGCACTGCCCAGCACAGCTTTTGCAGCACGCTGCTACACAGGGGCCCTGCACTTTCTTAGAGGATATGGGTCCCACCACCACCATGCTGGCAATGCAGGCCCTGATATTGCCACCTTTCCCAGGGTGAAGTGTAATTCTGTTTTCATGGTTTTTTAGGGTGCTGAGAACCCACCATACAAACCTGCACGCTGTCACCAACACTCTGCCTGCAGCAAATATTGCTACTCGACTGACTACATATAGACCATTCACCCTGACCATCTTCTCTCACCTTTACACAGCTTGCTGGCCCCCAACAACAGCTCTGCCTCTGCTTTCACAGACCAGGGTAAAGTCACAAACACCAGAGGTTGACTCCACTGTCCCAGGTAGGAAACTGTGGATGAGAGAGAAGAAATGCTTTCGCTGCTCCTTACAGGAGCAATGAAAATAAGCCTTCTCAGCTCCCCTGAAGCCCAGTAAGACATCCAACCTCCGTGCTTGCCGGTGTCTCTTAAGACAATTTCAGAGAAGCCTCCTACACATGCCTGCTTTCCAGACCCAACACACCAAGTCCACATTCCTGCACCAAGGGCTCACTCTCAGTGCAAGGCTGATCAACCCTCTCCCCTCCTTTGCAAGGGCAAGCTTATCCTGCACGCCAATGTGCATGATACTAACTCTTATCTCTGCAAACCCAAGACAGGCCAAGACACTGCAGCTTCATGCAAAAAAAAGGCCTGGTCTGGCAGTGGAGCTCTCTGCCTTGCCATCTCATGAAAACCAGTTCACTTGCTTGTGCAAACCCCTCTTGAAATAACACAAACAATTAAAGTGAAACACTTAATATTATCCACCTGTAAAAGTTTATGTCTTTGGAGAAGCTCTTGAGAAAATATTAAAGATTTCTCAAGGAAAACTAAATCTTAAAAATTATTGAGATAATACGGGGGGGTGTGTGTGCAGAGATTTGCTTCCTGTTAAGGAAATATGATAAAAAGCAGTCCTCCTCCACCAAGCCACTGGAAATCAACAGACCCTGAAGACACCCACACCACTGACCATTGGGGCCAACACTGGCATATCCAGGGCCAGCTGCTCAAAGACCAGCAGCTTAGACAGAGCCACTCTCCTCTAACACCAACACACAGGACAACAGAGGGAGAGGTAAACTCAAGCCATTAAAAAGGCATACGCTACCAAACCAGACAGCAGTGCTCAGAACAAGGTAATGAGGGACCCTGCCACCACCTTCCGCAGGAGATAAGCATTATTCACATGCTGCAAGCATTGATAAACAGCACAAGAGCTGCCTTAGTTTCACAGATTCACACAGCCTAGTTTTTAACACATCCATACTAGCCTGCAGCAAAGGCCTGTGACCACCTTCTCAGCGACAGGGCAATCAACGTTTCTGTTTGGAAGAATGAGACAATAGGCAGAAATAAACAGCCACGGCTGCGGGATGGGCTTCAAACTTCACAAAAGTGAAAATGAACCAAGATCAGGTTTTCTCCAAGTCCTCTCATTGACTTTGGCTTTTATTTGAAGTATAGTACTACCTACTTTCAGTTCTGCTGCACAAGGTACATGCAGACATTTTGATAGGATGCAACTCTACCAGTTATCATGTTTTACAGCTTGAAGCATTCAAGGAGCAACATTCAATCACCTTCACCCCACCACTGCTGCATGGTTCCCATCTCGGCAGCAAAGGAAACTCAGCAGTAGGTCTAGTCTCCTGAAGGACCTGCAAGTTTAGGCAGCTGTACCAATTCAGAGATGGTGGGCAGAATTAGCTTTCCAAAAGCAAACAGACAACATTACTAAGCTTTGTAGTGGAAGAGGAATCAATTTTCCACCAAGCAAGTGGGAAAGGAACCCAGTGGCAACCCTTGAACAAAACCAACCCAGTTGGAGGCCAGAAGCCTCTAGAGAAACAACCTATTTACTCCCAGAGCAAAAAACAGGCTGTTACTGCTTCATACTTCAACAGCTGGACCAAAACAACAATTTCTCTGCAAAGCAGCACAGCAGAGCTCCTGCGTGAATGAGGTAAACAAAGGGCAAGGCAGAACCTATTCCTGTGCCATCACCTGAACAGGGCCCATAAGCAACAGCAACACTTCACAGCAGGGAAAATACTCACAGTTCCCTCTGACCCCAAACCAGTTAAAAAGATATAGGTAGCACCAGCTGCTGAGTATCTGTAGCCCTGTGCGTGAAGGGGTCAGGCATAAACATCTAACAACTACAACCGTATCTGTCTGCCCATGAGAAGCCCGTCCACCAGGGAGGCCAGTGACTGCAGAGGGGTGCTGGAGACTTCTGCACAGACCTACAGGACACTGCACAACCACAGCAAACCATCCCCATCTCTCTCCCATCATTCTCCAACCCCAAAAGCATTTGCTGCATTTCCCAAGCAGGAGGTAAACAATGAAAAAGCCCGAGCTTTTGGCTAAAAGCATCCCAACTCACTGAAGAAATAAACCAAGCACTTCTCATAGCAAAATTACTGAAGAGCTCTACCATATCGAAGGCCGGCAGCAGACCAAGCAGAACCAGCTCTCCGTATGCCAAGGAAGTCTGCCTGGCCTCCGTGGTCCCCGACTTTACTGTGAGTTTAGTTGTCAGGAAGGCAAATCAATAAACAGAGAAAATATTAGCTGCTCCAAGACGGGTGTGCACACTAAGCAGCAATACTAGCAGACGATTTCTCTTCATCTTTGCGTATTCTGTTTGCGTGCGTTTCTCTCACAGCGTTTACCCTACAAACCTCATTGATCAGAGACTAAAATCCACCTCAGTCGCCAGTAAAAGTCACTAGTAAGAACAGGGAGAATCCCACAACGCAGCCACCAAAACACAACGGACGCAAGGCTGCGCGGGGCGACTACAGCGAGATGACTGCAGCGCGAACGAGACGCGACTCCAACGTGACTGTGATGCCTCTCTGTTGTGACATGGCTGCAATGTCACAACAGATCCACGTCTCCTCCGCGCACAGCGGGAGAAGCGGGACGGATCCGCCGATGACAGGGACGAGCTCGGAGCGGAGCGGCCGCCCGGCCCTTTAACCGCATCCGCCGTCTTCCCCCCCCGGCCTCCTCATCGCCCCGGGTGCCCTTGCTCGGCAGGGGCCGGGCGGCAGGAAACCCGTGCCCCGGGGGCCTCCGGCCTGCCAAGGGACCCGCTTCTCCCCCGCCCGCGAAGTTTAAAGACTTAATTATCGATTTTCTTGAGCACTGCGGCCGGAATGACGGCGGGAAGCTGCGCCCCGCGGGCAGGATCCCGGCAGCCCCCATCCCATCCGCCAGCTGCGGTCGCGCAGCTCGGTGCGGGGCCGGGGGCCTCGCTCCCCCCTTCCCGGCCGGGAGGAGCCTCCGCGCAGCGCCGGGGGGAGCCCGCCCCGCCTCCCGGCCCCCCGCACTGCCCCGGGGCCGCCGCGGCG
>JANZLQ010000031.1:9424531-9448686 GCA_026212715.1 Elanus axillaris | reverse complement strand
ACTGTTGTCATTGTATTAGTGTTATCATTATTAGTTTCTTCTTTTCTGTTCTATTAAACCATTCTTATCTCAACCCATTTGTTTTACTTCTTTTCCTGATTTTCTCCCCCATCTCATGGTGGGGGGTGGGGGGGAGGAGTGAGCAGCTGTGTGGTGCTTAGTTGCTGGCTGGGGTTAAACCATGCCATTTGGTCTAGTTGCAAACATATTTGGCTGTTAACATGACTTTCATGATTCCAAAGATGCCAACATATACTGCAAGGGAAATGGGATCCTTTCTATCTATGAAACTCTTAATTGACAAACCCATACCAGGTTTCACTGATATACCAAGTTTTCTTCTATGGTCTTCAGACCTCATCTCTAGTTTTCTCTGCTGAGCATCTTCATCAAGGATCTTAATGTTTACATGATTTACCATATTTTGTTTATGACATTCACAGTGTAGTGCTTACTCTCGCTGAAATGCCCAAATCACCTCAAAAAAAACCTGTCAGAGTCACTTAAATAATTTTACTTCCAAATGTTTCTGCCTCTACCCATCCATCTAGGGATCTCTTCCAAAGAAGTTCTTGTATTTTCTATTTAGCAAGGGAACCATTCGTTCCCTTGACTTAGAGGTGGTGATAAAAACCCATGCGCAAGACTTCTGTTAACACAAAAAGAACATGACAACTATCTCAAGCATTACTAGAACAAAAAAGTTTTAAAGGCCAGGTGTAGAGAAACAGACAGGGATTTAAAGACCTACCAAACATGGTTAATTAAATAATTTCAGAGACCATGGTTCATGTAGATTTCTAAAACAATCAATTCAAAGGAAAAATAACCCAACATATCCAGGTTTCATTGTAATAAAATTAAAGTAAAATTCCAGAAGGCTGAAATAGTCAGGGTATGATTCCCTGCTGAACCAGTTGTCTACATATTCAGCACTGAGTCACAACTGCAGGTCTTACTGTTCTGTGCTGCGTATCATTGAAGGGAACAGAGAGGTAAGAGTTGCAACATGTAGTCCTTAATTTGTTACCATCCTACAAAGCCCTTATCCCTGCTTTCTTAAACTTCACCATGTCAGAAAACCCGCACAAAATTTCAAATTAAAGATGCTTATGATTTAAACAAAAGCTATTTTACAGTTAATTTAGGAGTTTAGTTTCATGGAGAAACATTGGTTTGACCTGTCTAGATTTGCTCTTCTTTCCTCTTATCACCCGACATTCATTTCTCTTCTTCACCCATCCTCTCTAAAAAAAAACTTCAAAAGTTTTCAACTGTGAACATCATTCACTGATTCAGCCCTACATTTTTATTGAAATTCATTTGTGAGTCCGTTCTGACTTCTGAGTATATTACTTATTTCAAATATTCATCTTGTATTTTGAGAACATCCTATAATCTACTGCTTGTTCTCTATTTTTTTGTCCACAAAATTCTGCAAAATACTATGGTGATCTTTATGCCTTCTTACTGGATAAGTCTTTCACAAAACCCAGTTAATAGTAATAAAGAAAACTTCTGAAAGAAAATTATAGAAGTGATAAGCACATAATAAACCTGGTGGATCATTTAACTGTTTTTATACATATCTAGTAACTGCCTAAATACTCTCTAGCATTGTACATTAGGTCTCTACAAGTAATGGAATAGAAACATTACTACTTTTACTCACAAAAATATTTTCAAATTATTATTATAGAGTTCAGTGAGGACTACTTAGTCATCTCATGACAAAATAGTGCCTTGTCTTTTTGGTTTACATTTGTTTTACTGCCACATTTGCTTCTGCATCTGCACTCAGTTTGTGAAGTACGTTAACTGTACCGCTGTCAGGTCTTCCAGAACCACTGTCTTCTAGACACATACTAGATCATTTGCTGTCACTTAAAAGCAACCTCGTGAACAAAAGAGAATACCTCACTACCTCAAGGTCTTCGGTGGAATTTTCTCTTAACTTATAGAATCCCATTGTAACAAATTATCCAGATCACATTTTCACTACTGCCTTCCACTATCTCCTTGGCTCTTCTGATGCAGATAAAATAGGACATGGATCTTTACAGTATCTGTTTTGAAGACAAGCCTACCCAACAGTGATAATTGCCTTTTTTTCAAAAGGATTGTAAGAGAAAAAAGGGCACCTGAGATGTGAAGAACTAAGACATGTTTCAGCCGTTAAAATTCCATCTGTTTGTGGATAATCTTTGGCGCTGAGACTGAAACACAACATTTCTTTTCTTACAGATTTCTCTGATTTGAGACTCCATAGTGCCATTCCTTTTCTGACACCAAGCAAAACCTGCAAAGCTGAAAAAAATGTATCTATAGGCAGACGTGCACAAACACATACATACATGACAAATATATATATATACAGAAGTACATATATATATCTTGAAGGTCAGCACTTTCCTAAACAGAGGACTATAGCTGATGACAGAGCTAAACCTGTGAATAGACTATATGTTCCCAGTATTTGAGAGCACATAGCACAGAAATACAACAAATGTAATATTAAATATAAAAAATGTAATAATAAAACTAAGAACATCAGAGATCAGTGCAGCCTAGAATGTACAAAAACAGCTGATCTTTTTTTTCCCTGCAAAATGGGAAAATAGTTTTGTTTTAAATAGGTAAACTAATCTTTCTCTCTCATAGCTATTCAGAACACAAAAAGCAGTTGCGGACTACACAGAAGAGACCACACATTAAACACATGCACATAGCTAGGCATAGACTTGCCTTCAGCATCAATTATTTGGTCCTAGAATGACCCATGTTTATTTGCTACTCATACTTCCTCTCAGTTCTTGAGATTTAAAAACAAAAGAGTCCTGGATTAGCTCCATACTAGGTCAGCTTTGAAATTAAATGTTGGGTCAAAGCTTGGAGTCTGTCTTTAATCAAATTTCTGCCAGAACCAAAAAACTTTACCTGATGTATACTAAATCATAACTAAAGTCTCAAAAGCCAAGATCTTTTGTGAATCAAGCAGATGCCTACAGTGTGCAAGGAAAATGAGACAGAGAAGCAAAATTTTGCAGTTTTTTAAAAACAGCACACAAAGCCTCTGCTTTGGTTCTAAAGTTTAAAAAAATTTGGTTTGTTTTCCAGTCATTTACAATAATCTTTTTTGCAGATAAAAAAGCCAAAGGGATTGAGAAAGAGACATTAATTTTCCACAAAACAAAGCTACACTAAAATCACTAGGCTTTAATCTGAAAGACTTCAAATTTTGACCGGCATGCTATACAGGCAACTGAAATTCAAGACCATAAAATATTTTTATGGAAGCAATCCATAGCTTGCTTACAAACTGAAATGAAACAACCATACTAAGCCCTGTGAAACACCAAAAGGTTGAAAACCTAAATCTTATTCCCGAAGACACAATTCAGTCTTTTTTGTGAACCTTTTTACTGGTAGTGAGAATTAAACATGTATGTTGGGTAAATAATAGAAGCCTTACAGCCATGCAACGTTTCTTCAACCTACAAAATCAGCAAAAGGTGTGCTTAAAGAGATACACACTAGCATAGGTCCATCTGGAGCTTCTTCCCATAGACTCAGATAGGCAAAACTCCAGCTGAGACTGGTTTTTTGCCTGCCTAAACACTAGGGAAATGTAATTAGTATACCATAGTGCCAATAAGCTGTAAAAAGAGAGAGACAGAGACCTACATTTAAACACTTCAAAACATTCATAATAATCTTTTCAACATTGTACTTTACTATACATGTCTGTCTTCATTGTTACAAAAAAATTCTTGAATAAACTGACATTTTTTAATCTGGTCTGAAAAGAAATTAAATTAACTGCATATTTACAAAATAAGAGAAACAGTGATCAAATGAAGAATGTGACCACATGAAATATTTCCCAGAGATTTATACGAAGTAGCATAATACCTTCTTCCAAGGAGATGGACTATTAGGGAAATACAGTTATTAAAGCATATAAGAACTGAACAACTATTTGTTGAACGAGCCAGACATCTTGACTTACTAGATCTATTTAAACTTATTCAATTAAGACTGTTGAAGTCACAGAGCAAACTGTTTACCTGCTGTTCTGTGCTAAATATCAGAGTTATTCTAGCTTTTCCTACATCCACTAGTGAAATGCTATTATTCCCAAATGCGCTACCTTCCCCCTATCCTGTTCCATATTAATTCTACCATAGTTATGCTTAGTGATTGAACAGTTGGATTTTACTGTAAATATTGCCAGAATTCTTGGTTTGCTGCCTCACAAAGGTGACTTCAATAGGTTATTTAGATTTTCCTCCTGCATTTCACAGAAAATAATGCCAAAACTCTTCCAGACATTTATTTTAATAACCTAAGGAAATGCTAGTGTTTTCCAAATCATGCCCATCATATCAAGTACCTAAATATGTACCTGATAGATAAGCTAAAAATTTTAAGTTTGTTTGGAATTATGTTTCTGACTCCATGTTTCACAGATACCTCAATAAAACGTGAAAACACAAATCAGCTTAAAGTTGCGTATATAAAATGCACAAAATCACATCTCCTGAGACTCACAGGAAAGAATGATTTCTATTCTGTTCTTCCAACCTGCATGAATTAACAACTGTTTCCCACAGGACATTCATGCAGGTATGAAGTGCAGAATGTTTCCCGTGAGAGCAGATCCGAGAGGAAAATGGGTCTGAAGAAAGTGATTTATGGTCAAGGCTTTGGACCTGAATTAAAGAATTCTGGACAAATTCTCCTCTCACTTTCACACTCTTCATATTGTCTACTGCATGAGAAAAACTTTTATATCAGCAAGAAACCTGAGAAAAAAAGAAAGGAAATTCAGTATAAGATTTGAAGAGTGTTGCAGTGATCTGAAGAGATCATTTTAGCTCAAATTTGGAGGTTCTTGAAAAGGAAGACCTCTTTTTATTCATTAAAATCCACATAATTTGACTTTTTGTATTTAACTCTACATTTCTTTAATCTTTTGTGTTAGAAGTTAGATTCTTTAGTGCAACTTTGGTGGATTCAACATGAAATACCAAGAATACAAACCTACTAAAACAGATAGATTTCCTATTAAAGTCACTGCATATCTGACTCCCATCATAAAACAAATACAAAAAAAAATTTGGATGTTCCACTTCTCACTTCAGCTACATATTATTATAAACATTAAAAAAATAATCTATAGTTAACAGTTAAAACTGCCCGATTACCAAACGATGAACATCAGGTAACAACCAGCTGTGCTGCACCCACCTACAGATTGGTTATTACACATAGAAGTATCTGTAATGAACACTACTTCAGTGTTTTTAAGACATTGGCTAATTAATCTAACACTGAGTGGAAAAAAAGGAGCCAATTTTGCTCTATGGCAGCTGTTTTACGTTGTGTTCCTCTTTCACTTTTAATGGAGACATTGCAATTTAAAAATCACTGAGAGGCTAAAGCAAGTCCAGCATCACCTTGGACTGAAACACAAAAGCAACAGTCACATCAAGTCCTCTGTACAGGAAGTGTACAAAGAGTGTCGCTAAATCCTGGAACGCAGAGGTTGTTCCCAAGCTGAAATATATTATCAACACATGCACATTCAGTCTACAGATTTCCTTCTCAGACCACTGATCATTATGGGGGTTCCATCAGCTAGCAAATTTACAGAGACTATCAAATCTTTTGATATAGGCCACTGAAGAGTCATCACATGCTAATGGCCTTCAGTTGCCTCTAACCATGATATGGATTCAAATACTCTGATCCAGTGATGAGATTCTCTTAATCCTATTGCCTGCCCCCAGAGCCCTGCAGTCACATGGGCAGATAAAGATCTAAATGAATCATTCTACTTAATTACTCTTTTTACGCTTTTGGAGAGCAATATAAATATAAATCTTCAGTAAATAATGCTTGATGTCACTTACAAGTAGATTATACTGCAGCCATCTGTTTGCAGCTTGAAAAGTTACCAGTAAAATAAGACTTCCTTGACAAAAAGCAGCAACAGTTTATGCCATCATGATGACTTACTTTTAGGAACAGACATTAAGCAGTAAAGTTGTGGAATACTGCTGCAGCACAGTACAGCCTTACCTAATCCTTAAAAGTTAAACAAATTTGTAGTAAATAATGCTGCTAATACCCTGGCCTAAGAAAGTATGTAATATCACAGATTTCATAAATGCTGTGAAATCAGAGAGCACTTACACTGTTCCCAAATTTATATTTAAAAATAAAAATAAATTTAAAAAAATATTTCTATTGTGAAATAGAAAAGATTCACTTATAGATATTTCTTTCACCATGTTTCAAGTCCCTCTCATAGCCATTCTGGACTCAAAACAAGGTCTGAAGTCATTTTCAAGCCAGCCTGTAAAACAAGCCTGAGGGGTACTGCTCAAGACCTAGCTGAAAGAGAAAAAGTCATGCACTGGTAAAAATATTCTTTGACCAAGACCGTGCAAGCTGGGCCAACACTCCTATCTTCCGCTGCTCTTAGACCGTGATAAAGTTTTCCCTCACAGTACACAAAGCAATTAGAGTAACTATGTCTATTTGGACTGTATCAGTTCATCAGCTTAACTGAAGACTTTATTTCAAATCCCCACTATCTTCATTTGAGAATATATTGTCATTATTATTACTTTAAAAATAAACAAAGGTGGTGCAATCATCATGTCCAGTCACCTTTGTGACCAGAGACAATGTAATTTCCAATCAGTGAACCAATGTCATTCGATTGCAGTGGAGCCAGATAAGAAGTCTCGCTTATCAAAATTTTCCTCCATCAATGAAATGATTGTGGGAACAGGCTGACTGATACTACAAGTTGGATAACATTGTCTCCTTCAAGCAATTGATTGTTTCCTTCCTGAAAGCAACATGAGCGGGTTTGACATACATTGATAGCCTCAGCACTGCAAGGGGTCCGTAGCCTTCCTCCCTTCATGTTAATAACGTGAGTCTGGCCTGGGTACCTTTAGGTAAAAGCTAAGTTGCAAAAAAAAAATATCACTTCTTTTCACAGTTGGATCCTCATTTGCCTTCATGTTTCCATTAGCCATTCCCTGCATACTTTTTCCCCAACAAGCTCGCACTGAGATTTCCCAGTGAGTTTAAATTTGTCTGACAGGTGATAAAGTAAGAATTTTCTTTAAAAAGTAACAAATAACTTAACATTTACCGATATTTTAGTAAGTTCTAGCTGGCTGACATGGTGGGCACTTACCCAAATCCCCTGTAGCTGTTGAGTCAGCTGTACTCCATCTATCCTGTGCTCCTGCATGTGATCAAGTGTTCGACTCTTCTGCCCTGCAGAACTTTTTCAGAAAATACACTCACCCTGTGGATGGGGGAAAAGAGACACTCATTATGAAAATTCTTTTTAAAGTAAGTCTGGATTTTAGATGGGAAAATTTGACAGGTCTCAGAATACTTTACAAGTCTGTTCATCATCAGACTGAAACCTGAGCAGGATCTTTATGGTGGCTTTTTTCAATCCTCTGCCTCTTTTTTTTGTTGCAGTCTTTTGATCTGCTTCTCTCCACTTGTATGAAGATCTCCAGAGGACCATGTGGGACAAACAATCAACCTGGAGAAATTATTCTGTCATCAGCTTGTTGAGGGAAAACCTTGTCTGCTTAAAAAGAGGGGTGGGAGGAAGGAGAGAGATGGAAGCACTAAGATAGGATCAGTAACTAAGCTGCAAGGTTATCAATGTCCCGTTGTGTTTTGTGAGAAGTGTCTATTTTTTTCAATTCTGGGCTAAATTCATAGTACTAAACAAAACAAAAGCAAAAAGATCGACATTTCACGCTGTGATGAAAATGTGATATAGGGGTGTCATCATGAATACAGGTGTCAACAGAATGATAATTACCAACAGGACATCAATGCACACAAAGCCAAGTGCACACAAAGGCAGAGATCAAGCTGCTAGAAACCAAACCTGCTTCATAATATCTACTCCCCTGTCTCTGGTATTTGGAGGGGGGTGGTGGGGAGGTGTTTAACTCCCTTTTGTTACATTAGTTTTTTCTTTCTCTTGCCTCCTTTCACCCCCTCCCTTCAGCTTCTATTGCAACCATCTACACCTGGAAGCTTTCATTACACCTTTGGCCAGGGAAAACAGTAGTTTATAGGCTTTGACACCATAGAGATAGCTTTGAGGTGACTGGATTTTTGGGGGCTTAGAGCAGTTTTTAGAACAGAAAAGCCATGCCTCTGCCATGCCTTCATTTCAGCCAGCTCCTCTTAAACATCAAAGTGCTGCAGAGCACATTGTGCACATTCACAGTAACCCTGGCAGGCCCCGAAGAGCAGCCATGGCAGAACCAGCAGCAACATGATGCACCAATCCTCCCTCCTCCTCATGATCCTACCATGTCAGGGCACTAACAGAAGAAAGCAGATTACCCTTTTAACACTGAAGCATCCTACAGAGGCACAGGCCCTGGTGAAGGAGCTCCTAGAAGAAGCCCAGAGGGGTCATGGTTCTGCATGTCCCCTGCCTGCTCTCCATTTCTCCAGAGGCAGTGGGATGCTCTTCTGTTTCCTGAGCTACCCTCTGCCACTCACCTCCACATACCAGAGATCAGCTGCCTTATCACCCAGCAGTGCTGCACAAGATCCATTTCACTTTCCTCCCACTGCTGAAAGGGGATAGACCCTGCACACACAAACTTTGTGCTCTGCACCAGGGACTGGCAGACCCCACCTGGCCACTCCAGATCCAGCAAGAAGAGTCCAGTACTGACCCCTTACTTAGGCAGCCAGAGCTTTTGCAGTTCCCAGCAGGAGTTTTGCTCCAGAAAAGATCCAGTCTGAAAGGGTTATATTTTGGAGTCATCAGGCACCAAAGGACTCTACCTCTGCAAACTTCTAGCCCTTTATTCAGGCACATACCCTATAATATTAATGATGCTTTGTCAGGGTAAGGACTCAAAAACTAAATCCGACCTTATAATATGAATAATGTAATACAGTCTGGAGTAGGACAGCCTTGAAGTAATAAAAAGATAAACCAAGAGATATGCAGCAATGACATGTTCCAGTCTTTTACTTCATATTAAGTGCTCGTACAGGTTTGATACCTCATCACACAAATCTACAAGGAAATACCTCAGTGTAATATCAGTTTCACAAACAAGAGTGTTTAAAGCGCGGTCTACCCTTGAGTATGTTTCCAAAATAGGAATCTCCATTTATTTTTTTAAGACACTTATAATATCAAAAATCATCCCTTGCCTTTTGGTCCTCAGATAAGATTATTAAAAACATCAAATCATCTTAAAACACTGTATGTATTTTCTCTCTGTTTGCACTGACAGCTTCTGCAACATCTGGGTTCCTGCCCTCTATAGGGATATGCACACAGTGAAATCCTGGCCCAGCATCATAGCCATCATCCCATCTTTCTCTTGCTGCAGACTATGCTTTTCAGTAAATAAAGGAGACAAAGTGCCAGACTGCAGGACAGGTCCTTATAACCTGAGACTCACTCAAGAAGCTGGCCATCTCAGCAGCTATGCAAAAAGGAGTGATGGCTGTGCATTTTTGGGAGACTCGGCTGTCCCCACAAACTGTAGGAACAGCTTGGCTGAAGTGAATGCACTTGTAACTAACTGCACACATGCACGAGAAGAAGCAGGTTAAAACCTGGCTGGGCAGCACAGCTCACAGTGGCTGCATTGCAGCCCTCGGTAGCCAGCAAGACCAGCCTTCATCCCAGCAGGTCATATCACGTACCCCTATGAAAATTATTGCTGATGTACCCCTCTCTCACCATATGCTTCTTGGGGAAAGAACAATTAGCTAGATGTTCCCAACCCCAATCAGCTTTCACAACCTGGGAGTGCAGCAGTTCCCCCCTCAAACTATTAAAACTCCATAGACAAGGGGGAAAACAGCCCCAACATGTTCTATCAGTAATTAACTATTCTCACTTATAGAAAGCAATCAATCAATAAATCTCTGTATGTAGTAGAAACAGGCACTTCACTGCTATCACACTGTACTTGTAAGGGATCTGAGGGATACGCTGCACGCACCCATAAAATCTAAGATTTTGTTTCAAGTTCTCTGTAAATAATAGAGAATTCAGTAATTCCGTTGCTATATAATGTGTTTTTTATCTGCTCTTACATTTAAAATAAAAAGAAAACCCTGAATTCATTAACATGGCAAAATAAAACAAACATGAGTTAACACCATTAATCCTTGAAGGAATGTGCCCCCAACTATTTGATTCTCTAATCTTACACAGTTTATTTGTAAAGAAATTATTTTCACTCGGTATAATATTCTGTTGCTTTACAAGCTTTCAGTACAATTTCAAACAGTTATTCTGGCCAGAACAAATATAAGAGCACAGTGCTATCAGTATATCACAAAGAGCTTTCCAAACATACCTCATTATCACTAAAAGACATCTTCCTCATTTTCAAATTCAAAATCTGTCTCCATCCCAGAAATCCCTCTGCCTGTCTCACTATTTTGCATATTATTTGAGATCAGACAATCTGATTCTTCTAAACGCTAATTTTAGGACTTTTGGACACAAGTTTTAGCATCTAAGGAACTATCTCTTTTTGTATAGAAAGATACCATGCATAAGCAAAATGATTTCTCCTCCCCTCTCCTCCAGGATTTGGAAAGCCTCCACTCACCCCCAACTTGCTGCTGATACCTAAATACCTGCAAGGAGACACAGTTGCTGCAAGATGATAGAAAAACTCAGTAGAATAGAGCAAATTTCAAATAAAAGGGCAAGTCCAAAGATTATTAACGCATCCACATGCAAGCCAAATTCTACTGCTGATTTGCCTGGGATATAACTTCATAGTTTGCCAGATTTACATTTCTCTTAATGAAAAAAAAAAATACAATAGACAAGATTGTAATTTATTATTAACCAGGAAAAAATGATTTTTTTCCTTACGTTTTTATCACTATTATCCTCTTGTATAGAGCTCTGGAGATACCCTAAACTTGCTTTTATCAAATTTAAGCCAATATCAGAACTTCACCATTAATGTGAAATTCCACAAAGCTCAGCTCGATTGTTAGCCTTTTTAGAAACAGATGAGAAATAAGGCTATTTCAAACAAAATATTCTTCAGTTTTATAAGTCATATGAAAATCCCATGCTCAATTCAAAAGTGAAACACTTTGCTGTCAAGATGGACTCTACCTTTTTGGGAATGTGTTCTGAAGGTGCACAGCAACTGCCGGAGGGCCTGTGAAATGAATTCTGCAGCCTAAACGGCCTTCTGAGGGAACAATTCAACCAAAGCACATTTCCATTGTTTAGGAACAGAGGAAGTCTTATACATGATTAGACCAGTAGTTTATCTAGCCATATGCCTTGTCTAAAATATACCTCAACACTAAACATTTTTTAAAAGTACAGGGGAAAAAAAAGGATGCTTAAAAACACAACCTCAGCTGACAAAACAAACAAGCCCACCTTTCCCATAAAATAACTTAACGGAAGTCAGCTTTTGTTTGAGACTTTATATAGGCTTATATTCGGGAGGGATCTCATGGATTTCCTCTCTAGACATTATCATCATATATAAACTGCTATTATGAGTCCCCCTTACCTGCCTCTTTTCCAGCCAGGCCTACACTACTACTTTCAGGTTTTCTTACAATTAAATTTTAGAAGCCTCCAAACACTCCCTGTCCCTTCTCCAGTTGCTTTGTGTTTCTCATACCTGTATTTATCTGCATTTGAAAAAGCCCATGCTTTTGCTTCTCTAGCCATTTCTCAGTATTAAGACTACATTAAGCCCTTTGGTATAAGCAATTCACACTACTACCCAGGCTTCTTTTCTGAAAGATCCGATTTAATTCAGAACACAGCTAATGTAGATTAAACAACTTATATCATTCTTATTATACCTAATCAATATGTGCTGTAGCCACAAGGAAAAAAAAATTTAAAAAATCAATACTGCATGAGAAATTCCTCCCTAGTTATAATCAAATATATTCACACAAGCACATGGCTTAAAAATTGTCATGGCTCTTTACATTATTGGCATCTAGAAAGAGTGTGCACCAGTTTTAAATAACTGAACAGTATTCAACCTTAGAACCAACTAGTTCACTGTCTTGCCAAAGCAATTGTAATTTAAATCTCTCCAATGCAAACTGTTAGCAGAACAGTGAGCACAAGTGAGAAAAATTATCATGAAATTATACTTGCACTGAAACATCACACAGAACCTAAATCCAGTTTATGCAGTTTTACTATCGGCAAAAATGTGACCTGAACAGATTGTAAATAACCCTGGCATCAGTTTCATGTGGGTACAGACCATAGAACTGGGATATATAAATCCCTGTTAGTCACACTAGCACACAACAACATATATCAAAGGACCAACATGTTTCAATATTAGCAGAGGTAAACTTGAATGAGAAATTGCTGTGGTAACAAATTGTGAATTGGATTAAAAAACACACACGAGACTCCTTCAGCTTCTCTGGCTTTACAGAAACCTGTGTGTGCAGTGGCAACAAATATATTCTACTCGTGCTTTAGAACAGCATTAAAACCAGCTCATTTCTTGCTTCAAAATTCCTCAAAAAGCAATTTGTCTGCTTTTTGGTTTTAGATGTTTAAGTCCCTACTGGCAGAATCTACATCTAGTATCATAGATGATCTTCAGCTTACCTGGGGGTGTTTTGAAAAAGAGTTTTCATGTTGCCCATAACAGACCTGGCAACCTGCTGTGAAAATAAATCTAGAATTAAACTTATTGGATTATACAGAGAAATTTTATTTTCCCCTGAATCTAAAAAAAATAAAAATCACTGTTACCACTTGCCAGACTCATCTTGAGTCATAGAAAGTTACACTGTCCACATACAAGATGAACAGTTTGTTTTTAAGATCATTTCCAAGTATATGTACACTTTATTAGCATTAGATTAATCCTAAACATTATACACTCCTATATAGAACTGAGACACACTTCTTTTTGAACTCATTCCCACCTCCTAGCCAAACCTGCTGTCCCTATTCCTTTCCTTTGACAACTAGATTATACTTAATCTTTCAGTATTTGAAGCATTTTTCTTCTACTGAGGTCTGCAGCTTTTCAGATGAGAAAGAGAGGATGTTTTTGACCTGAAAGGAACATTAATCTGGTCCTCTTGCTTTACAGCATAGTCTTTCCTTGTCTCCCTCTGCCATTAACTTCTTCAACTAAATGTAGATGTCACCAGCCTTTCTTTAGCAAAGGGAAATAAGCGTCCCATTAAGTACTTAGAGGAGTGGACAGATTCCCCAATTCAGCAGGTTCCCTACACACTTGCTGGTGCTGAACAGCAAATCTTGTATTTCTGAGAAAGGGCCATCACAGAGAGGTTATTTTCCTCTAAGTGGTTTCCTTATTTCACCTGTTCTCAAGTTTAGTGTTAAGTTGCTGAAAGATTACCTCATTCATATGATTGGGAGCCTGTTAGCCTCCAGAGTGTAGGGTGAGTGAGGCAATAATTACTTGTTTGAAAAATACTGGTAGTTTAGCTTGCATTGCAAAGAAATATGCCTGAATTTGCCATTATTCCAGGGATGAATCCTGAAGCCTTTATGTCCTTTTCAGAGACACAGGCCCTCCTCACAATGGTGAAAAATTACATGCAGAGAGTCCCAGCTGCTGCTCACATTCAGTAAGAGCCTGAAGGGAACTGAAGCAAAGGGCTGACTGCCTGAGCAAGCACTGCTGCAGACTGCGTGTGTGCCCACACCCTGGGACTTCTCCAAGGAGGAAAGTGATCTCTGCCTAAGGTAGGATGTAGTTTAATGTACTTTAATACAATAGTGAAGTGTCCCAAGCCAACTGGGCTCTCTTTCCTCCTTTGGTGTAAAGAAGGTTTTTTGGTTTTAGAGCTCAGTTTACATTGCTCTAGAAGCTTCTTTTGGGGGTCTTATTTGTGGGGGGTTAGGTTTTCCTAGAGCTACTTTTATTCAAGAGAAAAAGTAAGCAAGGGCAGAGCTAGTACAATAAATGCAGAGCTTTTCAGGCCATGCTTATTCAGGCCACAGCCACATTTCTAAGACCACTTTCCATGAGCTTTTTCCTAAGTAAATACAACCACTGCTTTGGTTGCTAAGACAATTTTCTATAATTTAATGTGAAATTAAAACTTCAAAACAGTAAGACTTCAGATGTCATGAAATATTAATCAAGGTGAGAGAAAGAGTGACGGACATCAGAAAGATTTCTCCACAGAAGAGCCTTGACCTGTTCCTCCTGGGTCGTACCAGCTATCAGAATATAAAAACAGCAAACTGCCCCTAGGAAGAAGAAAAGCTTACTACACGACCTCTATGAACTGGATTTAAGATGCATGTTCATTATTTTGCAGAAGGAATGTTCAGCAGGATCAATATGCCATCAAGATAAAAGAAGAGTATAAATCGTTCTGAGAGTTGGTCAGAATTTTCTTTACTGTCACCCAGGGAATTAAAAACAGAACAGGAGGCATATTAAAACTGTGCTTTTATAAGCTTAATCAGTAGGCTGGAAAATGAGTTTCAAACAGAGATAATGAGCTCCCAAATCATAATTTGCCAAGGGTGCATTGATTTTCACTGGTCTTCAGATCATTTGTGAGCATCCAGTACAAGAACACCTTTCTGCCCCAGACCCCCACCAAGCAGAAGTATGTGCCAGAACAGACTACATGTATATAAGGAGGAGTTACCAGTTTAATAGTTGCATGATGAAAAAAGGTCATGAATTTGGATCCACTCAGGGTGGATATTTCATGGTCATTCCTGAAGCTGAGAAGGAAAGCATTTTCATGTCCTGTTTAATATACATTTTTCTTCCCCTCTCTACTGGTTTTGGCTGGGCTAGAGTTGATTTTTCTTCATAGTAGCTAGTATGGGGCTACATTTTAGATTTGTGCTGAAAACAGTACTGATAACACAGGGTTGTTATTGCTGAGCAGTGCTTACACAGAGCCAAGGCTTTTTCTGCTTCTCACTCCACCCCACTAGTAAGGAGGCTGGGGGGGCACAAGGAGTTGGAGGGGACACAGCTGGGACAGCCGACCCCCACTGACCACAGGGGTATTCCACACCATAAGACATCATGCTCAGCATGTAAAGCTGGGGGGAAGAAGAAGGAAGGGGGCGAGATTTGGAGTTATGCTATTTTGTCTTCCCAAGTCATTGTTACCCATAATGGAACCCTGCTTTCCTGGAGACGGCTGAACACCTGCCGGCCGATGGGAAGTGGTGAATTAATTCCTTGATTTGCTCTGCTTGTGTGCACAACTTTTGCTTTACCTACTGAACTGTCTTTATGTCAACCCATGAGTTTTCTTACTTTTACTTTTCTGATTCTCTCCCCCATCCCACCCACAGTAGAGTGAGTGAGCAGCTGCATGGTGCTTAGCTGTTCCTGAGGTTAAACAACACCCTCTTAGGCATCTTCACAGAGATAGCAAAGGGCTAATCACAATAGCTGATCAGAAAAATTGGTCATGCTGCCACCACTGTGGCTTCACCTACCCCACAGTCACTGTCCTCATTACCCTCTACCCCCAGCAACTATCAGGGCATTTATCCAGTACATCGGAGAGCAGACTGAAGGTCCCTCCTCCAGCTCAAAGGAGCACATCTCCCCCTGAGGACTGCTCCATTAGGTCAAAGGGTGAAACATACTCGCAGGTTAGTGACAACAGTTTTTGTCCCCACCAACTCAAACTCAGTTATTTATACAAAGACTCTCTAATATTAATTATGGCAAATGAGAGAAAATCCAGTTTAGCATATGCTCTAGATCTGTGACTAAAGTACTGTCCTGAGAAAAAGGACAAAGTTGAAATAAAGCCCTCAGACTAGAAGGGCATTAAACCTGGGTCTTCTACATCTTAGTCAAGTAGCCAGATCACTAGACTAACAGAGACGAGTTACTGCACAGGCAGGTTTCTATCAGGGCATCCAAAATTTGTTGTACAATACATTACAAGTGACATATCAGAAGTTAAAAAAAAGGGGGGGTCTTTTCATTCAAGTTTACATTTGATTTCTTCGTTTACGACAGCACGCAAAAGCCACATACACATCTATATTCTTTCTACAGTGAATCAGGCTTGGTTTCCCTTCCTCCCACCCAGCATCACGAATACACAAATGCCCTATGCTGAAAGGACTGACTGGATTTTTTCAGAACTGTTGGAATCTGAGGGAATAGTCCTGTCATCTGACACCTCTATCCATTATGTTCTTTTCATTCTCCTAAATATCTTATTTACATTTTACACTGATATGTAAAAATATCAACATTAACCCCTTTTCACTCATTTCACCCAGTAGTGCTTTCACCTTATTTGGTTGAACCCTGCTCCTGTCAGTGAGTTAGACCAACTGGGTACTAGTTGTCTGATATTCTGTTACCTCACTTCTTTACTGTCTAGCAAGTAAAATTTTCTCTTGTTAAGAGTTAGCCTCATCCCAGAACCTAGTTGCATTCCAAGTGAACTATTTTGTTTGCCAGGGCAAAATTCAATTTAAAAAACTGTTGTTCACCTTTAGGAGCTATCTGTCTTCTGCTAGGAAATAGACTAATTAACTAATTATATAGGTTGGGGCAGCTGAACAGGTTGGGGGTTGGTTTTTTGTTTGTTTTAAGAGTGCGACTCTAAATTAAGTTCATTATCACTTAAAAAATCCTTTTTTTTTTTTCCTCTAGCAAAAGAAACAGACTTATAAGGGTAGGGGCACTGGTCTTGACATATATCCTTTCTTTCATCCATTTTGTCACATCTCTGCAGAAGACAGATATTCTTTAAGTTGCTCATTTCACAGAGAATGAGGAAGGGAACCCTTGCCTTAGTAGTTGGCAAAATAAAACCAGATATGGAAGACTACATGACTGGGGGCAAGGAAGAGCAAACAAACCTGCAATAAATCCTGCTACTTACTCTGTTCCTTGTATTGTTCAAACAGGTATTTTTAATAGCATAGTCTATCACACACAACAAGGAACAACCTACTCCAAGCTCTGTATCGAGAGAATTCAGAGAAGCTGTAGCTTTCTGCTGTTGTTCATTAGCTGAATATGCCCATCCTAAGACCTTAGCAGACATGTCTGAATTGGTATGACTACTTCCCCCTTTGAACTGACATTCTCAGAATTATTCATGATTTTGTCCTGTCTGTTGTACACTATAAGCATCTGTAAAACACCTCTGGACTGAAGATGAAAACATACAGGTGGTAGAGCATTAAAGACCTAAACTTTTATCTTTTCCTCCATGCAAAACCAGTGCAAAGAGCTAAAAAGTTGAAGTTCTGAAATTCACACTCTTTTTCTGGAGAAAACGTGGAGGAAATTAATGCTTGCAGATCTTCATTAGACTATACATTATGGAGAGATACTGTAGGTTAAATATCAGGCTTGCCTGTTAAGTACAATAGCAACAGATCAAAGTAAATGCTACTATACTAAATGAAAACACTATTAAAAAACCTACTGTGATTAGAGCTACTACTTTTAAATAATCTATAAAATAAAAAGTGAGAAAAATGTATCCTCTCAAGAATTACAGCTCTACTTGATCTCTTTCTTCCCTCACTATTAAGTCCACTGCATTATTTATTCATTTGAGTGCTTTAATCAAGATAACCACTCAGAAGTCATTTGATTTAAAAGAATGCAGTGCTACATGTAGTGGTAACAGATCACAGCAATTTGCAGCCCACTGTAGTGTAGAGCAGCACAAAAAACTAGCTGTACTGAGGACACTTTACATGGTTACAGCTGAGAAAGTCATTCTGTGGCATAAAAAGGAGTTTGGTTTGTTTGTTTGGGTTTTTTTAAAATAAAAAAATACTGTTGTGAGAGACAGCCACCCCCCTTATGCTTGGCCCCAGGACCACACCAACCATGCCACACCACCAACCATAGTCTGAGGGCTTATTCTGCAAGACAAGATACTGTTTCACTTAGGTGTGTTTCAAGCATGCAGCCCTACTTGTGGCAAGCCAGTCTGCAGCAGCAGGGGACCCAAAGCATTTTGAAAAGCCTATCCAAGAATCAGGTAAATACGTGGCATATTAACACAGACAAAACGCCACTCTGTTGTGGCTACACAGGTTGCTTCAAGTGCTGTCATGCTTTTGAGTGCAGAGCAGTGGTGGCCGATGTGATGCAAGGCTAGCCACATTCTCACATTTGCTTACCAGTGACACAAGGATAACAATTCTTCCCAAAACAAGGCTTTTTAGGTAAACTCTTGGATTTGTGAGGTGCCTGGGCACTGCAGTGAAGAGTAGTATTACATTACTTATAAAACATATCTGAGTTAAACTCTGCATGTTGTCATAAAGTGCACAATGAATGCTATATACTCAAGTAACATGTCAGAAGTAGCGAGGTTACACACATTATTTAAAATAGTTTTGACAGGCTGAAATACAGTCAATGACAAGCTATTTCATCATGTGGAAAGAATATCAAAATTGGTTTTTGTCTGTTTGGCTGAAAGAAATATTGCCAGGTTAAGTGGGTTTGTTGCATTTTTCAAGCCTTTTTTAGCCTTATTCAAAACTTTAAATCAAAATAAATGTTGGTAAAGCCATCTTCAACAGAAGCTTTCTTTCTCTACATGTTCTCACATTGTGGCTGGAGAGTCTCCTGTACTTTATCATGTCTGAAGGTATCTATTCTTTCTCTCCACTTTTTTGAGCAGTAGAAACAATTAGATTAAAAGGAACAAAACATTAAATCATTGAAAGGGCACGAGGGTTTGTTTGGGTTATTTTATCTTGATACATCCGAAAGATTTCTCAGAACCTGAATTCCATAGAAAATTTTGTACTTCATTCCTGTTTCAAATCAGGGTGCTGGAGAAATAAGGAAGTAATTTTTCTAAAATAAGGGTAGGTTGGGTTTTTTTCTCCTGTGAAATAGAGAAATCCATTTCTCAGCCAGCTGGCTCCATTACATCTCTTTCTGAAATCAAGCCACTACAAGATATAAAAACTTGTAAGTAACATAAAAAGGAATACATTGAACACTCCAGCTAAATTGGTATACAGACAGATTTAAAATTAGAACAGAGAAAAGAACATATGAATAACAATGGGTCACAAAACAGAGAAGTAGCAAGAACTTTAGCCATGTTATTCCTGAATAAAATACAAATGACAGCTTCAAGAGCATCCTTGTAACAAAGGAGAGCTGCAGACCTACGATGAACTCGAAAGAAATATTGGAGACTGCTAGAAAGCTCATATCAGATTGCAGGGCTACAGAAACTGAAAATCATATTTTTTTAGAAATGCATCAGACACATACATAAAAGCTCTCTAAAATAAAACTTTAGCCTTGTGTAATAAGTCTTTTTATACATAAAAATATGCTATTCTTTCCTCAAGAGGACCTGTGTACAACCTCGGAGACAATGACATAAGAGAAAGAATCGCTCTTTTGATGTCAAAATAGGTGTAACCTCATGGCAACAGCATTACTAAAAGGGAACCCGAAGAAAGTAAATGAAAACTCTCGCTAAAATAAATCACATCTCTAATCACTAATGATTATAATTGTCTCTGAACAAATGCATCAGGACATGATCGTGTGTTTGTTTTAAGGCAGTATGTCCACAGACTACAACTCCACTTGTAGTTTAAGCTAGCACACAGGAAAGGAGAACATAAAGACCTACTGTTTTTACACTTTCTGCAAGAAAATACTTTTTCCACATAGTCCAAATCATTTTCAGCTTTACTTCCAAACAAGAGTAATTACTATTGTTTTTTATTATTACATGCAAAAAGCTCATCTCTCTACATGAAGGCATACTATGTGCAATATAAATACATTTGGGAAAACAATTGTGCTTTGGAGAGTTTACTGTCTAGTTTAATACCAAACACTATAAGCAGGGATAAAAATATATGGAAGGAATATGCGACATTATGCACAACTTCTACAAAAAAAACTTAAATTCATTTTTTCTTAAATAAATACCAAAC
This sequence comes from Elanus axillaris, assembly GCA_026212715.1. Taxonomy (NCBI): domain Eukaryota; kingdom Metazoa; phylum Chordata; class Aves; order Accipitriformes; family Accipitridae; genus Elanus; species Elanus axillaris. The sequence continues at coordinate 9,428,690 of JANZLQ010000031.1, read as the reverse complement.
TTACAATTCTTTCAGTTTTGTATTTCTATTTTCTTTCAGCTAAAGCTCTAGTTAAAAATCTTCATCTAGTTAAAGCTCTCTATACAAAATCCATTGATTATTTTATACCGTTTCTATTGTAATAATGCTACATTTGTGCCAGAGACTGCATAAACACCAAGAAGACAGCATCTGCCCCAAAGACCTTGTAATTATATTTGCAATACACAAGAACATAGGGTTACAGACAGGACAGCCAGTAAAACAATGAGACCCCACTAAGCAGCATGAGTCTTTGGCTGTGGTTCCTTGGGCCCTTCTTTTCAGGCAATGGGGGAAATAAACCAATTTCATCTCTTCCCCAGCCCTAGCCCCAGCCCCTTGCTCCCAGTCTTCCTGTCCTCTTCCCTGCCATGCTGATGCATCTCTTCTGAGAGAAATGTCTTGGACCACGAGCAGTCCTGCCAAGATTTGTGCAGGCCTTAATGCAAAGGAGAGTTAACAAGGAGAGGAATAGGGAAGTAACTTTGGAGACATTTGCTAGGATTTTTTCCCTGGCATGAGAAGAAGCAAAAAGATGAAGATACTTTTTGAAGAATTAAGCAGGGGACATCACTGGTTACAGGGAGAAGACAGCATTCTCAGTACTGAGAATATGAGAATGGAAGAAGCTACAACAGCTAAAGCTGTGAAAGACCTTGGCAAAGGGCACAGAGAGAAATCGGTGCAAAAGAAGGCGGCAGCAAATCAAAGAAACAGGCAACGCCATACCCCCAGCCCAGCACTGCCAGCTAAAACCATGCATTTAGTAAACTAGAGGAATACAAGTAGAGCATGAATACACTCAGCAAGCCTACAGAAAATGATGCAGCCCCCATCTCTGGAAAAAGACACTGAGTGTAAGGAAAAAAGTAGTCTCATCTTCTCACACAGCCAGGAAAAGCTTACAGATTTTGCAGAAGGGATCTGCAGTACTTACACACTGCCTAGAGATAATCACATTAACCCAGATCAATACACCTGGGTATGTATATAACTGTTTGGAAGTAGTTACTCCTAGAATTCACTCGTTTCTACTTATACTCATGTTGTCTCTATACACACTGTAAATTTAAGTGTTTCATCACTGTATTCCAAAAATCTACATTAACAAGTACCACACAAGGATTCTCAGCTAGCAAATACTTCAGCTGCTCATATTAGGCTTATACAATGTTTCATAATGATGATATTCAGGAAAAAGCCTGTGAGCTATGCACAAGAGAAGAACAAAACTGACTGTCAGCATAAATACCTAGATCTGATTTATAAACCTTAACTTTGCAAGGACAGCTGACCTTGCAGGCAGATTCTTTCACAGTAAAGATGTTTGTTCCAAGGATATGAAACACTGTGCAATTAATGATGCAGACAGACTTAGCTTTCAATAACAGTTTCGTGTGAGTTCATTTATCAACTTAAGTTAACATGGTAAATTTACTAAGAACTATCAGGGCTAAAATATACCTAGAGGAGTAATAATTCAGCCACACCATTTTTGCATGCCCTAAAGAAAAAAAAGTCTACCAACCAACACAGAACTTCAGGCCACTTAAGTTTTGTGCCTAAATATTTATGCTGTGGAAAATTTAGGCAGATACTCAGATGAGACTTCAGTCTGTTTCTATGCATGTATTCATGATCTCCTAATAACTAGTTGATGAAGCAGACTTAGTGGCTCTACTAGATTAGAGTACCTTATATTTATATGGTGTTTCAACACCTGTGTCTTTAAGTTATTTATCTGGGAGAAAAATTCTTTCAGCCTAGATCCAGCCTAAGGCCTCTTAAGCACTAAGTAGGAACATCACAGTACATTGGATATACCTATATGCCAGGCTTGCATCAGGACAGAAGGATGGGTGTTTGGGAGCAAACATAAGAGGGGCAAGCTGCACTGGTACAGAGAAGCTGGCAACATAATTCAGTGTTCTGACAAATTGGGGGGTAGGAAGGAAGTGGGGTATTGGCAGTTAAATATCATGATTACTTTCCTGAAAATTCACGTTCTCAATATTTTCCATAGTTTGTGTGTTTTGCACCCTAAGACTCTCCTTTGGAAGAACAGCTTTTACAAACACCTTGAAGCATCTCAGAAAACTATAGCTGATAAATGGAAGTCAGAATACACATCCTTCCAACAAATACCTGTTTTTAATTTACTCGAGAAAGTAAAACCCATGTGCTCACCTTTCTCAGTTACAGAAATTCAGAATCCTTAATCCATGATGTTACACCTGATGTACATAATCTACATTTTTTTTTGTAATCGCCCTCTACTGTAGCCAGTCAACTAGATTTCTGTAACTTTCAGTGCTGTTCCTGTCTATTACTGATTTGACTTAAATATGTAAACCAAGGTAGACCATCTTCCTTTGGTTTTCATGCACCAACTACCACAAGTTCCCCTGCTCTCCTAAGCAAACCAGGGCCAGCTCAGGTCACTACTACTAAGTTCCATATCCCCAAAACCTTCAATTATAAGTCCTCTGCTCACACCCCTTTCTTCCGAACACTGCACTTCTCCAGCCCTCTCCTTTTTAGTATCAAATTTGTACCATGTCTCAGACAGAAGCATGAACTTCTGCACTCAGTACATGCATAGGTAAGACCCTACAGAATTCAGAGCAGAGAAGCTGTGTCTGGCTTATGTGTGCAGCCAAGACTAGCCTGCTCTAATATGAGACAGCACCACGAGATACTGCTGACTATTTAATCCGTGCTCCCAGCAGAAAAAGCACCTTCCTTCTTCCACAAGACAACACAAACTGGAAAAGAATCCAGAAACTCTAAAGACCATCCAGCTAGGAATCAAGCTGAGTTATTCACAGAACTTGCATGGTTTGTATGCTTCCCTGGTAAACAACAGCTTATACCAGTTGACTTTTGTCAGTTTAGTTTCCCTTTTTTCTGCAACACACTTCATGTAACCATTGCTTCTCCTCTCCATCCAGGAGATGCATACGAGATTTCACTGAAGTCTGACATGTTGTGTTAACATGGTCAACGTGAATAAAATTAATTCCTACAATTCCTCCCTGATTTTAAACTTGCCATGAAAAAAGAAAACTAAAAAGCTTTTCACCAGCAGAAACATTTTTCAAGATCATAGCTCCTCTCTGCTTTCATATGCCTGAGCAATTCCAAGCCTTCTTCCAGCACCTCTGAAACAGTCCTGCAACACAATGACCCAAGCCAAACCACTGGTTCCACTGCCACCTTCTCTCCTCCTGTTGCAAAGGAAAGCATTGCAGATGGTTTGTGGGTTTCCACATACAGAATTATTTTAGATACCTTGCTGGTTGGCCTGCCTGGTGCCCAAATTCATATTGCACCAAGATTTGTAGCAAGACTTACCGTACAACCAGCACATTTCAGGTTTATGAAGAAGAATTCAGTAATTGAAATCCTAGCTGCTTCTGTTTTGCCAGTCTTGCAGGACTGGCCTCAAGTGCTGCATGTCTGTCAAAAGGAATGGGAGATGTACCCCAGGTTTCAGACCCCACCCAGCAGATAACCACAGTTATATTTCTAAAGGTCTTAGACCATCATAGTATTGTTTCATTATACTTCACAACAGAGATATCAAAGAGCTATTTTCTGTCACAAGCTGCCATAAATACTAACATTATTTCCCCTATAGCCCTAACACCCTAGATAAACATTTGGGCAAGTCAAACATTGTGCTTTCAAGACCAGATTCCTCAAGAAAGCACAGAAAAAGACTCACATCATCAGGTACCTGACTCACCCCGTGTCAGGGAGCAGCAAAGGACCAGCTACACCCCAGGGCAAGGCAAACCAGGAGCCCTGGTGACCCTCACCAGCAGGCACTTTCCCTGTGCTAGTTTTGGCTGGGATGGAGTTAGTTTTCTTCATAGTAGCTAGTATGGGGTTATGGTTTGGATTTGTGCTGAAAACAGTATTGATGATGCAGAGTTTTCATTATTGCTGAGCAGTGCCTAGACAGAGCCAAGGCTTTTTCTGCTTCTCACCCCACTCCACCAGCGAGGAGGCTGGGGGTGTACAAGGAGTTGGGAGGGGACACAGCTGTGACAGCTGACCCCAACTGACCAAAGGGGTATTCCACACCGTAGGATCTCATGCTCAGTATATAAAGCTGGGGGAAGAAGACAAAAGG
>JANZLQ010000031.1:9397581-9424431 GCA_026212715.1 Elanus axillaris | reverse complement strand
CCCCCCCCCCCCCCCCCCCCCCCCCCCCCCCCCCCCCCCCCCCCCCCCCCCCCCCCCCCCCCCCCCCCCGACACACATTCAGAATTTTGCCATTTTGTCTTCCCAAGTAACCATTACACGTGATGGAGCCCTGCTTTCTTGGAGATGGCTGAACACCTGCCTCCCAATGGGAAGCAGTGAATGAATTCCTTGTTCTGCTCTGCTTGCATGCACAGCTTTTGCTTTACCTGTTAAACTGTCTTTACCTCAACCCATGAGTTTAAGGAAAGTAAGGAAACTTTTACCCTGCTGATTCTCTCCCCCATCCCACTGCGAGGGAGGTGAGTGAGCAGCTGCATAGTGCTTAGTTGCCAGCTGGGGTTAAACTACAACAGTCCCCAAGGGCCTGGGGACAATAGGCAGACCTTGGCCATGGGGTTCATCAATGGCCCTGAACAAGGCAAGTGAGGAACCAGATCCAGGGCCCACCTGGGAAACCCAGCTGGGAGCTATAAGCAGGGCCACACAGAGCCTGTCCAGGGGACAGGACCACCAGCAGGGCTAGAGGCAAGCCACAGACAGCATCCGAGGGGTCCATCAGGAAAAGGGCTGCCTTTCACCCAAGCCTGGGTCCAGCCAGCAGACAGACCAGAGGCAGGGTGGGACACAGGCACTCTGCAGCCTTGCTGGGGCAGGCATCAACAGCCCTGAGGGGCTGGAAAGGAGCCTGGGTCCCCGTGCTGACCTCAGGGCCAGGACACTCAGGACTCTGCATCATATTGTGACAAAAGGTAAACACTTGTTATCAAGCAGCCTTGTGGGGTGTTAGCTCTCTCCAGGCACTCTGAGCCAGGCAGCAATGCCACAGTGCTTGCCCAGCTGAGCAGAAGTGAGGTGTGGGTGCAGCGCAGTGGTGGAGCTGCACTGTCATGGGTGGGATGGGGCATCAGTTTCCCTCCAGTCAACTGCAGGTCTGGATCTTCCTTTCCAGCAGTGCCCAAGGAAACGACAGAGTAGTTTCCTGCTGCCATTAATAGCAGCTGCTACCCACACCTCCCAAAGGCAGTCAGCTTCACACACCCATGATGCACAGCCTGCCGCTCATAAATGGGAGATGTATGAGCCCACTGCCCCACAGAATGAGCATGGCACAGCAGGTGGCCTGCTCCTGAAATTAAGCTGCTTATTTCTCTCCACAAGCAGATATGTATAAATGCACCATTTTGAGATTGTGATTAATGTTTGATGTCATCAATTATCTGAAAGTCTGGCTTAAGAATTAGCTACTTTTAACTTACCTTTATTTCTTAAGGCAGATTATTGAATAATCAGAAATATCCTTACTTGTCATTATTTTATACCAGAAGGATATAAACACGTCAATGCCAGGGACCCCTTGTCATGCAGATTAATTACCAGCCTCCAGCTGAATTCTCTACCCCATCATCTCCTCATTTCCAGCTGCAAGGTACCCATGCCAAGGTCCTGGAAATGCACTCACAGGGACATTATGCCATCTCCATGTCAAGTGCTCTTGCCAAGAAGTCTCTTTGCTGGAGCAGCCACTAAATACCTCCAGGAAAGACAGTCAACATAGGTGAAGCAAAGGCGGTGGGGTGGGGGAACCACAAAAAATGTCTTGCATGAAAACCAGTATTGTTCAAAACCCTGCAAAGTACCAAAAGGCCAGAACCAGCAAGGCAGTTGTTGGGGGGCAAAACAACCACCATCATTTTTTACAAATGCCAGAAACAAAGTTCTGAGTTCTCTGTATCATGCTCCATAGCATGAATTCAATTAGCGTTATCTCCACCACAACCAGAAACATTTGTATGTTCCCTCTTCAGGCTGCAATTCAGCCTCAGAATAGCACAAATCTTACTTCTAACTTCAGATCAATATTGAAGGCCAGAGGGACTTCTGTAATGTTCTGTAATGTAGCTTGACCCTCTGTATGACACAGACAAGAAAGCCTCCCCAAATCTTTCTATATCAGGCTCTAACTCCTGCTTGAGCAGTTGTTGCGTTTGGGGTTGTTTTGTTTTGTTGTTTATGAATCATACCTGGTCTTGATTTGGAAGCAATAAATGCTGTTTCTAAACCTGATCAATCAGCTGTGAACAGGCTTGTCAGTAATACAGGACTGAATATTGCCAACTGTAGGTAGTAAAATGAAACAGAACAAAAATAAATGTAGACAAGAGCGTACTCTGTAGTTAGAAGAGATAGTATATTTAAGAGGCAGGTAGAAAGAGGGGGAAATACTTCCTTGGGACTCTTAGGTTGTTTTCAAACAGTCTTCTTAGCGCTGGTAGAAAAAAAAATGTATCTGTAATTAGAGTCCTGGGTCAGTGGCCAAAAGTGGCTTTGAACTATGCATTCCCTATAGCATTTGGGAATTTCTTCACATTACATTTATGGCATGTGTACAGAAATAAATGTCCTTACATTCATACAACCTTTCACAATCTGTTTTGAGAACTACAGTCTCTTAAACTAGCAATCCCAATCAGTACAATGTTGATACAAATACACTAATGATCAATGTAGAATTTGTAATTAAATGAACAGTGACAAACACACAATGCTTAGTCATATGTTATTAGCGGTGTAAGGCACACAATGCCTAGTCATAACTTGTTAGTGGTTAAGTATGTCTCTGACAAATTCCAAAGCAGCAGAGAAGATGAGTGTAACAGAAGATACCAAAGTGGTAGAACACAGCACGTTTGATCACAAGAAAACTGTATTTTCAAGGGACTGAACATGGCACTGGCCAAATTAATAAATAAAATCAGTTGGCATCAAGTAGGAGGGAGACAGGAGCATAAAATGTAAAGGAGCAGGAGATATTTTATTTCCAGGCAAAAGTTAGTACAACAAAGCTCAGATTTCAGTAATGACTCCAAAAATGCCATGTCATCTTTAAACCAGCTTTCCTTTTAGAAAGGGATAGGCTTAAGCAGGAATCTCTCCCTACAGCTTTTGTTCTGCCCCTAGAATCTCAGACTACCCCAGAAGCACTATAGAAGCATTTAATGTACAGCTTTGTTTAAATTTACTGTGCAAACCACAGAATCAAATTTTCAACAGCTGAAGAACTGATTACAAAATGGACTGGTCTTCACCATTGTCCTGGTTTCAGCTAGGATAGGGTTAATTGTCTTCCTAGTGGCTGGTACAGTGCTATGTTTTGGGTTCAGTATGAGAAGAACGTTGATAACACTCTGATGTTTTTGAGCAATGTTTAGACAAAGTCAAGGCTTTTTCAGCTTCTCATGCCCAGCCAGCGAGAAGGCTGGAGGGGCACAAGAAGTTGGGAGAGGACACAGCAAGGACAGCTGACTGAAAGGGGTATTCCATACCGTGTGACATCATGCCCAGTATATAAACTGGGGGGAGTCAGCCTGGGGGATCACTGCTCAGGGACTAACTGGGCACCAGTCAGCAGATGGTGAGCAATTGCATTGTGCATCACTTGTATATTTCGATCTTTTTATTATTATTATCATTATTAGTTTCTTCCTTTCTGTTCTGTTAAACTGTTCTTATCTCAGCGCAGGAGTTTTACTTTTTTTCCCATTCTCTCCCCCATTCCACTGGGTGGGAATGAGTGAGCAGCTGCATGGCGCTTAGCTGCTGGCTGGCGTTAAACCACAACAGTAATAAAATGCAGATCAAACATTACCTGCTGGAACTAGCAGCACCCACTTATTCCAAATTTTTTTCAGGTATCAGCTACTAAACACCTCAGCTCCATGGATGAGATAAGAGTTCAGACACGAAAAGAAAAGAAATAAACACAAAAGAAAAGCGAAGTTAAGGTGCTCAGAGATCAAAGAGACAAGATAAAGAAATCTAATTTAAAGAAAAAAAACCCCTTGTACTTCATTATGGAATAACAAGATATTTGAGGGTCAGACAACCTAAATATATTATGAACAAATATCCTGAATTTTGATACACTTTCCTTGATCTAGGAATAGGATTTGAAAAATGAATACGAAAAATTTTTTCTGTATTTGATCCAGTTTAAACTCCATTAACTTCTAGGAACAATTTTGCTCTAAACCAGGCAGACTACACGAAAAGGATACATTTACAAAATATAACACAAAGCCCTTCAAAGCCTCAAAATTAATTCTGTAAACGCAAAAGCAATGGTAGAAACATGCCTAATTTACAATGCTATACCATTTGTAAATCTAGATTTAAAAAGACTTCTGTATGATAGAAATACAGAATTTGAACTAGTAACTTCACAAGAGAAGGCAGATACTTAATCCAGTTTCGTAAAACAGATTCTTCCAAACACCAGAGTTGTACACACAGTACTGCATGTGCCATGAACAGCATCAACTCCAGACAGAATTCTAACAGCTGCCCTGACTAGAAAGGTACTGTTATTTTAAGTTTAAATTCTTTGGACAAGAATCACCACATTTTCAAGCAGCTGAGATATTTTGAAGGCCAAGTCCTACATATGCCGATTCCTTGCACGATATACTTTATTGAAAAAGAACAATCAAACTGTGGTTAGTAAAGAGTGTACATTTCTTAACTTACAATAATACAGCTGTAAATACCTAATTACATAAGGTGGTTAGTTGCATATAATTACACAATGTAAATACACATCAAGTAAATATTGATATGAATAAATTTACATGGTTCCTCATGCATGGCAGCCACTGCTCACACATACTTGCTGTTTCATAAGGGTATTGCTTTCTGTTATTACAATGAATAAGAAAGTATAGGATATCCAGAGAAGCACCAGCTTGCCAGCATCAGCTGACACAGAAATTTTAAGTAACAGGGAAAAAAACATTCAAGTAGTGAAATAAGCATAGAAACACATGCCTAAGTATTAAAATTTTGCTGAGTATCAGAAGAGTGGGGTGCAGTAGTCTGACATTCCTCCAAGCCCCACATCATCAGGCTGGCGATTCGCTCTTCATCTCTGCCTCTCCACACTTATTTCACAGCATTAAGGCTTTTTTAATGTAGTTGGTTGTTGGCGCTGTGAAAACAAGCATGTGTGCACTCAGCAGCACTGAGCAGAAGATTCATATCCCAGGTGAGAGACAACTCAAAATTCCATTCCCACTTTGTAATTAGAGCACACAGCTAAGGAACAAAACATGAAGTAACTGCCCATCCCACATAAAAAATGAAAAACCTATACCATCAAAATGCATTCAAGGAAACAAAGCACTAAATGGACTGAAATACATTTCCATATGCCAATATGCTTACAATGCATTCTCAGCAGGAGGCTCCATCATACTCCTCTAACAGCCCTTTTATTATGATTGTTGTTATTATTATTGTTATTATTACAGTACCTTTCTCCCAGCCTGGACAAGCAGCACAGGCACAGAGATTGATGAGACAGCCCTATCCAAGCAGGGAAATGACAGCTGTGCCACATGCCAGCAAGCAATGACACAGCCTTTTTGTAATCCAAAATGCCGGCAGACATAACTACTTGCTACAAGGTGTGAAGGCTGCAATATTGTACTTGCAGTGCTGGGGTCCTTTCCCCTCTTTCTCCCTTAGTAGTAAAAGCAAAAACCCACAATGCTGTTTGCCTGCAAGACAGGCAGCAAAATGCGTTGATTAACACTTCACCTTGGTGCTCAGTGTTTCACTACTTATAAGCTTCATTTCCCCTAAAACAGAGTAACAAACAGCTTCCTTCCTCTCCTTTTTCCTACTCCAAAACACAGAAGATAAAGCCAACTTTTACAAGGCCTTTCCCAAGGCCTTGTTTTCTGCAAAAGACGCTTGCAAAAAGAGGACAATATTTCCTTCACAGAGCTCCATCATAAGTAGGGTTTCACAGCTATCCCACTCTCCCAAGCTGGTTTCACTGCAATTCAGCACAAGTTGAGAGCAAGCCAAAGCAGATGCAGCCAATCTATTGCTTTCACAGTAAGCTACCTACCCCCAGAGAGGACCAGAATTGGGAAAGTAATGACTGGGCTCACGCCTCTCAGGCATTCAGGCCCTGAATTATCAGGGCTGAGACCCACACCAGTGTCTAGTTTCGCATTAGCTAATCCCAGGCCAGATGCAGATCTTCAATTCACAGAGGGTCCCTGCAAAAGCCCTGTGTATTGGGTTTGTGTGGCAGGGTTTTGGCAGGGCCAAGGGGCTACAGGGGTGGCTCCTGTGAGAAGCTGCTAGAAACCTCCCCAGCTCCAAGTAGGACCCACCACTGGCCAAGCCCAAGCCCATCAGCAGCAGTGGTATTGCCTCTGGGATAACATATTTAAGAAAGGGAACCTGCAGTGCAGAGAGGAGTGGGATGTGAGAGAAACACCTTATGTAGACACCAAGGTCAGTGAAGGAGGAGGAGGTGGTGCATGGGTGGACGTGACTCCCCTGCAGCCCGTGGTGAAATGGCAGGCTGTCCTCCTGCAGCCCACGGAGGTGAGCAGTGGAGCAGATGCCCACCTGCAGCCCATGGACGTCCCCACACCGGAGCAGGTGGCTGCAACCCAAAGAAGGCCATGACTCCATGGGAAGCCCGTGCTGGAGCAGTGTGTTTCTGAAGGACTACAGCCCATGGGAATGACCCATGCCAAAGAAGTTTATGGAGGACTGTCTCCCATGGGACGGACCCCACGCTGAAGCAGGGGAACACTGTGAGTTCTGACTCTGAGGAGGAAGAAGCAGCAGAGAAAACATCTGATGAACTGACCACAACCCCCATTCCCCATGCTCCTCAGGGGAGAAGGTAGAGAACTCAGGAATAAAGTTAAGCCTAGGTAGAAGGGAGGGGTGGGGGGAAGGTGTTTTAAGATTTGGGTTTACTTCTCATTAACCTGTTTTGATTTGATTGGTAACAAATTAAATTGATTTTTTTTTTTTCCCCACCAAGTCAAGTCTGGTTTGTGCCCATGACCACAACTGGTGAATGATCCCTCCCTGTCCTTGTCTAGACCCACAAGCTTTTCATTGTATTTCCTCCTCCACATCCCACCACATGGGGAGGAGTGAGCAAGCTGCCTCCTGGTGCTTCATTGCCACCTGGGCTTAAACCAGAACACCCTGTCAAGAAGTAAGTTGGCAAGATGGGCCTCTATGCAATGTCACATGTAATACAATGAGTAAACAAGTGAGCAAAACTGTATCTCCAAGATTAATATAGTAAAGAACCTGCAGGCAAACCCCTGCCAGATTTTCACTCCATGGCTAATTTTCAAGCCATACCCATGTTTGGCACTTGGCTAGGTCAAGCTTCAGCCTGAAACACATTCCTCAGGTCCACTGATTTCAGCAAACTTTAAAAAAAACAACCCACAAACAAATACCTGCCTTCATGCCTACTAAGAGGGGCTTACACAAGCAACATTTCAAAGCAAAACTGGACAAATTCAAGTTGTAGCATGTCCACTATATGCTTATCCCCTACTAAAAGTATTGCTCCATAAAACCTAGTTATGAGGTGAAACATATGTCAAAATGTTTTGACAAATGTCAAAACCATTCTGAATTTGACAGAATCCAGCACATCATTTGTCCAACTGTTCCCTGAACCAGTGCTGACAATTGTATACACTATTCTTTGTCTAGCCCTGATTTGAACATCTCCCATGATTAACCTCCATATGCTCAGGCAGTCCCAATCTCTCCACACAAGAAAAATATATTAATCACTGATTACATTCTGCCTACAGACAGTATTAGTCTCCCCTGGCAAGCTAAATATTGATGCTCATCATTTGGCTACTTTTGGCTACTGAGAGCAGTGCTTTAGAATTTCTAGATGCTTCATTTGCTCTGAATTTGTTCTGCTGGGTAAAGAGCTGAGGAAAAAAAAACAGACCAAGCTAATTAAGAGCTAAATTCTGCCCTTGCATACATAGGCATGCCTCTGCGACAGTTACTGAGAGCTGTACTACTTACACATCAGCAGACCTAAGGTTTAACTCATGTCAGAACAGTATGCGTGTAACTGGACCAGCAAGGTATTCGGGAAACAAGCCTCAAGACCAGTTTCACTCACGCAAAAGCAAAGGCAACACATTTAAAAATCCAAACTGCAAAACTGATTCTAAAAGAGAATGACTTTTGAGATTTGTAGGTTCTTTTACTCAGGAAAAAACAAAACAAAACAAAAAAACACACACTGGAGGATGTTGTTTTAAGGAGCCAGGAAGATCTGCAAGACCCCTCAACTTCTAAAGTCAGGGTATTAATCAGATGTGTAGAAGGTGCAACATTACCAACTACAAAGATGGAAGAAGGTGAGAGAGGAATGAATGCTGGCCATAGGACCTTAATTTCTTTCTTTGCACTAGGAACTAGGCTTCATATACTACACATGGCTATAATTCCTATGAAAAGAAATCAAATGTAATAAAGAGAACTCCCTTCTCAAATGGAGGAGTGCTACTCAAGCCTATCTATACAGCATTAAAGGATTATGGCAAGTTCTCATGGACTTCCTTTAAATTGTTCCTATCTAACTGATTAGAGAGCCCCAGACAAGATCCGAGATATGAAATAGATGACATGATGTCAGGTTCTAAGTGCTCTATTGGGAATCGGAATGAACCCCAGATAATACAGTTTTATCCATGTCATTGTATAGCAAGAAAGTCACAGCTAGCAACTTGCAAGTAGCTGGTATTCAGCTTAAATGTCACTAAAACTCCAGTTTTAGTAACTCCAGTAAACTAGAACATAATTTAGGAACCACATTATCTTAATTTTGAAGTACTCTGACAAAAGACAGCACTAACTGAGCAGTAGAAGATTCAGTTACTTCAATATTCCTAATCTTTTAAACTTTTTTAAAATATAAATGAGGACAGCAACACCACTTTAGTTAGGGAAGTCAAGCTATTTGCAAAGCAAAAGGAGGAGAATAAAAAAGGTTTACAGGTCATTCAGATTTGCATTATCACACAGAACAACTCTTGCAGTGCCTTTGGACTAATACACTGAAATATTTAGAGAGCTATCTATCATCTCCCCATGACCAATGAGAGTAATTGCTGTTGTGTGAAACTGATAACAGTCATGTAACATATACAACTGCAAAGAGTGGTCACAGCACAGCACTGCAGTCCAACTTCTTACACAGCTGTAAGAGTACTTGAAAGAAGACAGGATTTTGGTACCAAGGAAATGGGAAGACAGGTAGATGCAGGGCTTTTCTTCTCAGCTTCACCCACTCATATGAACTTCAGTCACCACCACACACATGCATCACACACACCTGCCTACACTCCTATCTTTTGCATTGCCCATACTCCTGTAGGCACATCTGCATTAGCTTCAACCTACAGGAGCTCTGCTAAAGGATCCCTCTTTGTCAATATTACGTCAAAAATAACACTGGACTACATAACATGTGACGCACCCTGCTGTTAGCCTAACAGTTGACTTCACAGGTGTTCTTGTTCCTGTACTTGTGATCTCCCGGTAGCATTGATGGGAATAACAATGCCAGAGAAAATATGAAGGTACACAGCAGCTTCTACACCAGAGGAACTCAACAAGATAGATATTACTTGTATCTTCTTTGCAGTACATTAGTTGTTCTTGCTACCACCTGTGGTGGTCCACCCACTTGGCACAAAAAAAAACCCTGACTAAAATAAATAGGTATTCCTAGAAACTCTGCATTATTGATGAGGAGCATTCTTTTAACAACAGTTTCTTTGGGATTGTCAAAACTGATGACCTAAAGTAAAGTGCTCACTTCTGAGGCATTATGTATTGATAAAAGCATAAACCGATAATACAATTTAGAGCGGATTTTCTTTACAATGCTATCTAATGACCCATGCTAATGCTTAAAAATGTTATTTGAATTACTCTGATCTTATTCCTGGAAAGAGAAATGTCCTTTTTTGGCAGCTATTCTAGGTCGGAAAGGTGGCAAAGGAAGATAGGCAGGGAAAGACAGACAGAAATAGATCTCATCCATTTGTGGAAGTCCATGAAGAAACTTATGTCAGTACAATATATGATTAAGTATACCATTATATTGCCTATATGGAGAGTAATTTTGGATTCAGACCACTTCTAGGAATCAGGGCAGTTCTTAACTTTGAACAAACAATAATGAAAACTAGAAAGGGGTGTCTAAATCCTGTATCTATATGGGAAAAACTGTATTCATATAGCTATAGCAACACTACACCATCACTGTTCTATCATTAAAATTCCACAGGGAGACAAGACTTCAAGTTACAACTTTCTAAAAAGCCTACAAAAATTCCCAGACCTTTCAAATTTCAAATGGGAGCTAACATTCCTGGAAGGTTAAACTTACACAGGGTGCTATAGTCTTCCAGGCACTGGGCAGCAGGAGCAAGATATTGCAGTGAGCCAAGACTCTGTCAGAGCATCTTGGCTTTGTTTTCAAATCCTCAGCCACAACAAATACACAGATTCACTTAATTTGCCCTATGTAGGTATAATCTAGCCCAAACCTCAGGTTTCACATGGATATCTCCAAGTGTGAAGTTCAGCCCATGGCCCTTCTCTCAGTTATGTTCAGGTCGTCCAGGAGACCCATTTAGGCATAAGCTTAAAACCAAAGCAATCCTGAACTAGTCTGATATGCACAATTACAATGAACTGATACATTCAGAGTAGTGTGAAAGCAGTGGCTGTATCATTGCAGGCCTGAAATCTGAGGGTCCTGAATTGAGTCAGGATTGCCCTACTCATTCTACCTTTGACTCATTTCCAGTCTCCATCACCCTCACAGTACAAAAAAAAAAGTGTTTTGTGATGTTCAGAACCTCCTGTGTTTCAGTTTGTGCCCATTGTTTCTTGTCCTGTCACTAGGCACCACTGAAATGAGCTGGGTCCATCCTCTTTGCACCATCCCCTTCAGATATTTGTACACATTGATGACATCCCCCAACCTCAAGGATGTTGATGGGTTTTTCAGCCCAGGCCTCAAACATCATGCCTCCTTTCAGAAAGGACATGTCCAGGACAGTAGCAGGGAAGAGCAACTGTGCTTCCAGGTGGAAGGCTGGCCAAGTTACATGGGGCACAAGACAAGAAAAAAGCTCATAATTTTTCTCTGCCTTGTGAGTCCATGCAGAAGTCAACTTAACTGTCCACTCATAGTGCAAAACTACCTCCCTTGAAGCAAGAAGAGGCAATATGGGGTATAGAAACTAAAATAAAATTGAATGTCTATTCTAAGTATAATAAGCAGTCTAGCTTGCTTCGTTCAAAAAAACGCATACCTGGTATTTTTGATCTCAAAAAAACCAAACAGCAAGACACATCCTGATCACTGTATTTATTCCAAACAAATACCCTTTGTTCCCTTAGCCAGTGGCTAATTGCCAATTTGTTTCATGAACAAAACCTGACACAGAAAACAGAATCCAGCTATTAAGTATAGAAGGTTACAAAAGAACACAGGTAGTATTAAGCTTAAGGCAGAACTGCTCTGCCAGCAAGCATCAGTGTGCTAAGCACAATCCCACCTTCTCTGTCTCCTGATCTGAATCTAACTTTTTTGCAGTAGATTATCTCCCTCAAGGGCAAATGTATTCCAAACATTTAAGGGCTCTTACAATAGGCCAACACTGATCTCTGTGCTTGAATAATATCCCAAATGGACCCTCATTGGTAACACGATAACAAAATCAGTGTTTCAGTCAAAAGAGAAGAGTCTTTTTGCTCCTCTGTTCTATTCTTTTTGTGCATTGATATAAAGATCAGAGTCATCTGCATGAATAAGATTTAGAATTCTGATGAAAACAATACGAGATACTAAACACTTTCTGGCCCTCCCAAATTTGTATTCAACCTCTCCCTTTGTCAAAGCTGTAATCACACTCCCATCGGTATTCAAGGGATTTATGCAAACAAGGTCTCTTCTGTCAAAAATCATAGCAATTTAATGCAGTTGCAGGCGGTTTGGTTGTGTAGATTACTGGCACAAAAGGTGATGCAACTTGGTATTCTGAGGCATCAGCCCTCTATAATACAGATCAGATGGTCTTAGCAGTCTCATCTCAGCCATTCTAGCATAAGAGACTATCTATATACAACCAAACTGGAAAAATAAGGGAAAATAACAGAAGAGAGGTGACTTGAAGCTACAGTCATAAGGAAATTTAAAAAATGAAGCTAGGACTCAGCCTGCTGCTTAATGGTAAATACAGTATTAGTTGAATATCTCTCCATGGAATGTCACCCACTTGCATAAGGATGGACTTAAAATGAATAAAAGCCTGCCATCTTTACCTCTGTGCGAGTGCTAGCTACTATTTCTGCATATTACACATCCACCTTATATACTCCACACACAAGGGATTAAAAGAAGTTCATTACACACCACCCAGACGCAGGACTTAACTCTTTAGATCTAGCTGTAAAAAATCAATACTTATGGCTCTAGTGACTCTCTGACTGACATTCTCATGTGCAGTATTGCAGCTCCTCCATCACTTAAGGCCATATCCTGACTCCTTTGGGAAAGTTGTGCAGTTTGTTTCAGTGGGCAAAATTCAAGTCTGGCTGTGTCAGAAATTCTACCTGCACTTGCACAGGGGATTATGATAACTGTGCTCACTGCCACTCTCTCAAGAATGAAGAATGGGTCTGTCTTGTTGGATTAACACCTCTTTGTAAAACCAGTGTGATGCTGTGAGGAAAGGAGGAGAGAGAGCTGATTAAAAGCCGTGATGAAATGCATGTGATAGAGGAGAATATCTGCAGTGCTCTGTCACCTCCACCCACTTTCTCCCCAGGAAACCAATGGCACTTTACAAGAAAACCATTACAGCATAAGGGCAGCCTCTAATTGGCTATATTCTGGATACGGTCTTTGACCCAAAATATATGGGTTAGATAAAAACATGCCACACCAAAAGTGTGCTTTAATTGAGGCAGCATATTACCTCTGCAAATCCCTTGAGTAAAAGAAAGAGGAGTTAAGATCTGACTGGATACTATATATAAATATATGGGTTTTTTTTTAATATATGTCTATCTTTAAGCCTGAGAATATGCAGAAGATTTGCTTTGACCGCATGGACCTCTTTTTGTTTTTACTTTCCAATATGTTTATGGCACTAAGTTACACACACAGAAATCCTGAAACAAAGAATTTAAGGTGCTTATTTGCTAAAAAAACAAGTGTTAACACTTAATCACAGTTCTTGGTGTCAAGATGACTATAGAATATTATTTAAGCTTCATGTGCATCCATCCACATAAAAATAATACCAAATGACTTACCCCAAACACAACTCATCTTCCCAATTCAAACAGCACATAAATGCCAACATAACTGGGTTTATGTTCAGTCCATTAGTGCAAAACACTTACCGAGTAACCACTACAAGAAAGATTTACTCATGGATTTTCCACAAGCAGAAAAATAAGATGCTATTTGCAGATTAAATCACTGATTATGCGTTATTTATTCCACTCTACTACTATAATAGCTGGTTGCAAATAAGGACAGTGAGGTATATACAGCATAGAGCCTTAGTATAAAGGGTTCATTCTGCCAAGTGAATTGGGACCAAATACTTAATAAGGAAGTACCATTCAGATCTGATGGGACCAGAAGTAAATCAGGTTCTATTCCTTACTTCGTTCCAGTCCTTATCTCCTTTCCCCATACACACAACATGCATAATCCAAATATTATGGCATTCCGAAAAAATGAGCCTCATCATGTATAAAAAGAGCCATATTAGAGAAATCCACATAAGCAGATAAAAAAGGTGACACTCATCCTTTTTTCAGGTTGGCTTACAGCTCCTTAGAGCAAATGACCACATTTGAGTTCTGTATCCACAGGCTGCATATTACTGGTCCCCTTTCTGGGGGGTCCGTGCACTGATGTAATCTAAATAAATCAGCTCGTAAAACACATCATGTAATGGTGGGAGCAGTGGCTGTCTGAAGTTCTGCTCGTCTCTGTCAAGAGATGTTATTGGGCCTAACAATACAGAAATACCTACTTTAAGGAGAAATAAAAACTTCTCTTGATTTTGCCCTATTTAAGTGTCTTATCTAGGATTATAAAACATGGAATCAAATCCTGCAAACTTGCATTCTCTTTGAAAGTGTTAGGAGAAGGCAGACGCTCTGGCTTACAAGTGCCCTTATCACACGGTTTCTCTACATTGCCTTTATAGGAGCCTGACACCTCAATATTCATCTCTTTGACCTCGGTTTAGCTGCAGAAGTTTTAGCTGCTTTTAACATTCAGTCTTAATTAGGGAGACAAAAGAAGTTTCCTTAGAAGTTTAAGTTAGCTTCAGTGGTGAATAAGAAGTTAAAGAGTAGGTGATGGACTCTTTAAAACAGCTTCTCTGATCTCCCTCACTCTACCGGCACTCCTTTCAAGTTCTTCACTGGTCTGCCCCACTATTAACCTCCCTTCACACTGAGAATTAGCTATTTATTATCAGCCTTTGTTCCCTCTCTCAAAGGGCTCCTCCTCTTCAACTTTTTACCCAAGAATCCTCAGCGGTCTTTTACGAATGTGTATAACAAAATCCTTTTAAAGTCAAAATAAATTATTGCCACTGGTTGGAATATGGAGAAGCTCCTACTCTGACCACTTAGAGTATGCTTTGAAAGTCTGGATGCTGATACAACACTGCTTACTGCCGTCTTACAATTTAACAGTGGTATTAGAAGCATATCCAAGTGAGCTCTACAGCCTCAAATCTATCTCTAGCAAAGAGCAAGCTCTTTGTCCTTGTGGTGTCCTAACATCGGAGCAATATGTAGCTAGATCTCTCTCCAATCTTTAGTTTAATACATCCCAGCAATTTATCTTTTAATTGAGAATTAGCTCCTGTTCCTCCTGTCCCGGGATGTCTAACAAAGAGGTACAGTAAGTTAAAAAAATATCATTCAAAACCCACTTAATATCATACTTCCTTCAAGATATGTGGAAATGTAGGAATTGGAAAAACCATTTACCAAAACCTCTAAAAACTGAAACCAACAAACAGTGCACAAACCCGACCAAGTAACAAAGTGCAACACAATCTTTGTTAAAATTGGCAGCCTCCACGTTTCTCAAAGAAAACTGCAAACTGCCTGAAGTGCAAACCCTTCCACACCCATAGGGTGGGCCTGTGAGGAATAAAAGAAACTAGGAGCATAAGGCTTGGGTGTTCAGTAAACCAGGAGTGAACTTTTTTTTGGGTACAAAACAAATCTAACAGTTAACTAATTCAGTGCCTAAGGACAAAACCTCATTCCCAGCTCCTGCACATCACAAAATGTCACAACATTTGGCTGCCTCCTATCAAGCAAGAGCAAAATACCATGACTTCTCTCAGGGCAGTATTAAAGGACAGTGTCAGTGCTTCATCAGAAAACTGGCAAATGTCTTTTCTTGTTTTGCTCAAAGTCACCCTGCCAAAGTAGCACGGTGGTAAGAGGCTGAATGGAGAAAAATGGGCACAGGGGAAGGAAGAAACATATTCCATCTGCCTCGTAGTGTCTGATAAAAACTGATCTCCTCCTATTTCCTTTAATGACTGTGATTTTCTAACAGAAAGATATAATATGTGTAATACAGCAAAGCTCTTTGCCATCTTTATACTCCGTTAGAAAACATTTCACTGATCATTAAAATGCAGCCATAGGACAACATGATAATACCTGATGAAAACTTTAGCAAAAAAACAAAACAAAGTGAAAACACAGAATCTATTTTAAAGACTCAATATCTGGCCTGAGTCTCAGCAGTACATCACACCTGAAAGTGGAAACTCCACCAAACCTTAATATACTTAACACTACCTCAGAGACTTCGGTTCAGTTTGGACTAGGTGGGAAATGACAGGTTTGAGTCACCAGGACTTCTTCCTACCAAATATAAATCCTCTCCAGAGGTCTTCCACCCAGGCACTGACCAAGCACAGTCTGTCAGATTTGATGAGACAGGAGGCCACAGAAGTAGAACTGTTCAATCGGATCTGAGGGTAATCAGACTTCCTACAGCATGACACAGCGTTACAGTAAAGCAGTGCTGTGGAACATTGCATTCAGGCTTGGTAATCAAATAAAACTGTCATTCAAGATTTACTATACTCCTGTGCATAGTTATCCATTATCTGTAACAAAGCCTGAACTTATTAAATTACTTCATATTTTCAGTATTATGCTGTTGTTTATTATATAGCAATATGAAGGAATACAGAAAGAGTCATTTTCCACTAATACTGAACAAGGAACATTATTAGATTAAGGACAGAACATTACCCTTGAAGCTTTTCTCTCAGCTTTGTGCCACTGCAGAACATCTAGTTATATACTTCTCCTTGATGCCTCCTGCTGCAGATTTAAAGAACCAAGGCAAATCACTCCCATCACTCTGCTAACACTGTGGGAGACACAGAGAAGGAAATATGTTAATTATGGTAGCAAACCAGGAAAGTACATTGGTGTCATATTCCTTCCATCTGCAGAGAACAAAACACCAGTTGGTTCGCACCACATATCCATAAGATGAGACAGGCAGAAATGTCATATCATAAAAGGATCTTTACAAAAAAAGAGAGAGAGAAAAATTGATACACATGAAATAGCACTACCTGGGTAATGGACAGGAGGGAAAACATATTTCGGACAAAGCCCCAGAATTCCTTTTTCAGTGTTTCAGAGCCAATGCACAAGCATGGTGCGAGAAGGCACAAGAGCCCAGAGTCTCTGTCCTTACTTCTCCCTTTCCAATCTTGTATGAGCAGAAGCCCTAGGGGTAGGAATTTAGTTACCAGCATTTGCACGCGGGTTACACTTCTAGTTGTTCATCAGTTTGTCACAATTTGTTAGCCGCTTGCAAGAGTTGAATGCAGAAGCACACAGAGCATGGACAGTAGTGCACAGACATTGCAGAAGCAGCTTTACAGCAGGGGGTCTTATCTCCTTTACCTCCTACAGTCACACCAAGAGAGCAACAAGTCACAATACTTCAATTCTCTGGTCCCCTCAGCTTAACACACTGAGCCAAATGGAAACAAGTAGAAGAGGGGTGGAGAAGACCAACCAGATCCACTTTCCAAGTGGAAGTCAGCAAGATGATTGAGCCCTGCGAAACTCTACTCTCCTCTGGGAACTCTGTCCATCGCTTTAAGATGACCAAACTGCTCTCCATGCAGCTGCCAGTGATTTCCATTTAACCCCATTATTTGGCAATACCCACATGTGAGGCTGTGGAAATAATCTTTTCACTCAGTGTTGCCATGTGTTACTGCCTCATTATTTAGAAGCTTTTTGGTCAGACAATATTAGAAGTTACATCATTTGCCAACAGTATTTGGAGTGCTCATTATCTGTGAAGAACAGATATCATCAGAATGCTACAGAAATAAGGATTACCTTTCAACCTTAACTAAGCTTTTTCTCACTTCCGGCCACTTGATTTTATTACCAGTGAGGGAGTTCTGCAATGAAAACCTTCTTCAACCCCAAGATCCTAATGAGGACTTCTTATGTCTTATTCCAAGATCTTAGATCAGAAGGAAGGGGTACTGAGGTGAATGTTGTCTCAGGACATGCACAAACTTATGCTGCTTTTCTCTATGTCCAGGGCAGACAGTGCACAGGAGGAAGTGACAAAGACAGAATGCCAAGGGCAAAAGCCCTATCAGCCTCTGAAGTGGATAACAAAAAAAACAAAACAAAACAAAACAAAAAAGACTTGGATATATTTTAGCCTGAGGTTGTGGCTTTTGTAGGCAGAACAGGAGGCTTTATATGGCCAAAGGATCCAGACCTAGATTTAACATACACTTTAAACACAGCCTACCATATTGGCAACATGTCTTACCAACTTTGGTCCTGACTGCTGTCACCAAAGTACAAGTAAACTAAATTCACACAACAGAGTTCTTACGAGACTGACAATACCCTCAGCCTCCCCTCAGTCCCTAAAACAAACTCAATGAGGGAAGTCCATCCTTCTAAGTGACCTTAACAGAAAAAAGCTATTTCTGGCTTTCATGCAATAAAAGAAAGATCTTATGTTGTTTCAGAAGTTAAAACAGAGGACAGGAGACAGGCATGGAAATATCTACAGCTTCTGAATTAGTGTCACGAAGAACACAAGAAGGTGAAAACTGAAAGGAACCGAGTCTCTGACAAATGGAAGCAAAATGAAACTGCTACAGATTGCTTGCTGTAATGTGCAAGAAAAGACATGGTGCGTTCCAGAGCAACAGGCAAAAAAGTGGAGAGAGTTGCTGTATGTGCTATCAATAAGCTGCAAACCCTAATAAAATATGGACAACATCTACTTTACTATCTTCTAGACTTTTCTGATTATACCATATGTTGGAAATGCACATCTGCTCTTTATACAAAATGGATAGTTCATACTTTAAAAGAAAATTTGAGGAATCCACAGGGTAGAAGCTGATTAACATTGAGCTTAGCACATGAATTTGTTAGTCCAGTGCTACATGTCTGACTCACACTGTCATACTGGTGCAACATTCTTTAGCTCCATTGCTGTGAACCTGGAAATTGAACATCCATTTAGTGCCAAGAGCAACAACATTTCAAGCAAGAAGCTTCTGGGACAAATGAACACTTTGCACTGAAATATTGGGCTTTTAGAAAGAGCACTACTTCCCTTTTACCAGGTTATTCATATCAGTCTCATTTGTATTTAAGAAAGAAAGAAACCTGAATTGTGCAACAATCTTTCAAACAAAACTGCACTACCATTCCACAGTGAAAGGTAAATGCATGAATCTGTAATGGGCTGCTGATCAATTTTTGACAAACTGATATTCTCATGACAGATTAACAGGGCATATATTTCACAATTTATAGCACTGAAAGACACATGCAAATGCATACATAGCAATAAACACTTGGGTAGAGTTTCCTGCCTAGGAAGCTTTTGTACAAAAGCCTTTTTAAATGTTTTCTTGTCACTAATATGTCTACCTCCTCAATGTAGGATTTGTCTAAAAGTGGATGTTTCAGCAGATCACCATTATGCTCAAGTTTTCCTTGCCTAAAATACAAGTAATTTTAACTCAGAAAAGAGGAACTGTCTCAATCCTGTAAAAAACGTAACAGAGTTTATCATTATTACTGTTAGAAATATCAGACAGTAGAAACCCTGCCACAATAGCAGAAACAATGCATACCCATATTTTTTGCATTTTGGGACATAATCCCTTGACTACAGTGTCAGGAAACTACTTGAAAGAGCTAGATGAAAACAAGCAATCCAAATTGCAATCAAAAAAATACTCAACATCAGAATATTTTACGGAAGTATCTTTCCTCCAAAATTTCCACAAAACACTGACTTGTTGAAACTCAAAGTTTAATAAAGTTAGTCACAATTATGTAGTTTCTATTTTTCAGCTTTAGTAATTCCAGACAGAAAACATTGAAATGGTTTTTTATAACCATCTGTAGTTGCTTCCAACAAAGATCTAGATCAATAGTAGCACCCTCTTTGCAATCCTCAATGTTGAATGCAACATTTCATTCTAGGAAGCTCTCTGGGTTGGGACGGTGTTAAAGAGGCAAAACAGCCTGTCTTTCTGAGCTCTACCAACTTGTGATAAAAAGGCTGGGTTGAAAATAATCTCCCATACAGGAAAATTACCTTGAAGGCTGGAGCTGAACATTCAGATAAGGGAATTAATTTATGAAAATCATGGAAAACTACCCCTTTGTAGTCTGATTCACTTTTTGTAGCCTATAACACAGAGGGTTTGCAAGGTATTGCACAAAAATATTGGTTTAACATTTGAAGAGCCAACTAAACAAGTTTTTCTATGTAAAAGTTCTCTTGAAAAATCAGAGATCTAGAGACACAAAATGGGATGGGATAAAAGGGGCAGGAGAAGCTGCCAAAGCTTGCAATGGCTAGAACCACAGCACCATCATATTAAACTAGTCTTATATTGATCTAATTCCATTCCTGTATCATGATTAACCTGAAATAATACCAAATAAGATCCAAATATGAAGCTAATTTGACTTTTCAAAGCATTTCTCTCTAGGATGTTATGCCTACACGAAGTCTATTTGAAGATGAACTGCAAAGACGATTAACAGTGGAAAAGAGATTATTTCCTTTTCTATTATCAACAGGTAATTTTAAATTGTATATATTTTATACAATGACCTCAATATTTTGTGTTGTATGCATGCATATTTCTGAATATCAGGACCTGTAAAATATTGATATCCATGTCATTTAAGTGTTATATTCCTATTCTAAGAGTTAAATTAAAAATTCTTATGCAAACAGCAATCACAGAGCATGTGTGTGTAGGCTGATGGGTAGATAAGTAGATGTCACCAACTGTAAAAAGTTGAGTTTTATGTATCTCTCAAAAAAACATGAATTTTTAAAGTTACAGATTATCCTAAGGGAGAACAAGAGTCAGTCCAATTACTTTTTCTGAACAAATGGTCTGGTGATTTCAAATCTACTTTTTTCTTTGTGAGGCATTCACAAACCAAACCCATTCTTTCCCAATGTATTTGCTGTTTGCAAATTATTCACTGAATAATTTATATAAAGGAAAATTCACCCTAAGGCTTTGTCTGCAAGCTTGTTTGCTTTTACTGTTCCCTACCTATTATCCAATGTGTTTGAGCAGGTTCCCAAGTCACACAACATTATTTCTACTCCCTACGTGAATGAGTGAAACTTTAAGCTACTATATCCATACAAGACAAATAACAAATCATGCATCAGAAACAGCCAATTTTGTTTCCTACTGAAAAGCGATCTTTGCCTAGCTGTTTAGGAGCTGACAATATTCCCTCAGAAAGCACATCAAGGAGTGTGACCAAACTCACTAACCACAGCAGAGAGGCTAGCAGCATGCTTCATCAAAAGGCAAACCTCATTTCAGACACAAACAGCAGGAACAATGATACATGAGGCTCTCAAAACAGCTTTTGTTTCCAAAGCCCATAAGCACCTTCCAAGACCACCGACCTCTCTATGGCAATGGCAAGACTACACACTTTGCATACATTCATTAAGCAGTTATTTGGGTATCACCATGACCCCACAGTTCATTTGTGCTCTATTACTGCTGTACTGTACAAATCATGAATCGGAAGAGGCCATCCAAAATAAGCGCATCACATTCTGCAAAAACTCATCACTGTTTTCAGAAGGCATTGCATTCAGAATTATGCAATATTCTTAAAGTAAGCTAGTTAAGATTTCTACCCAAGCTGACGTAGAGAGCAATCAGAGTAGAAGAACTGAGTAGAAGCCTCAGGAGAGACAAGCAGGGAGCAAGGTGACACAAAAAAAACATGCACTGTTCAAAACGGATTCAATTAAAATTCAGGTAGCTGTTCGGGAAGACTGACTGGGAGACACTGCACAGACCAGTTTACCAGCTACATTTAAGGCAGGATCCTGCCTTCTTGTGAGCACTGTGACCCTTGAGCCTGTGAAGCAGCAAGCACTTAGTTATTCTCATATAAGCAACAACAGTGACTCCCATGGTCTGCTGCATTAAGAACAAGACATTTAGCACTTGGCAGAGTTATGCCCACCAGGTGGAAATACAATACTTGGGAAGCTACGTTTCCCTCTCAACAGATCTCATAGCCTTCCTTTGCTTTTGATCCAAACCAAGACTGCATCACAAGAGAATATTACTTTCAAAATATTTTTATAAAAATAATCAACTTTTATTACCTGAACGCTATACACGGGGCCCAGCAAAATATCTACATTACCATCTTTGGTAGCTTTTTTCTCTTTTCCTTTGTGTGTGCATATAATAGAATTTTTTACACTGGAATCATGTAATACCACCAATATTGACTTCCTTTTCAGACTACAGAAGATTAACAGTCCCTTGAGGTTTATATTGACCCTGGCTTTGCTCTCACCAATATTTACCTCTCAGGTCAATGAATCTTGATGCTGAATACAACAGAAGTCAATACCTGCTTATTACAGTTAGAATAAGAATTACTGAGAAGGGTTATGAACACTAGATTGGTGCCTGCCAACACTGCCTCCAGTTAAGGAGTCTGTCAATGTTTCCATCATGTCTGTCTTGTTTCTAGTAAAACTTGTCCCAAGTAGCAACAAAAAAAGCCATTTGAAGACGCAATAATCAAATCTGTTCCTATGAAATGAGTTCTGCCAAGCATATTTTAAAATTTAAGACATATGCAAGTATGCAGAAGTAAGTTCAAGTGCATAAGTCCAGACTTTCTATCAGATTATTTATTGGGAGGGAATTGTTGTGGGTTTTTTAATAGTTACTGCAAATTTTAATACTTAATTCAAGTCTGCTATTTATTGTCAAGAGCTGGTCCCCAGGGTAGGCAGTACATTTAGTTGTCCTCTGTTCCTATATAACTTCTTTTTTTGATAGACTAAAAAATGAGCTCCACGGCTTCATTGTTCGCAAGTTTCCAATTAGAGAGCCGAGAAGACTAGCAAGGTAACATCTTTACAGTCCTAAAAACACCAGAATTCACAAAATCCATCCAAAATCCATCCATACATCCAAATCCTGAGATAAGAGTTTTCAGTATTGTAAGAGAAATTGTAAGAGTATATTGAGGAGAGAAAGCATCAGGGAAGGAGTATAGCTCAGTAAACCTTGAGAAGAAATGTCTGATGAGCATGCCACTTTGACCAAATCTGTGGCAAACCAGCAGACATTCTCAGTTATACAGATCTGAGCTGTCCATCCTTACTGCTCCTGCTAGCAAGAGCTGTCCTCACTGTGCAGATAAAGCTCACTGACAAATTTATACTTGTTCATGTTTCATTCCACTAGTAAGATATCATAAGCATCTCAAGGCCATAGACAACAACTAAACCTGCATTAGACATTGTACTTGCATGCAGTGGTTGAACATAAATTCAGACAAGCATGAACAAAATTGTAAAGACCTTCCCACCTTACTCGTCCCATACGCATGTTCATCTCCAGTGCATTTAGTAACACTTGCCTCTTTGCCCACTGTTCATGTTAATGGCTCTCAGTCAAATGACTGATACTCTGCTCCACAGCTGAGTTTCATGAACATTAAGATGTATAAGGCATTGAAGCTTTGAGCAAAAGTCAGCAGCATAGCCTTAAAAGAAACAGTTCAAAGATCTTCCAATTGCCCACTTCCTAACCTCCTTAAAAATCTGAGAATCTATAGGGGAGGTTAGGTCTACACTTAGTCTTAAGGTCCTCTCATAGGCAAGGACATTGTGTGAGGTTGAGCTGCTTCCTCACAAGGTCCAACACCCTTCCAGAGGTTGCAGTGTTTCTCTAAGGACTGGTGTTTGCCTTTTTGCTTAATAACCTGCCCACTCTTCAGTCTTTTTACTAGAGGAAGAAAGGGTGTTTCTAAACTGTTTGTTATAGTTAAGCATAAAAATTTAGAATAGGTTTTTCTAGTCAGTTAACCATATTCTTGAGGGAAAACATAAGGTAGTGTAATTATTAAAGAGCACTCTCAGTAATACTCACATCTTTATTACGTCAACCCTTTGCCAAAAAAAAATAAGATTTATAGTAAAAGCCTCTTACGTTTCTTCTTTGCAGAACCAAGCCATCTGCCTCAAATATACCATCAGCCCCTGCTAGATGAATTTACACGTATTTTAAAGCCCCGGAGTAACCATTAGAATGGAAATTGGACACTACTTGTCATTTGCAAAGCTTTCTTAACTGGAGAGGCTTCCCATTTGTTCAATTAAATGTTTGTATGTGCAATACACTTTATGAAATTTATCCCAAAACAGTGAGGACTGAAATAATACTGGAGGCAGATGGCACAGCTGTTCCATTTAGAGAGCTATCCTCAGCAATATATGAAGTGATGGACAGGACAGGGAAGTGGGAGTGAAAACTTGGTGCTATGAAGAACATCATGCATGCATATTAGTAATAAACAAACCATTTCAGCTCCAATCTTCTCTCCCCTATTGTATGTAGCTGCCTGACTCACTTGGGTTTATCCAATTAAAACATGCTGATTTAATTCAAGAAGTCAACCACTGAAGCCATGTAAGGTTTGCCCCTAAGAGAATCCATCCCTCTGCCTTAAAAGCTAAGGGAGTCTGCAAACGTGTCTGTCATGTTGAGACAAGGAGGCACATATTTGTATGGGGTGATGAGGCAGTGTGCATGCAAAAAAGACAAAGATACCATTAGGAACAGGGAGCAAGTTCAAGCTGCTACTTATTTGCATGCCTCACACAGAACAGAAATCATCGCGCCGTGCTCCAGATGCTGCAAATCTCAAGATGCACATCCAGGGCTCATAATTAAAACTGGCAAACATTTTCACTGAAGAGAGGGAAGAAAAAACCCAGAGCTATCCCAGTCAGTCTGTTTCTATTTTGAGACTTCTGAGGTGCTGGCCTGTTCTACCATCTCAGTATCAGGAAGGTCACCTTTTCAAAGGGAAGGGCATGCAAAAACACTTCCTTGCAGACTGAAGACTTGAAAGTACCCGATGAGAGCATATCTCTTTCTGTACAGCACCTAGACTAGGGCTGCAGAGTCAGTAAATTAATGAGCAAAGTAATCAAACATTTCTTCAAAAAGAATTCCCAGCCCTCATGAAAGAAAATTACAGACAATACACAGAAATAGGTTTAAATCAAAATAGGGTGGCAGGAAAGGTTTTCATCTTGGAAAGCACTGATTTGCTGGAAAACAAGGAATGAGGACCACACTGTCCCTCACAAGCCAGCACATAGCTCCTAAAAGGTTTTACTTAGGCACCTAACAGAAACCAGAAGGCAGATCCCCATTCCTACATCCATGGGCAGGCAATGACACTAGCTCTGTGCGACCACAGTCACCTCTTGTGTAGATTTAACATAACATCAACAGTCAAAAATAGTTACAAGACCAAACTCAGTTAAGAAAGAACCATAGAGACGACAGGACAGGCCTTACAAACTTCTTCCTTTCCTCCTCCCAGCCTACGCTTTCCCTGCTTTCCTCTTCAATCCTACAGCCTCTTAGAGACTTTCACAGCTGGAGTGCTGCTAGGAACTCACTTTGTGGCAGCTAGAAACTAAAAGAAAGAAAAGTCTGTTCTGTATGGACTATCAGTGAGATGAAGGAAGTTCTTCGTAGGTGCCATGAGACAATAAACTGTCAAGGGAGAGAATGCTGAAAAGCCAAAAAATACATCCCAGTTCACCAGAACATCCATAAATATTTCCCATGTTTGAATAGGTTCAGCTGGAGACTATTATGCCTAATGCCTTAAGAATTATTAGAGGCAAAAAAAGCCACTGCATGTGCACAAATAAGGGAGGTGAGAGGGCACTTAAAGAAATCCTTCGCTAGGCAGACTGCCATTCATTTCCTGTGACAGTGAAGGGGCACCAGGTCATACATTCAGCAGTGTATTACTTAAAAATATTTTCCGACCTTGCTGTTTCAGTATAAATGCTTCCCTCCCAACCACCTCTTTCTCACTAGTAATACTATAAAAGACATGCCCCAAGGGACAAGTTTCTAATAATGTTCTAATCTTGCTTTCCAAGCACTTACAACAATTGCAGTAGCAATTTTAAAATAAAAGAAGTAAATTCATAGGACTCAACCTCTTCTTTATTTGCAGGGAACTTTGGCTGTGCTGGAATTATTGCAAACTATATCACCACAGAAATACCTTTAGTTTCTAACTCATTTTCTCATAAGTCGTAAGCACACACTGCTGTAAACAGCACAATACATGGAAACTCCAGACAAGCTATGAAAAGTAAGTGTCCTACTTTACTGTTCTTATAGCCTGGCTTCTTTTCAGCTACATCTTAAAAGGCCAATATTCACGTATGATGTCAAATATTTCTAAATACATAAAGCAGCTAATAATAATTAGTTATTTTCCACCAAAGATGTAAATATGGAAGTCATCACAAGGGCATAAATGCACAGCTAATCCAGAAGGAATCCAGCTTCTGCAGAATACCTCTGCAAAGCATCAGTGGGAGGCAGTCTTAACCTGCCAAACCAAAGGGAATTGGTGTACCTTCTAAAAAGCCTGTCCTCTTTGAAGCACCACTCCCCTAAGAGCAGCTCTTCCACTCTTTCCTGCCATCACTGCAGCCCTCATTCTCAGAGGAACAAGACATGGAAACGGGTTACGCTCACAAACACAGCACTACTATGATGGCAACTGCCTGCTTTCAAATGCTTGTCTTGCTCTACCCTGACAAGACACCTCTCAAGGGCTTCTCACAAGCTTTGGATCCCTCGCTATATGCCCACTACTTGCCAGCTTCTGCTTCTGACTTTTGGAGAAGGAGGAGAACTCAGCTCATGTTTGCACAACTGCCACCCAGTAATACTCAAGAGTTGTCCCCTTCTGAACAGCCAAATAATGACGACAGATCAGGACAGAAACCTGGCAGCTACAGTAAATGTTACCCTGATGGACTGAGAACTGAGGGAGATTCAGAGATTATTTGCACCATGACGCCTTGAAGATTACTTCAGGATTAATGCAAGAGATGCCAAACAGTCCACTGCCACATCTGGGAAATGTGCAGTGGAGCACTGACTTTCACTTCCCCCCTCTATAGCTTGTCTGAGAGACTTTTCACTTCATACTACAAAATTCAAGGAATTGCAAGTAGTTAGTAAGATGCTCTGCAGTTCTTTTCCTCTCCACCCCAGTTATCTTCAACCTACTGTAAGTTACCACAGTGGCAAAATGCATTTCCATTTATTTATTTATTTAACTATCATTTAAAGGAAAGGTTCAGCTCCTTCGAACAGAACTGAAATGAGCTTTTCACTGCATGAACTGCAGATATCAGAAACAAAGATAGATAATATTTTAACATTTTCACTCCCCCAGAGGTTTATGAACCCTGCTGGAGCCTAACATGCCCCCTCCCCCCCCCCC
>JANZLQ010000031.1:9379538-9393956 GCA_026212715.1 Elanus axillaris | reverse complement strand
AGGCTCAGCAGCTGAGGAAATTCAGCGACAAGCACTAGGCAGCTGTGTGGGAAACTCTGGTAGGCAGGGATGAATTGCACTAGTGTGAAGGTGTGCTTGCAAATGGAGGGAAAAAAAAAAATCCCACAAGATTTAAAACTGAGGAAAGATGGAGATAGTGCTCAAATAAAAAATGATGGAGGTAGCCCACAGAAACACTCTAACAGGAGGATCATAGGTTTCTGGTGTCACTCTTGACAGGTGTTTAGTCTATTCTTGAAGACCTTCAATTGCAGAGAGTGCAATCACTCAAAGCACAGAGTCCCTCTTTCCATCCTTTCCATCTTAATCACTGCAGATCTCTCCTAACGCCTTACCTAAATCTCTGCTGCAGCAATTCAGGTCCATCAGGTCTCATCTTACCCACTGCAGAGACAGAGAGCAGATCATTTCCCTCCTCTACAACAGTCTCTGGCAGATTTAAAGACATGCCCCAACTCTACAGAGGAATGCCATTTTCTGAGCTACATACCATCAGTTCACTCCATCCTGTCACATATTGTGTTTTCCAGATGTCTGAGACTTTTTTGATGCTCTCCACTGGGCTGTCCCCAGGAGATCACATCTTTCCTGGAGCGCTCCATGTAGAACAGCTCACAGCACTCTGGCAGTGCTGGCACAGAGCAATACTGAGCAGACATACTGCTTCATATGTCTGATTGGCTGTAATCCCTTCTGCTATACACTCTAGTAACATATTTGCCTCTTCTCCTGGTGGCATGGCACTACTGACTCATACACTGCTTGTGATACATTACCGTTCCCTACATCCTCTTTTGTAGAGGAGACTAGAGTTATTACCATCCCTGAGTTATACCCACTCAGTTACTTGCCCATGCTGCTTCTATGCAATTCATTGTTCCTGCTCAAGTGAAATACCTCATACTTGTTCTGCTGAGTTGTATTTTGCTTCTTTCCTTCCATCCTATACTATTTCTCTCTATTACACACATGATTTTCCTGATTTCTCAAGCTATTTTTCATTTCCAACCTACTTCCAAGTTCTTTTGAGCTCAGGAAATTTAACATCTAGCAGCAGTAGATTTAAGAACCACCTTTTCTATCTTCTTAGTAGGATAGGCTCCAGAACACATCTTCCAGAATTCCTCCCATTTTGGTGGCAAACCACTGACAAATAGTCTGAATTCTGTTTCACTCTGTCTCTGTACCTGTTGTATTACTGTCTTCATCTAAGACACACTTCTGGCTCACTGAGTTCATTCTGTCTTGACTCAGATGGCCCACATGTATCTCTTAAGGTCTTTTCTCCAGCCTGTATAACCTTCATTTCTACAATGATTCTGTACATAGACGCTGTTCAGGGAGAGGTGATAGAAGGGAGTTACCTTGAGGTCTTCTGGAAAAGGTGAATACTCAGGGAAGTCCCATTGTCTTAAAAACTTTAATGTCAATAACACCAAGGTTTCTTGCCTCACTGCCAACTGCAGTCCATACTTCACTAGAAATTGTCAGTATTGTTCTTTCTAGTCAGCAGTGCCTGAACTTACAGACACACATAACAGAGTACTACACAAACAAAACCCTACATAAGCCAGGATTCTTGCATTATATGCCAGGCTACAGGGATATCATCTACATTTGTGTGTACTATGGCACACCTGCATCTTTGCAAGGTGCCATATTAGCTTGTTTTCTCAAGCCAAGCTACCGTGGTGCCATGGTTTAACCCCAGCCAGCAACTAAGCACCATGCAGCTGCTCACTCACTCCCCCACCCACCCAGGGGGATGGGGGGAAAAAAATCGAGAAAAGAAGTAAAAACTTGTGGGTTGAGATAAGAATGGTTTAATAGAACAGAAAAGAAGAAACTAATCATGATAACACTATAATAAAATGACAAAAGTAGTAATAAAAGGGTTGGAATGTACAAATGATGCGTAGTGCAATTGCTCACCACCCGCTGATCAACACCCAGTAGTCCCTGAGAAGCTATCCCCACCCCCACACCACCCAGTTATTTCCCGATTGTGATGTCCCATAGTATGGAATATCTCATTGGCCAGTTTGGGTCAGCTGCCCTGGCTGTGTCCTGTCCCAGCTTCTTATGCCCCTCCAGCTTTCTCACTGCCCGGGCATGAGAAGCTGAAAAATCCTTGACTCAGTATAAATATTACTCAGCAACAACTGAAAACATCAGTGTGTTATCAACATTCTACTCATACTGAACTCAAAACATAGCACCGTATCAGCCACTAGGAAGACAATTAACTCTATCCCAGCTGAAACCAGGACACATGGAGAATGGTTTCTGGGTGAGATGTAGCTTGAGTCAAGCTAATGCAGCACATGAGCAACAGACACACAGCTGACCACACAGGCAGAACCCAGGCTCCATGGGCACCAGGGCCCCCAATATGAAAACTAGCTGAACTTCTGACAGCATTCAAGGAATGCATTTGAAGGCTAAAATGAGGAGAAGAAAGAAATGTTTCCAAAACAATCTCCCAAAGTTTGGTGACTTAAAATGCAATGCTCCATTCAATCCATGGCAAGTCATCCGCTCCCCCCCTCCTCCCCAGCTGATGGCCACTTTTAACAGAGGTAAAGGGCTGAGCTCAAGAATTAAAATCTTAATATTTTTTGTGACAAAGCAACAGTTTCAGCATGATTCCACCTGCATAGCCTAGGATGGCCCAGTGCTTGGAACAATCACTGGATGCAAAGCGCAGCCAAGCTTCCTCTGCAGAATGATCCTTATGACTAGATCGTCTTCCAAGACAAGTGCCCAACTGCCAGCTAATGTACAGTACTATGTGGGACCTGCCTTCTGTCTTTTTTGATGACCTGTTTCCCTAAGTACAAAATTTTTTGAATTCCTTTATTGGAAGTAAGATTCAAATCCAGATATTTCTTGTGCCAGGAAGCACTGTCACCACCAAAGATAGTCATTCTCTCAAATTTGTAAGTATTTTAAGGAAAACAGATCAAGACTAAACATATGAGACCGCAAGTGACATCTTACAATATCTTTTAACCTACAGGTGCTCTTCTGAGACAGAATCCATGCTTCCAGTCTTTATCCACAAACCTAGATGTTTAAACGGTGCATTTCTCATATCGCAGCTGAAGTTTTGGGTTGTGCTCTACTCGTTTTATTCCTACACCTCAGTACCATGGCAGCCTTAACTATCATACCAACTCAGGTCAGGAAATTGACTTGACAGTACTTCAAAACATTAGGAGCCAGATGAAGCTTTTTGTTATTTAAAGCAAATAAATGGGGGAAACACCACACACACACCCCCAAACTGACCATCTAGTGCTCTAGAGGTCAACGGGGGTGGGGGTGGGGGGTGGTAAATATAAAGCAAAGCACTCATCCTGCTGACTCTTATGTTAAAACCAAGCTCACTTTTGAGCTCATTTTCAAGCCAGAAAGTACTACAGCCATGACTTAGAGGCATTTGGCTACACACAAGTTCATTGATCTGTGTATTACTGCTCAATATACCTAATAAACCACATTATATAGAACACTGCCTTTTGTTTAATTTTTACAGCTATTGTGAGAAACCACTAGCAGAAACGTGACTGCAGACATAAAATTGGTATACTGGCATGATTCCTGAAAGGAGTGTAAGTACACTGTTTAATTGCACATCTTCCAGAGGTTATGTACTACCACCTGCATGGGTATTAAAAATACATAATAAAAATACTGCTGAAGAGGAGTTGTTTTGCATGGGCGATAGCCTTTTCTCACAGCAGTCTTATTTTGATTGATACCAGAACACCAGATCCATTGCTGTGGATGCTTTTACTAAGAGTAAAATATACCAACAAATAAAATCAGCAGTTATTATATACAGTAAATGGCCTCTTCAGCCTGCTATAATGATTACATTCACCCACAATAATAAATAATCATAATAGACACACAGAGCTAGATCCTGGCACATAAGCTAACCGTGCAAAACAGGCTCATAACTAGCTTCAGCAGCTGGCTGAAGATTTTCTCAGAATAAACTAAGTACTCTGGAAGTGATGGAAATTCAGAGCTGATGCCTGCCTCCCACCTTATAACACATGTGGGAGGACAATGATCAGGACAAGGTGCATTGACAGTCCTACAGCTCTTGCAATTCATCCTTTAGCCCCAGCAGCAACAGCCCCAGCTACTCAACACTCATGATGGTTCCTGTCTGAGGGCTTCTGAACTTATGTCTCAAGGGAGAAAGTGCTAACTGTGAGGTTAGCACTGCTCTGGGAGCACATTTCTCCCAGACTATCACTGAACCTGTTTTGCTTTTCAGAAACATCCTTCAGCTAAGCCTGAGAACAAAAGCATTCATCATAACTGTAGTTAAGACCTCCACATGGGAAGCAACACCTCAATTTGAGTTCCTTCACCAGTATTTCCAGAGTAGGGCAATAACAGGACACACTGAGAGGACATCACCCTATAGTAAGTACACTGTGTTTGAGGCTTTCCCACACACACACACCACA
Organism: Elanus axillaris; assembly: GCA_026212715.1. Taxonomy (NCBI): domain Eukaryota; kingdom Metazoa; phylum Chordata; class Aves; order Accipitriformes; family Accipitridae; genus Elanus; species Elanus axillaris. The sequence continues at coordinate 9,389,448 of JANZLQ010000031.1, read as the reverse complement.
CCTTTATGGTTCACACTCTTCCAAAGCGTTATTTTTTTGCCATACCTGAATGTAAAGTGTTAAACTCCGACATGGGACCTTCCCACACAGTTTGAGTATCTGAATTCACTGTCCTCGCCCTTCAACCTGGCAGAGGGATTCAGTGGAAAACGTCCGAAGTTTTCCAGCTGAGGCAGAGCCGGGGATGCTCTGTGCCGGGCGGATCGGGCTCTGCCTTTGGTGCTGTTCTGCTGCCACCTTCAGGGCCTGGCTCGGCTGCAGCTCTCCCATTTTACTCATTCCTCCGGGCACCCAGCAGCGCCAGCCCAGGGCAAAGGCTATATGCCCGAGGCATATGCCAAAATATGCCGACAGTCACACCATGTGCTCCTGACCCTGTCTTGGTAACAGGAATGCTTCTGACGTGGCACGCAAGGGGGGTTGTTTTTAAAAACACCAGCACACAACAAAAATCTGAGTCTTTGCAAAGTCTTCGGTTTTACATTGCATTGGGTCAGAACACAAAGACTTTCTGTGGGTCCCTCATCGCACAGCTACAGTGAAAGCCAGTTGTGGGGCAAAGAACAATTGCCAGCTTGGACGGCACATAACAAACCTGCAGGAATCACTGCCTCTGAAAATTAGAGGACTATGTTACCTAGGAAAGGCTGAATCATTTTATTTACATTAATAATGTTTTCAGCTCCACAAGGTACAATAAAGGTTGGAATAAGATAATAATCAAATTTCATGCCTCACTGCACAGGCAGATCACCTTTGCAGACAAGGAAGCGTTTCTAATGCACAACTCTCCACACTTTATACAGATGTACTATGTTTTAAGGTGTTCATTTTATTTCCTTGCCTTTCCCTGAAGCATCAGCTAATACAGAAATCAGAATACCAGATTAGAACAAACAAAAAAGATCTGAGCTAGTAGAGAAAAGCCAAATGTAACAAATCTTTGTTCAGTTAAAGGACTTCAAAGGTACTAGTTTCTTGCTATAAAGTAAATTGGATATTGAGTTTATGCCTGTAAAGAACAGATATGCTAGAAAACAGTGCTCAGACAAGGTTCTACTTCCATATCTTGTATCCTATTTCCCTATCCTTTCCCTTGCACAGACCCTTTTCCTAGTCCCAGACTGACAGGCATTATCGCACAAATACATGAGCAAAGCTGACTCCATCCTGTCTCTCCTGAGCATCCATCTGCCCACAAAAGGCAGCAAAACCACATTGTCTATTCACTAGAAAAAAGCAGCTCCATCAAGAAGCCCAGACAGGTAGGCAGTTTTTTCCCTGTCTGCCAGTTACCATTACTTTTCAGTCTGCCATTTGAATACTTTTTTGTTCCAAAAGCTGCTGCTTTTCCCACATATGAAGACAGCCTGCTTCTTTCCAGGCAACAGCCTAAGCTCTCTAGGAACCAGATGGGGAATATTTTTGTGGCTAAAATACAATTTAGTAATTTCACCCAAGCCAGCTTTTGCCAGTCACAGCTTTCCAGGGCTATCTGAGACACCACCATTTTCCAGTCTCATTACAAACAAAAATAACAGCCTGCAGATGTTAACATTAGTTTCTGCTGTACTTTGCAGGCAAAACCCCAAAAGTTCTCCTTTTTTTCAGCATTCATCCCAGCACAACTTTAAAAACAGGGATAATCGTGCTTCAGCCTAAAGAGAAAGCAGCTGTTGAAGTCTTTCCTGTGCCCTTAACGGCACAGAAGAACAAAAGAGCAACAGGTATGCTTTTTCATCTTCTCTACCACCTAAGAACATTCTCACATCACCTTTTTCCAAGTGTGACTAACCTCACTACAGAGAGCATCCATGTCCATCTTGGACAAGGACAAAAAACTGATTAAAAAAATTCAAGCATTTGTTTTATGAAGAAAAAAGTCAACTGACCAGGGTAAAAGCCTTGGGAAACAGATATTCAAGAGGCAATTTTTAGAAACAGCAAGTGTTATGGAGTGTGCTTTATACATTTCTGAAAAGCCAAATGTGCCCTAACTGATCTTCACAAGGCTCTTGCAAACGTATGTTGTTGAGCACAATCACATGAGAGAAACCACTGCAAGCAGAAAACAGGAGCTTCACTCATGCTCAAGGCTAAGTTACCATGGCAGACACTAGGTAGAGACAGAAAGGGAGTTAAGCTCTGTTTTATTTCCCAGATTTCTCTCTCTTCCAGGGTAAGGAAGGCTGTCCCTAGCTGTTGAGGTACTGAAATGATACAGGCCTCTGGTTGGAGAAAGGAAGAGCATAAATTGCAGCAGGCCTTATTCCCAATTACCTCAGACTAAACCAGCTGCAAGCATGACTCAGATGCTCACAAGGTAACTGCTTAGCTGCAGCATATTAATATATAATCAGTGCCAGTTTCACTTTCCTCAATATCCCAGGCTGTCATTTGTGGTGTTCAGCATCACAAATAGCTGAGTCACTGCTGAAGCAGGGCCAGATACCTCAGAGGGAAATGAGCTCTGAGTCAGGAGCACGATGGATGGCCATGGGAGGCATGCTCTACACCAGCACAATTTTAGAGTTTACTCATGTTTGTGAGTCAGCAGCACAGACCAGAAATACAGAATTATGAAAGTTTTTTACTGCAAAGAGTGTTTTGCACTTAGTGAGCACTAGTAATAACTTTCTTCAGTGATATTAAGGCATGTAAGCACCTCAGAATTGCAGGCAGGCACAGATATGAACACATCTATGGAACGATGCTATGGAAGACGAGAAGCAATATTCTCTATGCACACACCTCCCAGGAACTAAAAGGAAGACAAAAATGCCACTTGCTCCACCTTCCTGCTAGATGCTTATACTGCTTGGGATTAAAATGAAAGATAGTAGGTAAATGGAGAAACTGTTAGTTAGCACTGTTATTGCTAGTCATTTAAATCCATACTTCAGGGAATGGACAGTTCAGGGTGACAGGGTCTGTTGGGCTAGGGCTTGTTTTCATACTAATGCGCTCAGGATGAGCAGTTTTGCTTCCGCAGATCTCTTGTAGAGGCCAGAGGATCCTGCTACAACCCAAGTGAGAGAGGCTGGAGCTTCTGAAACAACATCCTCTGACACCAAACCTGGGATGCTGCTAAGAAACTACAACCCAGGTTATAGGAGAACACCTCAGATGCACAGGGGGCTAAAGACCCTACAACAGAGCTTTGCAAATTAGAGAAGTAAACATTAATAAATTAAAGCTACTGTGATCTAATATTTCCTTTGTCCTTGCTTGAAAGGTTTAATATGTTAGAACCTTTAGTTTACTTAAAGCTTCTACTCTATATTTAATAAAAGTACCAATGCTTTGCCAATGAGATCCAATTCTGGATCCATTTTAAAAATTTGCACAGGCCTTAGTAACAGTTCATCTAGTGCTAAATACAGATGTCTACAGTGCTGTTTGAGCTCACCAGAGCAGGTGCTTGATAGCAAGCAGCCTAGTTGTCCCAGTTCTGTGGTGGTCATTTTCTTTTCTTTCCCAGCTTTGCATATCTCAATTTACAAGGAGCATCGAGGATCCCAGCAGATGAGCAGCCCAGCAAGCCCTGACTCCGTATCTGATGTTAACAGGCCACTAGAGGCCACTCAGCTCACTTGGTACCTTCACACCAATTGAGAGACACAAAACCTTTCCCAGTAGAGGCACGATTTATTGACTAGTACAAGATACAAAGCAGAAGCACCTCTGAATATTACTAGATATCACTGACACTCACCTGACCCAGGTGAGTGAGAGCTCAGCTGAGCAAAGAGGAAAACCTTTGCTTGCCCTCACTGCTATCATTCCATCCTAGGTCCTAGCCTAGCACACCACCCTCATGTCACCCGATCAAGATTACTGCCCACAATCTTCTCCCTGCTCTTTTGGGCTTATGCTCAAGCCCAGCCTATTGCTTGGATATTTAGAGGGTGCCAGCACTGTACTGCAATCAATCCCATACAATCTGCTATAAATTTAAAAAAGAGGGATGAGTCTCTTGTCAGGTGCAGAGAAACTGTTACTGTAGCCACACAGGGGCTTCACCAACCAGTGCTAAGGTGGTGAGAACAAGACCAAAGACACCAACATCAGGGCAGAGCTGGGGCTCTGCAGGGTTGGTACCACTGTGCTGATAAAAGAAGATAGCACATCTGCTAACCCAGAAGGACAGTGGTCAAAGGGGAAAGTCCCAAGGGCCCAAGCACTGACCAGTTATGGAATTAGCTTTTGGTAGCATGATGATCCACAGTTTGAACAAAGTCGCAGCAATGTGGCTTGGGTAGAGTATAACAGGAATGCATCGTCATATGTTTGTCCTCTTCTTGTATTCCTACCCAGTCATCCACTATCCATCACAGCTGCAAGACTAGCTGGAACTTTGGTCAAAATCTGTATGTCCTCCTCCAGCTATTTTGAACAGGCCCAAGAGCAAAAACACAAAGTGGACAAGGCCCACGCTGGCGCCCATCTCCAGGGAGACAGTCTTCTCTATGCCTGTCCCAGGGAGCAAACAGAAACTACATGAAGGACCACCAGCCTAGGCCTTCTGTACAAAACAAAGTTCTTTAGATCTCCTGCACCCTGTTCACAGCCACAGAAGGCTAAAACACAGCCTGGATTTACATAAAAGAATGCAAAAAACCCACAACAATCAACCTCATGACAGGCACTCAGAGAAGAAGCATTGTTAAGATCTGGTTTCTTTGTGTGACAGTTAATCCTCATAAGGAAAGGCAAGTGAAGTTAATGGAAGACAATGCATAGAAATGATATTTAGCATCAGCCATTTCAGCACACAACAAGGAATGACACTGTTTAACTAGGAAGGTGCTTATTAATCTAAGCTGAATTTTATTATTAGACAATTGATAAATGGAGTCTGTGTTGGCAGCACCTTACATAGATGCATTTTGGTCCCACCATCTAATAAACTGTTGAACATACATTGTCGGGTTAATTAAGCACCAAATACACAGTTTCTCATTCTGTTATCCTCTGTAACATTTCAATTAAAGACCATCTTGGGCATTTTAAAACCAGTATGTGGAGAATTCTGTGCTTTGGTTTGATTAATAATATAATTTGTTTTCATGGAGTATCTTCCAGCAGTCAGCCCTTACATTAATTTAAAAAAAATACCCAAGAGTATTCCACAATACTAGATTAAAATCTTGTAGCATGTTTTTATTACCAGGGTAAGATACACTATATTGAAGCTATTGCTATAGATTATGGGTAGTTTTCTCATTAAAAATGTTGGTAGGGTTGAATTGATTGATCTATAAATTACAGAGAACTCAAGCTCACCAAGGAAAGTGTTAGATGCAAAATTTCTAGATTTCTTTTTGGGAGGCTGAAAGAGTTCCATGTCTCATGCTTTCATTTAATACAATTACTCACTTGACCTCGTAAGTTTAAAAAGCCCATGACAGCCTTGATATACCTTATGATAAATATCTGGAAGGGAACAACAGCAGCAAACTTAAATTCAAGCCATACTGCAGCAGAGCAATTGTGATGGGAACAAGGAACACTGCCTACAAAGCTCATGGTCACTTTCTCAAAAGAGCGCCTGCCAGGAAAATGGCTTCTCATCTAACATGGCAAGGACACAAAAGGAAAGTAAAAAAAAATATTACCAGGTGGGAATGAGATGGAAACACAGCTAGTGGCTAGGGAAAGGATGAAAGGAAGAAAGGATGTCTTAAGCAGACAGAATCCTGTGTGCCTCCACCACCAAACCGGTCTGAGGTTTTTTTATATAGTAAACTCTCCCTCCAGTCACTTTCCAACAGCACCAAGTCAGTCCATAGCTAGGATCCATAAGACAGCTGTTACCCTTTGTATTACCTGTTTTCACTTATTCTCAAGCCTTACCCCTAAGGCATAGTTCCCACACTCTTTCCTTCAGGTAGGTACATCTTTTCCATTCTACAGAGTGGCTCTGCAAGCTTTTTCTTCAGTCTCCAGTCCCACATACAAGATGTGCCTGGGAAGACCAGAGTTGTGCCTGTAGCAAGGCATCCAGAAGGACTACCAGAAAGCACCTGGCCCAAGCCCCAATCTCTGCTTGCTCTTCTGCTCTGGACCCATGCAATGAAGAGACAGACACTGTGGCTCTGCAAGTCTCCACCTTCCATACGAGATGTAAAACCTAGAGGCTGTCCAAATGGCTGCTGAAGATCAGTTTCCTCGACACTCCTTTCCTTCTCCACATTCAAGAGCTGAGGTAGAATCCCACTGTGCCCTGTCTCCTTTCCAGAATATACAATTCTGCCAGCATAGTGCCACCTGAGTCAAGTGCAATCCTCAGTCTTTTGATCCTCGTATGTAATGGATTAGGGCTGTTACAGTCTCATCATACTTAACTAAACACTGCATTCCTCCCTGCATATCCTGGAACTGGGTTGTAGCTGGTACAACCCAGGAAAGTAGGGATATCCAGCCTGAATTTAATAGCTATAAAGGTATCTTTAAAAAGCACTTTGATCTTGAAGTTCTAAAGCTTTAACCATTCTTTCCCAAAAAGTAAAATCCACCAATTCCTTCAGCAATGCAGTCTTGCCAGTCCTGATTTCTTTGGGTTTGGTTTTGTTTTTTTTTTTTGTAGCAAGAGCAACTTACCTCTCCTACCATGACCAGAGTGCTGACCTCTTTAGAAGTTTAAAGAAAGACTAGTTTAGTTAACAGGGGAATTTGACATCATTTCCAGTTAAGTCATAAACTTTCCCTGGGGCATTTAAACCAATTACTCAGTCTGTACTCTACTTCCATTTGTCATCCCCAAAACAGGGCTGAAACTTCCCTATATATGAGTTCTGTCACCAAAGATACTTGGAGACACACACTCTAAAGCTTGTAGTCTTTAATAAACTGGGTAGGAAACCAAGATCTGAACTGTCTAAGTAGGCCTTCTTTGTCATCCTCCTGGAAAAAAAAAAAAAATATTTAACATGTTTTCCTCTTTCCCTGAAGATAGATTTAGGCTTGAGCTCAGTAAACACTTTAGTGTCTTCAATTTCCAGCATATGCATATTGCTTCACATTTTAAATGTCTCTTACGTTGCATTTGATATCCCAGTCCTTCTTTCAATGCATCAGATTCATAGACAGTGTTCCACAGAGCATGGAATATGCCTTGCCCCGGCATGTTTAGTGGTAACTAGCTGTTACCTGCTATAACCAAGTCCATTGAGAAACCAGAATGAAAGAGTGAAGTAACAGTTCAGAAAAAACTCAACCAGCACATTGTTTTTCTTTCACATCCAAAGTAAGTTTTGTCCTGTGGCAGCAAAAGATGTAGACCCTGTTTGCCTTGTAAAGAAGCACTTCACTTCTATGTGCCAATGCTTGTTTTCTGTGGCTCTGGTAAAGCTAAGCTGCCTAGGCATCAGGAAGGTTATCTGCCCTTATAGCCCAATATTATTAAGACCATCACTAATGACAGGTCCCATCCTTCACTCATAGAGCTATGCAAAAGCCTCTAAAAACATGCATTAAAGAAAGAACTTCTCATTCTTCCAGCCAAGAGAAATGAGAAATGAGAAGGCAGAACTACAATTAGAGAAAGAATAACCTATCAAAAGTCTCAGCTTTTCCCTTGCTACCCAGTTAAGCAGAAGAACCTGTTCTTTTCTCCTCCGTCACATTATCTACTTCCTCATTTTCCTTTTCCACCCATTCACCACCTTCCAAAACATTCAGGAAAAGAAATATCTATTTAATAGCTTTTATCAAGTCCTATTCCAACAGTGAACTCTCTAGGTAATGGAAATGAGAGTTCAATGAGTGTCCAACCCAAGAACTTTTAATGATGCAGGCAGCTTCCTGTTTAAAACTACATTAGAAGAACACCTATAAAACAGCACACACAGTACTTTTGCTTCCTTTTTATCAATGCATTTCTAAGAACCAAAAAAAAAAAGCAGTGTTTGACAACAAATGGTCTAGCAGACCTCACACAGTAGGTATGTGCATATATTAATTTTGTATTTTATTATATATAGCCAAAGAAATAAAAATATCTCCTTTTTAGATAGAAGCTGTAGGAAAGATTCTACCATAGAAAGGCAAAGGGCCTGCATTCGTGTCTCTGCAGTACTGACTTGCATAAGTCTGATTTTGCTGGATCTGCTCTAGAGATAGAAAGCTTTCCCAGGAAACCACACTTGGAATCTAAGTGATAATGGAGAAGGAATTTAGTGGTCTGCTTCGGATTTTCACTTAGATGCAAAACCATTTAAATATCTATTTTCTACTATGCAATGCAGATGTACAAGTATCTCATTATTATGGAATTTTGTACTTTATTTCCTGCCAAAGCTTTGACATGATCCAGGCTAGACATTTTAACCAAGAGCAACCAATCTGAACAAGACAGAGTTGGATTAAAGGTTCCCTGTCATCTAAACACATAAAAAGTTCATAAAAGCTATAAAATCAGATCCATAATTATATACCAATATTTACTTAAACACATGCCTGCATTTACACAGCTAGCACTGCATACTTTAGAACAAGACGTGTTTCCTAATTGACTTCCCACTTGCTGATATCTGGTATCCAGAGACCTGAGACTTATTTGGTTTTACAAGGTTTGAAGAAAGTTTAAAAGTTCTATCATTCAGTTTTTACATTTTAGACTTTCACCTTTTTGCACCTGTGAGAATTTTTTAAAGACTGTAGACAGTCTTTGCAGAAAGGCACACATCTGTGCATATACACAAGTGTTTGTATGTACAGAAAAATGTACAAGTATGCACAGCTCCTCTGTATGTTTGTGCAAGTGCAATCATACACATGCTCTGTCTTAATGTTTAAGAAGGCTCTTTCACAGTCTGAAACATGGCTGGGAGGAATACCCTCTTTTTGACTGTTTTATGTTTCTTGCCAAGTTTTCCATTTTATCTGGATGTACAGAACTTCACAGAGGAACTCCCCTGAACAGATTCATTTCTTGGCAGGTTATTTCAGATGGATGTTAATAAGCTATTAGTATCATTGATTAAAGCTACACTACCTAGGCTTTATTTACTTGAGCTTCAGGGGCATTTCTGCAAAATTCTTTAAATCTGTCTATGTAACAGGATCCCACTTCAACTAGTGTTAGATACTATCTCTACCCAGGTTTCCATTCTTCCAGAATACAGATAGTATTGCTGTAAAAATACCCTCATTTTCTATAGCCTGGTTTATTAATCAGCTAAACTGAGAGTGATATGCACAGTTTTCTTCTACATAGTCCAGCAGTCACTGAAGTTTCCTTTAAGGTCTCTAACAGGATGCTGCTCCTTTGCAGACCACCCATGAAAAGCACAGCTCCTTTCCTCCTTGTTCCCACTCCTATTGCTTTTGTAGCTATCTCCTGGCCACTGCAAGATTTCTCCCCCTCCAGCTCTTACCAAAAAGAGCTTCACCACTCCTCTTGTAGCCCATACTCCTCCTCTCTAGGATAAAGTGCTGCCTTAGAGTTTCTTTTCCCTCCCTGCAAACCCACTGTCCCCTAACATTGCTCCCCCTCCTTACAAGCACATCTCCACAGTGGGAAAATACTCCCACCACAGCCTGCCATGCAAGTGGCAATTTCCTCCTCTCAGATTCAGAAGCTAAGCACAGCTAAAAACTCTTCTGCATGTTAGAAGAGGCAGTCTGATCATTTGAGAAATATGATCAGTGATGGCTGGTGAGGAAGTAAAAGACCCCAAACTACTAATTAAGGCTCCTTATGTCTTCTGTAAAATGGAGATAGTGTCCCAAGGTATCCAGGTAAGTGAGGCAGCTGAGTTAGTGGTGTTTGTGAGCTTTTTGCCTTTTTTTTTTTTTTGGGGGGGGGGGGGGGCAGGGGCAGGATTCCAAGCATAAAGATGCTGAGAAAGAACAAAGGTTTTTAAAAAAAATTTTATTGAAAGGCAAGCAAAATTAATCGGCCACA
>JANZLQ010000031.1:9339113-9379438 GCA_026212715.1 Elanus axillaris | reverse complement strand
CCCCCCCCCCCCGGGGCAGGATTCCAAGCAGAAAGATGCTGAGAAAGAACAAAGGTTTTTCAGAAATATTTTAGTGCAAGGCAAGCTAAATTAAGCGGCCACAGGATGCCAGCATTGTCTGAGAAATGGGAGAAGACTCCAGTCCCAATCAACGTGTATTAGTTTCTTTTTCAGCTAATACAGGCTTTTTTCTTTTATTTTCTTTAGCATGCACACATACATCATCCCACTTCTCATTTTGCCACAATCTTTTCATCCAGCTTTTTTACCCCATGAAGAGCACAAAGCCCCCTTTTTTACATTTCAAGTACAGTGTCCCAGCAAGCCTGTGTTTAGCCATACTGCAGCTCCCACCCACTCCACAGCTTGTTTCTCCTTTCTGCTTTACATAACAAGCATCAGCTCAAGCCTTCTACTTTTACATACAAGGAAACCCCAGAGTGGTGGCATTGCCACCTCATTGCTCGAGTTTGCTTTTAGCATAAGTCTGATTGAATGGTCAGTATGTTACTGAAGGTCATTATAAATTTTGATCTGGATCACAGGAGAGAAGAGAATAAGGATGTTTATTCCTCCAAAATATAGAGTCCCTCCCCAGCACTGTATTCCTCCCTTCAAAGCTATCTTTGTGAGAACATCCAAAATATATTCTTGCTCCCTGCCAGGATATGTTCCATTTGTCTAAGACATAAACACACTTCCATAATTTTTCCTTCTGTGTTGAAAACCTTCAGAAAGATCAAGAGAGAAATAGCGACAAAGGAATATCTGAGAAAGCTCCAGCCATGATCACAGCATTTAGAAAAGCCAAGTAGGAAACGTGATCTGCAGGCCTTCGATTCACAATTCAGCAGATGCAATTGCATATGCTGTATGGTGTTTTCAGGAATCAGTGGGCTGCCTGGGTAACAACCAGCAAAGAATTCTGCTTCACTAGCCTGCTTGCTGGCTGGGCTCAATGTTTCAGCACCAGCAATTTGGTCTCCCTGCTCTGAGAGCACAACCTGAAGAATTCAGGAGAGCTTGTTACACTTGTGATCAGAGGACTTAAGGTCTTTCTTTTCTTTTATAAAAATGAAAAAGACCAGACACTTAACTGTCTTTTACAGCAATACCCAGCAGTTAAATATTTTTTGCCCCAAAACCATTTTGTGTGTGCTTATGCCCACACTTCAATAAATAAAATTTCTAGATGGAAGAGTTCCATCTTTTTTTATTTATATAAGTGTATTTGAGATACCCCTTGCTTGGCAGACCAGCTTGTCCTACCCACATAAAACCTCCATCCAGGGTCTGAGCTGTCACTTGAACTCCAGACAGAGCCACACTTGTCTCCCATCCCTCACCCACCAACAGGGCCTTGCTTTGCCTACCTTCACATCTCACCACGGCATACTGAAACAGAGCAGCAGTATACCCACACCTGCTCTTTCTAGGAAGAAACACTAGCAAATCAGTAATCAAAGAACAGCATCATTTCAAGAGTCACACAATTTAGAGGATAAATACACAGCACCCAACTGTGGCCTATCAAGTACCAGCCATTTTGCACAAGAAGAAATATTTCCCTCTGAAAGTCTTCAGCAAATATTAGCTGGAACCCTTATTCAGTTGGACCTGCCATACAATCCCAGTATTTATCTCTCCTCCTACCAAGTAAAGTATTTTCAATTGCTTACAGCCATGCTAAGCTCAAGCCTCACAGCCTGGCACAACAGAACACGATCCCTGCGGCCCCAAACTCTGGGGCATTGTGTCAACGTAGATTTCAAATGTGCATTCAAATTCTCATCACAGCAACAGGAGGGTGAGCATACAGCTATGTGAGATACAATTACCTCTGTTTCATTCCCTCAGTATGTGCCCTGGTGCCATGATGAAAGAAGCTGTCTCAAAGTGGAAGATGCTAGATAGAGCTGGCCAACAGCAGTCTCCAGCATGCCCAACCTGTTAGCTCATCACACAAGTGCAAAAGGCACCTGCCTTGGTGGAAGAGAGAAACCATCAACCCAGCTGGTTCTCATTAACTGTTGCCACCAGTAATGACCAGTTGCCACACTGATTGCCATAATACCACCACTCATGTTTGCTACACCTTTGAAAATGCGAACACATTATTTTCAATTTCTTCAATTAAAAACCACTATTCTTTCTACACAGTGGGATAAGCCCATATTAGGGCAGCATGATCAATACGAATTCTGATAGGACCTTTACAGACAGTCAGAGCTCTTTGGGCAGAGTCCATTCCACAAAAGTTGAGCATATGACAAGGTGGAAGAGCCGAGTTAAGCGACATGAGGCGGGAGAGTGCCAAGCCTGGGTGCTGCTCACCACCAGGGCCCTTCCCTAGCCACCCCCGTGGCACTGGTGGGGTATGGCAGCCCAGCTGCTCCTACCTCTATCAGCCAGACTGATGAGAGCAGGAGTGATGTCCATGTCCTGACCAACAACCCACAGGCAACACCTCTCAGAGGGGACTGAATGACAGTCCTGGGAGGCCCTGGGTGCCAAAGTGCCAGACTATCTGTTGACTTCAGCTTTGCCTAGTGTTTTGGGAAGCCTCATCATTTCCCTCCAGCCTCACCATCTCTCAAAGAAAAAAAAACAACAACAATCTAGCATGCCTAATTTAATGCAAGTACATTTTCTTATAGATGAGCTGCATCTGCCCTGGGGGCATATCCCATATCTACTGGAGAACCCCAGTGTACTGTTATGCCAGAGAGCCAGGCAGCTAAACCAAAGGACCTCCATGTTACTTGGCTGCTGCTCATCATTCCTTCATACCAGAGTACACCCATTGGCTCTTCCTCAAACATTTTTTTCAAGTTAAAAACAAAACTAACACTCAACTTTAACATGCTAAATACCTTCTGCCCCAGAGGTGTATGCTGTGAAATCAGGGCACTTCCAGGAGATGATGGGAAGACCATCAGTTTGTTCACAATCCAAGAATCCATCACAACTTTATTCACTTCACTACAAATAAGGCATCTCTGCTATTTGATTTAACCAGACATTCTTGGTTCAAGATTTAGAACGGTTTCAAAAAACATCATCTTTTAAGAAAACTTTTTATATGTTGTCAGAGGGAGGAAGATGGTTGTCCAAGCAGGCTAGATGATCCTGTTCCACAGAAGGAATCTGAAAAAGGGACATAATTGAAGTGTCTGACGAGTATTACAATCACTTGGAGTTCATTGTCTAGCACTTAGTACCACATAAAGGAAATTACTAGTTAAGTCAAGAAAGAAAGGGAGTTTGCATCAGAAGTTACATTAGTGTATAGATCATAATACACAAGTGTTAGCATCTGCCTTTTACTCAGGCAATGAAGAGAGCAGAGAGCCTATCTTAATGTGAATGTCTTTGAAGTTGTATGCTTTTGTCAGAAAAAAGCAAATTTGATTAAAAGTCACAATACAAAAAGTCATAACACTCCTATTCTTTGCAGGAACTGAAATTCAGTTACACCTTACGATATAAATCTTCAGTTATTCTAAACATCACGGAAGTGCAAAGTAGAGCAAGAAATTTCAGGTAATTTTGTTCATCATACTAACCTCTACTGGTAAAGCATATATAGCTCAGCACCTCTGTTTTCTTTTAATTCACCAATCTACTCCTCAAAAAAAGGAGATAAATGTAGACCTTTCAGTCTTCACTGGATGCTGGATAAAAATGCACAAGCTGAAGAAATGCTGGTCTTCAGTACTAAGGGTTTCACTCTTACTTCAAGAGGAAATTCGGGAAATAACAAAAGTTTCAGTGCACAACTGAGATTTTTCTCATCTCTAAAACCTAGTTATTTCAAATATTAATATCTTGGCTACACTATGGCTTTCAATAGCACTGAAATGGGGAACACTTGAAATGGAATTGAAGTGGTTTTCTAACAATTATTCTGGTCCAGATACCTATATATTGTTATGCTTAAGGTTATGACAAGTATCTGTCATCTATTACACACAAGCATTTATTAAATGTGTATGTTTTCATAGAGCTATGTGTCAGCTGATTATTTGTTCATGAAACACGACTACATTGGCACTGGAAGAGAGTTAAGTGTCCCTTACCATAGCATGGTATTGCTTCAGTTTCCTGGCAAAGATGCCTGATAAAACACCATCTGCCAAAGCAGCTTTGCAGAATCGCTGGAAACTACTTTGCCTTCATAAGTCACTTGGCAAATCTTTGCTAGTAAGGCCAGAGGAATGTATATGTGTCTGTTTGGATTCCTGTGTGAGCTCCTGCCAGCATTCATTTAGCTTACAGGGTGCCAGGAGCTGGGACCATGTTTTGTTTGTACATCACTTAGCACAGTGAGGTCCCAGATCCATAATGCAGAGCAGTGGCAATGTCTAAGTACAGAGGTTTCCGCTTTATCCTGCCCAAATCCCATCTGCAAGGCACTGCGCGCCATCTGCAAAGCAACAGTGGGCTTGACTGAGCTGCTTGTACAGCTGGTGGCCACCCTGTATCAGAGCCGGGAGCTGAGCATCCTGTCACAACCAGCCCAACTCTAAGGGTTGGGGATCACAAAAGTGAGGGAGAAGGGAAGTGGGAAACACCGCATTGTTCACAGAGGTTATGTGCTGTTTAAAACCTTGATTCATGGGGAGTTCCCTGTGGCTGCAGAGAAGACAGTAAAGCCACATGACGGTAAGACCGTAAAAATCCTTAATAAGTGCACAACAGAAATTCTTGCATGACTTTCAGGAAGGCAGGTTATTGTGGACAACCCCTTACAAGAACATTGGGGACCAGTAACATACATACTTGCCTCACTCTTCCTTCCACCAGGGTGCCCATTTATATGGCCACTCTTGAAGACAGAACAGGGTCCAGACAAGCCACTACAACTGTTCAGGTAGGTTCACCATGGCATTAATGGAGATACTTGCTCAGAAGAGTTTCCAATCTTGACCTTCAAGTGAGTTCTCTATGACCAACTTGCACAGAACACGTGGACAGGGCAGGTTGAAACAGATTAGTAGAGTTACATGAGGCCCCAAATTTAAAAGGCTCCATCTCTCCCCAATTACCCAGGCCACAACGTGCCACCAGTTTCTCCCCCCACCATGTGCCAGACAGCACAACCATGCACACAGCACATCTCCTGCTCTGCCTAGAGCTACCTGAACTGACAAGATTATATACCAGAGAAGGGTGTTTTTTTCACTCCAGAATTAAATCAGATAATATTCTCATCATGGTTGAGCAAGCACAGATTGATTTGTCTTTTTAGGTCCCTCAGCATCTTCATCCAGCACTGAAGCACTTTGCATGTCATGTGTTAACACAGGGAACGTGTCTGTTCAGGCATGAATGTCTTGACACTGTTCAAGACAATTAAGAGACAGTATTGACTACTCCTGCCAGAATCAATTCCTGTGACTGGCAGTAAATCCAATCAGTTTCAAATCGTGACTTGAAAATCCTGAAGCATGACCCAGTTATTTCAGGCTCAGATAGAATTTGTTTCTATCATTTACAAGATGTATCTCCACCATTTTTGTGGCTCTGCTGGCTGCTGTGGCCATACAGGCAGAGTTGCTGTCCCAAGGGCCCCAAAAAGGAGCAGAATACCCCAGGGCCATACTATCACAGCATCCTATATGCACATCACTTGCTCCTACACCCTCCTACCCACTAGTCAGACAGCAGGCAAGCTGACCAGCCTCAGAGACTGAGACAACCAAGGACTTTGTTCAGTCAACAGCAGTGGAGTAGCCCAGGGATGTTACAAGGATGACACATCAAGATGTAATCATTTTTATGTGGGCACAAAGCATTTCTTGTTTCTAGAAACAGCCCTGTCACCACTTGGTCAGGAGCAGCATGAAGAGACCCCCGAGTCAAGATGACCCCAGGCATCCACATGGCTCCTGCTTGGCTGGGCTCCGAAAGCCACCCAGCCTCATGTGCGTAGACCCACACCCCAGCAGTGCCTTGCCGATGCAACGACAGTCCCTCCAGGGCTAGCGTCGACTCATGCAAAGCCAGCTGAGACATCTCTGCACACATGCCCCCCTCATACTGTAACTAGGCAAGCCTTGTCCTGAATTAGATGAATGACACAGCAATTCATGAACTATGATCTCTCTCTGAAGGGCATGGCCATGGATAAGCCCACCATATTTAACTGTCAGGTGGGCCTCCATCATTGATGAACCTTTTGTTAAAAAGTTAATTGGTGCCTATTGGAACAAACAGCAAACCCCCAAAAGCCCCCCACTAAGCAGCAGGCAAGCAGCTATACAGCACACCACCAGGTTGACAAAAAAATAGACATGAGCCAGCAATGTGCACTTGCAGCGCAGAAAGCTAATCCTATCCTGGGCTGCATCAAAAGAAGCATAACCAGCAGGTCAATGCAAGAGATTCTGCCCCTCTACTCAGCTCTCACGAGACCCCACCTGGTGTACTGTATTCAGCTCTGGGGGCCCCCAGCATAAGACACGTACCTGCCCGAGTGAGTCCAGAGAAGGGCCACAAAGATGAACAAGGAGCTGGAGCACCCCCCCACGAGGACAGGCTGAGAGAGTTGGGGTTGTTCAGCCAGGAGAAGGCAAGGCTCTGGGGACACCTTGCAGCAGCCTTCCAGTACCTAAAGGGAGCCTACAGGAAAGCCAGAGAAGGACTTTTTACAAGGGCGTGTAGTGATAGGACAGAGTACTGGCTTTAAACTGGAAGAGGGTAGATTTAGATTAGATGCAAGGAAGAAGTTCTTCACTGTGAGGGTGGTGAGGCACTGGAACGGGTTGCCCAGGGAGGCTGTGGATGCCCCATCCCTGGAAGTGTTCAAGGCCAGGTTGGATGGGACTTTGACAGCTTGGTCTGGTGGAAGGTGTCCCTGCCTATGGCAGCAGGGTTGAAACTAGATGATCTTTAAAGTCCCTTCCAACCCAAACCATTCTGTGATTCTATGACATTTGGAGAGGGGCCTGTTCCTTGTGGACAGCAAAGGAGGAAGCACAAGTGCTGACTTGGTCAGGAAAAAGAAAAAAAGATGTTGGTCACTGCTTGGTCAAAGCTGGAATTTTTTTTAATCATAGTGGGAACAAAGCATGCTGTGTGCATCACCCATATCAGCTACCCATGTTTAGTGAGCCAGATAGCAAACTCTTCTGAAGACCTTCTAGACCCACTCTATTCACATCCATAAAAACATGCTTTCTCTAACTCAGTATGTACACTACCTTCCATGCATGAAATTCGTAAACCATTAAATATTTTTGAGTTCATTTAGTAAGGAAACAAGTGATCCTGCACTGAACATAGAATTTCCCAGTAAGGCAGTCACACTATCTTTTGGAATAGCTGCTGCAGCTGACACCTTTTTAGCCCAGGACCAAGCCATCACAAGTAACAGCAGAGAAGTTTGCTCTACCACTGAGTGGAGCTCTTTCTACATAACTAATGCCAAAGCAAGCTCCAGCTGGTGTTTGAACCAAGAGTATTGTCCACCAACTCATTCCTCTTGTACAAATTTTGCCCCTCCCCTTTCTATTCTCTCTTCTGAGAAATGTCCAAGTCTTCATTACAGAGATTTTTAGCTTTTTTAAATGGATTAAGTAAAACCAAAGTTCTCAGGAACAGCAATCCACTCCTGCTGGTTTTATTGGTATGAGTTGGTTGACATCAGTCTGCAAAAATGAAGATCTGTGATAGTGTCTGCAAGTGCTACATAGCAACTGTGTCTGGTATCTGTAGAAGGCTGGATTCTGGCAACCTTGCGCACTTTCGCACCAAGAAGGAATGGATAATGTGCCTATGCATGCAGCCCACAGAAAGGCAAAACAGATGTTTAAAACCATGGTGTCATTTCAGAGACATTCCCCACAAGGTGAATTATTGCCTCAAATAGGGCAGTTAAGCAAAGCTACTTTACCCATGTGTCAACAGTGTATGACTAGCTAAGACTCCAAAGGCCCAGATGAACCCCTCTTCGCTGGTGACACAGCAGTTCACGTCTGCCCCAGCAAAGGAAGGAGCTCCGAGAGTCTCCCCGAGCACCTCCACCTGTCCCCTCTTCTTCCCAGCCCCACTTCAGATTTTGTTCAAAGGCCCACACCCTTGCAAAGCACGCATCAAGAGCGCTTCACAAGCAATCACCCACTCTTCGCATCAGCCCAGTGAGCGTGGCCCCATTTTACCACCCAAAAACTGAGAGCACAAGTTTCCTAAAGCCAAGCAACAGCATGCAAAAAAGCACAGACACACTGAATGTTAAAGCCTCTGAAAGAATTCTGGTCAAGGGAAACAATCACTGCAACTTTATCACAACAGATCTGATAAGTAAAAAAGTAAGTCCATGACAAGCTTTTACTTTTCTCCAAAATTTTTCTATGATAATAACAATTTGGCTTTCAGATCTTTTAGGTAATACTTAAAGAGGGAACAGAAGGGTGTTAATTTCATTTTTAAAAATATACTGTTGAGGAAAGAGCACATTTAGGCTACAGTTCCCACACCATGGAAAAATCAATAGTACTATACCTGTATAACATCTTAGTCAAAGGAGAGTTAAACAGCATGAATAAATAGGACATAGTCTGTTTAACGAGAAACAGGAGAAGGAGAGCATCTGGATTCCAGTCAATAAGTAGAGTCAAGACAACTTTAAGCTTTGCTCAAGGAAAGAGGTTAAATGTTCTTTACCTTCTGAAGAACTTAAAGACTGCCTGGTTGCAGAAGACAGACAATCTGACATAGGTCAGGCAGACCTTTACTCTGTTGTGATTCTGGATAACCTGCACATCCCTCTCACATGATCCCTCAGCCCCTCTACTAATGTTTCATATCTGTCAGCTATTGGTAGCAGATTTCCAGGACAACAGCTCCTTCTGAACAAGATGAAGCAGCACACAGCAGTAACACACATGAGATAAAGCAATGCTTCCTCTGACAAAGAGGGCATTCTTGAGACCCTAATGCGATTTTTTGGCACAAGACTTCAAAATATACCTAAACATCACTATGTCCACCAAGCTGTTACTTTGAACAGTCAACTTTAGAGCACTCGGCTTTGAACGGCTTCTCTGACATTGTGATAAGGAGAAGACAGACAAATTCATGAACTCAAAGTGGGCAGGAAAGAACCAGTGGAGAAATGAGGTCTCGGGGTTTGCTTCATTAATCAGTTAAAGAGATAGACTGGGGGGAAGGGCCTAATGGAGCAAATTTAGAATTACATCCATTTTTGAGCAATTACTGAAAATCAGAGAAAGGATCTGATTCTGTGGACATCAGAGTGTTGTATTCAGCCTCTTCAGATTGCTTTAGAGCTCCAGCCAATAGAGAGGATTTGCTTGGGCATTACAAGAAATCCGTAACTCCACCCACACGGTCCATCTCTGCTGGACCTGGAACAAACAAAAGGGGATGTAGACAAAAGAAGGTAGGGGGAAGATCATGAGCATGCTCATCCCTGAGCAGATACGACAGGAGCGATGCAGCGCTTCCCGGGGATCACCGGCATCCTGCCCCTGGGCAGCCCTGGCAGCAGCTTCCTCGCAGCCTCCCAGAGCTCACCTTGTGGGGTCCTCTCTCCCTCCTGCACCCCAGCCGCCTCAGCCTCTCGCGTGTGCTTCGTCAGACTCCTGTAGCTCCCAGCCACTTATTACTTAGATAATTAAATATTATTACATTTAATTAATAAGTTCCCTCAGAGAACACACATATATGCACAGGCTTTCTCCTGCAGCCCTGTACAGGTCAATAGATTACTGGCCTGGACTTTTTTGACTTTCAAAACTTGCCGCCTGATGGGCTGGCTGTTCCTGGCAAGGCAGGAGTAGGCAGCATTACGGGAATCCAAGTCAGCAAAGCCATTACTTAACCCTGCACTGCTCACACCCTTGGCTGGCTGCCTCTGAGGTTCCTCCCTTTGCCTGCCCTCCAACAACACAAAAAGAAAAAATAAAACCACCACCAAGAGGAAAAAGAAAAAGAAAAACCCACCAGGCAGCAAGCAAGAAGGTTCTGTGACCCTGAAGGGGCATGCATTCATGCAGAATGTGACAAAGGACACACGCTGAGAAAGGCTTTTTCAGGGTAATTGACAGCTGCGGAGATATGAAGGGTCAGAGCATTAGAGAACACTTGAATTGGGGTCACTGTTTCTCACTAAGGAGTATCAACAGGGGGTTTCAGGTTTTTCTGTGGGTTTTTTTAAACTCTTTCCTTCTGCCCAGGGACCCAACCTTAACCAAATCAAAGCTAGTACAGAGATGTCAAAGTCGTGATTCAGAAACACTGTTTTTGAAGTTCTTGGCTCAGACACTGACTTCCTGTGTGACCTTGGGCAAGTCCTTTAGTCTGTGCTGCACTTCAGCTTCTAATCCATAAGGCGAAAAGCAATACCTTACAGGCAAGTCATGGGGCTATTAGTGACTGCAACTAGCCATGATGATGGGAGGCAGAGAGGTGATAACGGAGATAGGGATATCCACCTCCCGCAGGATCCTGATCCCTTGGAGATTCTGCCCGAGATCAAACCTCCCAACAAGTAAAATGGCCACTGCTTAATTAGCACTGATTTCTAGTAATGGTTCAGCCTCTCATACTTAAATTGCATTTATTATTGAAATACAGCTAAATCACAATAAGACAGACTGGGCTCCTCCCCACACGAAAAAGCTCTCCAGCTGCTGGGGAAAGAAAAGGCCTTGTCCAGCTCTTTGGTCTTCACCTTCCCAACTCCATAGTTGCTTTTCATACCTGCCTCTCTCCCTCTCCATTGCCCCTCCTGCTAGAAGAAATACAAATATCCATAATGTCCTGATTATAAAGGGTGGTTAAAACATTAAAGTCTGAAGGCTAGTAGGGAAGCAGGTGCTCTTCGAGTCATTTTCAGGTTTAATCTTCTGTTCAAACTGCACAGCATTTTTAAAAAAAAAACAAAAACCAAAACCAGAAAAGTAGCCATCATTGCAAGTCTGCTGGGGGTTTCCCATGAGGACCCCCACCTTGCCAAGCAGCCCCTGGGGCCTCCCGAGTATTTCATAGGTAGTTCAGCACAGCTATGGCACTGCAGCCCTCGCCCAGACTTGGAGCTCAGTCACAGAGGGCATTGCTTTTCAGGGAGAGGCAAGAAATCTCCCTAGGGATGCAGCTGATTTCCAGCCCAACTGCAGGGCTGCCCTTCAGCCCCCAGCACCACAGCTGGTCCCCGCTCCCACCATGGGGAGCACACTGCAGCAGAGCTGGCTCCTCTCCAGCACAGAGGCAGCTTCCTCTGTATCTTATTAAAACAACTGAGAAGTCTTTCTTTCAACAAACTGTTTTGCTGAATAACTTTCCTGACTTGCTCCAGTCAGGAACAGGCTCTACTAATTTGTAGCTGCTGAGTTCTCAGCATTTTGGTTTTTTTTTTTTTTTTTGGCTGTACACACTGTATTACTCAGTAAGCATGTTTACAACCAGCAAGGATGTTTTACCGAAAGAGTTATGATACATGAAGTCATAAATTGGGAAGAATCTGGTAACTAGTCGTTAATTAATAACCTTGCTCAACTGCAGGCTTTTGACCTTCACCCCCTTGAGCTGGAAGCCTGAAAATATTCATATTTGCTTTCTTTATTTTTGTTAGTTTATAAAGCATCCCAACTGGTGTTATTTATTTTTTGAAAAGTAACAAGAAAGTGAGAAGACTCAAACCCTGCAATCTACAACAAACAATGTTCTGTGCTGACACAGCATCCCATTTGGGAACAGAACCTGCTGCAAGTTAGAGGATCATGACTAACTTAACATCATTACTTCAATGACAGCGTTGACTGAGGCAAGAAAACATTACAGCCAAGTTTTAGAAAACAAATATTTAAGTTAGAAGGGATGGCTGAAGACATTCACAAGCACAAAAATACCTTTCAGATTTTGAAATCCCAGCCTTCACTTGACTTTAAATCACTGGTCAGCCAATTGTAAGGCAGGCAAAAAAACTCACAGTAGCATCTCATGTTACCATTTTGAAAGCTTAGTAACAAATCAGGCTAGCACTGCAATAATTTTAGAAGCTATCACCAGAAAAATGAGCACAGCATATGAATTGTACCCGTTTTTTCAGGACACCTTCCACTAACCTATGTTGTTTGTATTTCTGTTCTGCCTAACAGACCTCATCAGGAACCACGATACAGTTGTCTTTTCAGTTTTCATACCCTTTTGGACAGCATACCTTAATTTCTTAGGCCAAGCTTTTGGGAGCAGCTAATGATTTTGCTGCATTCCTGAATGTATCTTAGAGGAATACAAGTTGTGGCAGCTGAGTACCTGCTCTCTAAGAAGGAGTTCCCTCTAACTGAACTCTTGGGAAAACCTAAAAGTCCACGGATCATTTCTGAAAATGCTCCAACAGCACAGCATCACCTTATTTTGGAGCCCAGAACACTTTGAGTCTCTTTAGCTTCTTGTATCCAAAGAGTCAAGAAAAGCAAAAATTTAAACAGAAACCCAGAGACTTTGGCTTGGCGCATTCCTACAGTGTTCATCAGTGAGGAGGGGAGGAGTGCAAGAACTGAAACCACGGCTGCACAGGAGGTGTTGCAACAACAAGCATGCTCATTTCAACGCCCCAGGCTCACCCTCGCTCCCAAACAGCTCCTGTACACACCACGGCAAGGCTTTCATGAGTACAACTCCTTCATGAGTATCGGTCAGGGGTGGTGCAGCCAACTTCCAGCCTGGGCTCCCTGAAGAGGTGAGGAGGGAGGGAGAACAGGAACCAAAGGAAACCAAGGGGCTCCCCAAGCCATACAGCCACTGTGCTCACGCTGGCACAGGGCACCAACACACCTCGCGTTAAAGCATCCTGTCCCCACTGCTGGGCAGCCATGTACGCGCACATCCCTTCTGCCAGTGCACTGTTTCTCACAAGAGGGGCGTTAAGAGGAGAGCTGTGATTAGCAACCCTCCCTCTTCCACAGTGTTATCCCACCCTGGCAGGTCACTGCCGGAGGCAGCCGGGGCTCTGCACTGCTACCTGCCATCCCCAGGTTAAGCAAGCAAGATGCTTCCTCCTCCTGCCCCCATCTCCAGATCACAGACAGGCAAAGTGAGCCAAGTATGTGTCAGCAATAAATGGAGATGATTAGGAGCAGCATACCACAGGCAAGCACAGAGTAACCCTTCAAAGACATGGGAACACCTCAGCAATTTAAACAAGATGCTAAACACAAGGGTGATTTCTTCAGAAACAGACAACACAGGTAAAAACCCCAACAGTTCTGCTGCTTGCTCTTGTGTTTATATCTTGGTTTGGATTCTAGGCTGAGATCATATTCATAGGAAAATGTAGAAAGCCTCAGGCAAGCAAACAGCAGCAGGAGAGTTTACACTGGAAAAGGGAGGAGCAGCACCTGGGAGAGGGGAAGGAACAGTCACCCTTGTAAGCACAGGCACCAAAAATTGTGCTCTTAAGCTACGGTAAGTCTTGCATACCAGGGTTATACGCATTTGATGGGAAACAGGGTAACAGAAAGCCAAATCAATCCTCTTCTGCTTACGAGGGGCACAAAACTTCCTCTTAACTGCAGACAAGCAGCAAACAGGTTTATCTTACACAGATACTCAGTGCCTAGACCTGAAAGATTTGTTTGCACATCTGTGAACCTAACAAGTCTGCAAATCAAAGGGATTTTGGTGGTCAGTCTCATTCGTGCTCCTGTCCATAAGTTAACAGGCTGACTATCTCAGCTCACTATCTTGAATCACAACTACAAAAATGCTTTGTCTTCCCTAGGCTCCTACCAAGTGTTAACTAAGGCATATTAAGATAGCCCTTTTTTATAAGAAAAACAAGGCCCAGGCTCCAAACACCTCTTAAATTATGACTTTTTGTCAGAAGGAAATAAAGCCATAATTGCCTAGTGACAGCAGTTATCTCTGTTCATAGCTACTACCAGTTCAATGGGTACAGGCAAACAGTAGAGGTAGCTCGTATTAATTAGCAAATATTCCTTTAGAAGACACACTAGTATAAACCTATTTACCTCTTCATGAATGGCTTAGAAGAAACAAGGGCATTAAAGAAAATGCAGTTAGTTTGACTCAAATTATTCACAAAAAAATTAGGAAAAATTAAACAAAACCTTACTGAATTATTGCACACATCAGCAAGCACGGCATCAGCAAGAAAAGGCATTTGCTTCCTGGAGAACACTTGCAGAAATGAGGAACAACCACAGCTTTTGGTTTCATTTACTTTTGTCACCATCTGTGCTCAGAGCCAAGAAGACAATCAACGTACAAGCACCTTCTTGGCCACAGCAGACAGGTCCTGTTACATCTTTCTATGTCTGTTCTACCCCTCAAAACAATAAAGCAAAAGCAAAAAAAAAAAAAAAAAAACCCACAACCTATTTCCAGGCCTTTTATACCCCAAAGGAGGGGCTTCAGAGCCACTTAACTCTTCTTCACAAGTGATTCTCCCTTCTGCAGAGCATTGACGCAAATGCCCACAGCTTCTTCCAATTTCTTCAGCCCCAGTGCTGCCTCCTGCTCCTGATGAAGCCCAGCTGGTCCACTTGGCACCATTCACCTCCCTTCATTTAAAGAAGCAGCAAAGCTTATTGGTGACTTACTAGCAAATGGGAACAGTGGAATAATGGGAAAGAGAGTGTGGAACTGTTTCATATCAGATGTAGAAAACAAAGGTACTCATGACTAAAGCTGATGTCCACTAACTACAAAGCATTAATAGTCAGCCACGCCTGAAAACTGGGCTGAAGAATAAGACACATAAAAAATTACCCACAGGTTCTAGTACACCTCTGGCAAGTATCAAAGGTCTCATGATTTTTACTGTTTTTCTTAACACTGCCAAGAATCATGCAATTAAGACAATCTGGACTCTCATTAAAATGAAATTAAGTTCCTGGAGCTCAGAAGTTCTTCAAAGCAGGTGTCTTTTAAGAATCAAAATCAAAGGCAAGTGAAACCTTAGTGTGTAAAAACATCTAGGTTCAAATCACTCTGAAATTTTCAGCTCAACTGCTAATTTTTGTGTGTGTGTGTGTTGGTGTTAGAAATACTGGATTATGATAGCACTGTGGGATACACGCTCATCGCTGACAAAGCCCAGAGCTAAACACAGACGTGAATGAGAAAGGGTATATAACCCTGCCAAGCACCGAGGCCTAAAATCATTGCTAGTAAGGAGTTTGTTTTTCTAGCCCATAAGAATTACCCAATTCCAAGAAAACTGCCCCACGAAGCGTAATGCTGAGAGGCCAGATCTGCTCCCACACTACTGCTTGGACATCCTAGGTGTGGGTAGAGGAATACTAGAAACAATAACCAAGCCCACAATATACTGGTTGTTTAGGAGCTGTGAGTCAACTAGCATGAAAACTGATATTAATCAGTACCTGCGCAGAAGCACAAGGCCTAACACAGGACAGCTAAATCCTCTCTTTAATCTTAAGTTTGATGCTATTAAGTGCTCATGCTTGCCCCGATACTAAAAAGCTCTGGTATTAACTGGAACGAGCCATCGTCGGCAAGCATTTTCCAGCACTCCTTGTCCCATAAGGCCCATTCACTTTTCTAAAACCTCAGCCACACAGTTAGCAGGAGCAGGACATCTGCCCGCACTGCCTCTTTCCTAACAGCGTGAATGACCGGCGGTGAGACAGCCAAAGGCTGCCCGGCCACTGCCAGACGGCTGCGTGCTGTGCCCTGCGAGGCACACAGGCAGGTTCTCTGCCGTATCCCTGTCCCCGCGTCGGCTCCTGGCCACGGAGCTCCTGGCACACCTCCCCTCGCGCAGCCCGGCCAGTGAAACCCTGAAACCTGGGGAAGGTCTGGGAACAGGGAAGCAGGCACACGCAGTGGTGGTTGACAAAAAGCCAGGGATGCTTTCACTTTGCTTCCAGTATGAATTTCTTCAGTTCAGTTTAAAGACTGACATGGTCATTAAAAGCACAGAAGTGGAAACTCCCTGTTGGGTCATCTTGTCCACTCTCCTGGAAGCCAGCTCAGAGCCGGAGAGCACTGCCCATCCTACAGTTGTATGGCTCCCAGCTCTTTCTTTATTAGCAATATTTGTTTATTTTTAAATAAACTTTCAAGGAGAATCAATCAACTGACACACAATGCCACATTGGCACCGTTAATACTTCCCCATGTCATTTGTCCAGTCTCCTGTGAAAATCCAGACAAAAGGGAGCTCTTCCCCCGGGACTTTGCTCTCCAGGCTGCCTGCAGCTGTCTCATACTCTAAGAGTTCCTTCAAGTATTTCATTATTTTCAGTTGCACACTCATTTGCTTCACAATGTTAATCATTTACCAATGAACCACAACTTCAGTAGAGACCTTCCTAAACTAAAACTTTGTTATTTGGGCTGTTGGGTGTTACTTGTCATTGTGTATAATCTTCTAGGCTCCCAAACACCTCTGGGCTCTGTTTTTCCTGTGAATGCAGAGAGCTGCTGCCATGAGTAGCTTTTTGTTATCTGGACCTGTGGAAATGGAATAACCCAGATAAGGCAGACAAACAATACGATACCTAAACCCATTATGCTTCAAATAGTAACCTACCTTTGCCAAAAAAAAAAAAAAAAAAATTAAAAAAAAAGTATGTTGGGGATACAGCACTCAAACAGCCATATTTCTGCCTGGGAGATCCCAGCTGTGAGAGAGCGCACTGGTCAGCCTGGACGTCTCAGCCCGAACTGTTCTATGCAGGCAGGGTGGGCACCTCTGGGATTTCGGGACACCCAGAGGCTCTGGCAGAGCGGCTGCAACTCCCCCTGCTGCTGCATTGCCAGATGCCAGGAAACTCACGGCAGATGCACAAACTTAGCACATTTTGGGGATTCACCAGCAATATGCCCAGTTCTTGCTCCAGAAGGGGATCGCAGATGAGAAGTGTTTTAGGGTGGCAGTTTGGATCTGCCACCCAATTCACTCAGAGCAAAGACAGCTGTCACTCCTTGGGGCGACCGCAGCAAAGACACGCTGTGGGAGTAACACACCTCTGCCTCATTAGACTGCTGGACTCTGTTACCCCACCTTATAAAACTCATAACACCGTCCTTATGTCCCATACAGTGCTACGCTGCCGTCCCAGGAGAAGGCTGAAGGAGAGACGGGGTGTGCAGGAGTCACAGCACCCGCAGGTAGCACAAAGCGGGGGGAGAAGAGGACCCCGCGCAGCCTTGGAAGGATCAGAGTGGGATTTAGCGTGCGGTGTGCCTTGCTTTTGCTGGGCTTTAAGCAGGTGCGCCATTGGGAACAGTGCAGAGAGCTCAGCGGCCGGCACAACCTCTCTCAGGCGGCAGCATGGGAGCCCAGCCCGGGGGACGTGTCCCTTCCTCACGGCTGGTGGCAAAGCGCCCGACTCCGGCCTGGCAGGGTCGGCAGGGCAGCTCAGCAGGAGTGAGGTTAATCCCTCCCTCCCAGCCACAACTGGAGGAGGCAGCGAAAAACCAAGCGGGATGGCCACCCCCGCATCCCTGTTTCTTTTGGACGGCAGTGACGGAGGTTCAGACTTTGCTTTCATTTTATTCCCCCCATGACATCGAGAAGTCCCAGCGCAGAGATAAGCCATGCCAAAACAGGAGGGGTTTTTTTAAGCCTCTAGCTCAGTCTCCTCCGGAATAACAACATAAGCGGCGAGGCAACACGCCAAGCCTTTTCCTTGGCCAAGCGCAGGCAGGAAGCGGGATCCAGTGTCCGTCACCGACGGCCGTGGGGACCCTCAGCCCGCACCCGGCCTGGCACAGGCATGAGGCGCTTCTGGCGCGAGCGAGGACGGCAGCGCGGGGCCCACGGCCCTGGTGCTCAGAGCCGACAGGGCCTTCTCCATCCACAGGGACTGCCAGGGCCTTCTCCATCCATGGAGACTGCCAGGTCGGCACTGCCGCATCAGTCAGAGCTGGATTTTGGATGAGACTCCTCAAGGGTGTCCAAGCCCATCCCCGGCCAGAGCTTGTTCACTCAGGGAGAGCACTGGCTGTTCTTTATGCAACAACAGCTGCAAGCGAACTTCAACTTAATTATCCAGCCTGACTAATTCCACACCGGCAATCCCAGGCTAAGAGAAAGAGAGGTTTTGAGACAATTATTTTCTCCGTGTGTCTTAGTAATAAAAGGCACAACGCCCAGGGAGAGGGACTGTGCTAGTAAGCTAGGGCTTATGAAAAGATTTTATCACCTTGCCCCGTGAGAAACTGCGTTCAAAATATTGATGTTTTTCAAGCTTCTCTCCAGATAAGTGAAGACAGCATGTCAGTGGTCTTGCATACAGTCACAGGGTTGAAAACTCTGCTTCTGAACACACCCAAATTTTGAAAAAACTTGGGATTTTATGACTCAGACATTTTTTCCACCCCTCACCCCGAAATACATAAACACCACTTGCAGTTGCTACGTGATACAGTGCATTTCCTTCACACACTACGGATAAAATCCACACATCGAGAGGCTGGGAAATACACAGTTAAGGACATCATCCTTGTGGTACAGGCTGTAACTTCACACCATTTTGGTAAATTTGAAGAAACAATATTCTAAGCCAAACACTGTACTCAAGAGTCCAGTGTATACATTCACAACAGGTTAATAAATATAGTTTCTGACATTTTAATAAGTGCTAAAGCAGTGACAGAGATAGTTACAGAGACAGCATAACAACAGCTTGTTTATAAATATCTGTCTCAAGTTACCAAAATGACTTCATTGTGGTCTGCATCACTTTTGTAAAGGAGATGAAATGGACGGGAACACGTTACTTTCCATTGCTGGCAGCAATAAGCAACACTACAAACTCGAATATAAAATGCTATATTGTGGTAAAGGTGGCAAATTAACAGAAAACAAAGAAAAGTCTTCGTGGTCCAATACCCTCAGTCCCATTTCATTTAATTTCTGAAGGTAGCGACACTTTAAATGAGGCCTGATTTTTTTTTTTTTTTTTTTTTTGAGATCAACTAGTCACCCAGACAGATTTTGAGCCTCTGTTTTTTTCATGGTAGAGCTGTTTCAACTGTAGTCTTTACTGCAGGTGGAGCAGTATGCTGATATGTTACTACCACCTTCAAAATTGAAGGCTTACCTTAAGCTTTGCGGAAGCAAAAATGAAACTTGGATTAAGGTTTAGTTGTCAATATTGCCCTCCTTCCCCCCTTCCTGTTTCATGGTCTTCCTGCTCAGACGCGGACAATGTGCATCATCCTGGGTTTGTCCTGGACTTGCCAAGTATGATGGTCATGCCACAGATCACCCTATGTCTATTGTATATCCCATCACTAATCACCACATCATAGACTGAGACATGGGTTTATGATCTGTTATAAGAAAAATCTTGCATGTTATTCCATTTTCCTAATCCTGGTCTTATTGATGAATTTCTTACTGCATAATCATTACTCAGAAATATAAAGTAATTATAATCCCTGTGAGAACTATTTATAGTCTTTGGGCTGTTTATAAATTCTTGTTAATGGCATAGACGTGATTTACATTGTGACTTGATTATCTAAATTGCCCACTATTGCTTCTGTTTCCTGATTGAATGCCACTGATGTGAATGGGAGGTGTTCATCGCCATGCTGCTAGGCATCACCACTGGTACAGGACAGTTACCCAAATATGCACAAACAAGGAAATATCTTTACAAGAGGGCAAGGCAGATGATCCTGCAGTATATGAGGATCTCACTGATACCTTCTACACACCAGTGTAACTGTTCGCTGGCAGGTAGCCAGTTTACATTTTAAAGGCAGCAGCGGTGCCCAGCACACGGAGGCTGGAGCTGAAGGACAACAGGAGGTACCTGCACACCCACAGCCTTTCAAAATACTTTGCAAAGGGGCCAAATTCCACAAAATGCTGAAGTGACCAGGAGAAACAGAGTGCAAGATGTGTGTTACACGTACCATAGGACAGATGAGAAGAGTTTAAGAGAGAAAGCAAGTGGTGAGGGACCGGGATGCCAGCGGTGCCTGTGTACAGGGCAGCCAAGCTGGTCCGAGGCTGACAGGGTTTGTAAAATGCTGGTGCAAACCAGGCCATAACAGAGATGTGTGCTGTCATGCGTGGTGCTGGCACCCATCTGCCTCCAGCCCTCCCAGGGCCGGCCCTGGAACCCAGCGACACGGCTCCACAGCCACCCTGCCTCCTCGCCCGTCCTGCCCCGCATCGTCACCACCCTCCTCCGGCCGCCATTCCCTGCCGGCGGTGGGAGATGGAAGCGGTCATCCTCCTCTGGCTTGGTGGGGTTAAAGGGCTAGGAAGGGAGGGGGCACAGATCTCCCTTCCTTTCCTCTCCCCTTGAACTAGGCCACACCACGTCAGCAGTTAAAGGAGAAAAGTGAAAAGGGTCCAGGACTGAAGGCACTGTCTGTGATTCAGCGATGCTATGTGAATTCTGGCTGAGACCTTGTGTTTGTTTAGTTTATCAGATACTTTGGTTGTCTTTGGTTTGCCTTATCACTCTATAACCTATACATATAACATTCTCACTTAGATTATTCAGAGTCACAGGTCTGATCACGCCCTCAGTAAGCTCTTCATTATTTGTGCCTGGGCGCAATAAATTTTTTTCCTGTTGGTTGAAACTATAAATGCTATCCACCCAACTATTGCAAAGGGGAAACTACAGCTTTGCAAAAGGGAGTATAACACAAACAAACAAACCAAGCAAAACAATCCTGTCCATTGTAACAGCACCTCTAACCCCTGAACTGGAACAGGAGGTCCCATTTAGGAGTCAGTAGGGGATCTGGGCTCTGTTGCGATCCCCAGCATCTATCCTGAACCGGGAGTCCATAGGGAGCCTGCCTGTCCTAAGTTCAAGCACACGGTGGTGTTTCCAGAGCCGGAGCTCGGGCGCAGACTCGGGAGCTGACCTGGTTTGGCAGAGACACTGAAACCCACAGGGCCAACGACACAAGATCTCTGAGGGTCGGAGCAAGTACCTGCCCACAGCTCTCCCACCCTGCCGGGGTGCCAGGCCGAGGCAGAATTGATACAGTCATCTGGAAAATACCCACTGCCCCAGACTGCGAAAGCCCCAGTTCGGGCATTTTGGTCACCATCAGCTGTTGAGGTAAATGTCTGCCGCTCTCTTAGGAAAAGTATATACCTGAAAGCTGAGAGACCTGGGGGGAAGTGCCTGAAGTTATACATGGCTCTCAGACAGCAGGGTTTCCAAATTGCACCGGAGCTGCTCATTGCCAGCATGTGGCCATTATTTGCCCTCTCATGGGAGCCAGCAGTGACGCTAGCCCCAAATATGTCAAGTTTTGAGGGGAAGGCTCATGCAAAGTGACGTGGGAGCACTGGCAGAGGTGCCATGCCAAGGAGATGGGGCATGCCTGGGTTTGGAAAGACTGGGTCCAACACCCCCCAATGGCACAGTAACTGGGAGCGTGGTGCTTCAAGGAGCCTATGGCTCATCAGCAGGAGGGTTTTCCCTAATGAAGCACATTCTCGCTTCTCACCACCTTTCCCACAGCTGGCAGATTTACCACTGAACATGCCTCCGACAAAGCAGAGCTCTCCCTTTTCCCTCTGAAATGCACCTGAGGAGTGTAAAAGTGGCTTGTCAGATGACTAGATACCATCAGAGCCTACGAGATCATTCAAACACAGCTTTGATCCAACCTCGTCCTATCTCTTACATCAGTGTACGCCATGCAGCAGGGTTTGCTGTAGGCCAGCTGTCAGGGCTAACAGAAAGAGCAGGAGACATGCTGCTCCAGCCACAGCTGGGCCGAGAGCAGAGCGTGTCTCCTCCACCCTGCCGACACGACAGCCCACAGAGCCACTGCTCTGCTACCCACTGCTACCAAAATGGCCCAGATGAACTTCTGTTACACTCGGGTTTGTTTTTACAGCAGATCTTTCTGACTGAACTAGATGGCAGAGCCTACATATCTATTTACCTGGCATGTAAGATAACAGAGGCAAGAGACCGGGCTGACTAATTGCTTACCCCATGTGCACTTTAGTCTGAAAGTGCATTGTGCAATGGCTCAATAGGAAGAAATGTGAGAAGCCGTGGCTAAAAACACAGCAAAACAAGTGCAACTTTTATCGCCCACTGTCCGGGCTGTGTTGGTAGCAAACATACAAAGCCCTTGGCAAGGACGTGGGTGAAAACAGTTATAAATAGAAACTTGCTTCACATGTTAACAGTGGGAAGCAAAGAAGGCTGCAAGTTTTACAGGAGTTGTAATTAACTGAAATCGAGAGCCAGCAGGTCACAACCTAGTCAGATCAGCCCCTCCAGAACAGTGCCAGAGGCTCCTCTGAGGGCAGAGGAGGGTGGTTGCTGGCTCACTCGCCCTCCTGCAGGTCACGGGCTGCCGGCTGCCAGCATAGCGGCAGCCTGGCGCTGCCTGGGCACATGGGCACGCTGGCTGATTTGGTGGAAACGCAGCCCGTGCAGGGCTTACAAGGGCATGGGAGGCCACACTGGGTCCCACCTCCTGCAGCAGCCCTTCGCCCGAGCCTCGGGAGCAGCCTGCGAGCGAGGCACCCCAGCAGCCAGGTCTCCCGTACCCACCTTCCCCGCACAGGGTGACGGGCAGCCCAGAAACACCCCGGCTGGGAACAGCCCTTCTGCTTTCATGCCCTCTTGAACCAGCAAGACAGGAGCTAAAAGGGCATGAAGTGACACTGACGATACTTTGCTAAACAGCATTTTACTGAGCTTTCCGGTGCTCACAATGTATCTCATTGTTCTCCATATGCAGCTCTGCTGGCTAAACCGCAGATGGCTTCACTCAGGTAGTTTCTAAATGCCTACTCTTTTTCTGCTCCCTGCTTCAAGAGCTCGAGAAGTGTTAGTTCACACACACCCAGATCATTACACAACAGCGGTCTTGCTTCAAAAGCAATCAAAACAGTGAAGTCAATTTGACGCGATTATAGGTGGAAGTTGGAAGATTAGGTGATGTTGTGACAAACAGCAGAGAGGTCTGTATCAAATTGAACTCTCCACCATGTTATTATAACCTTCACTGCAATGTTCGCTTTGCAATTTAGCTTCCAGACAGGAGCGTAAAACTCCAGTAAGAGTGTAAACAGAGTTTTATTCTGGGGATGCTAATGGTGGAGTGCAGACTGCCTTAGCCAAGCCAACTAGGAGAAAGGCCAGACAGACTGAGATAACAAAAAGAATAAATTCTCAGTAAAGATCTCTCTGGAAGAAAGGGATGTTTTCTCATCCTGAATCCTAATTCAAAGAAGAGAGTGAGGGGTTTTGAAGGCAACCACTTTCCTGACCTGAGAGACTCACCGCAGGCAGAAGGACTTTGACACGGGTCTGGATGGGCTGAGCAGCTGAGGGTCACCAGGCAAAATCATGCCTCTGAAGAGCAGCAGCATCCCACCTCGGTAGGCGTTCAGGACTTGTTTCTCCCGGCTACATAACTCTCGAGAAGTTCTGTTTTAAGCCTGGGCCCCTTCCTTTCTGCCACCATCTTGCTGAAGAGTTGAAAAGGAGCCCACACCTCCCTCAGCCAAGTGGACTTTTGGGGGGAAATATCCTAGGCAGGAGGCCTGGGAAAGGGGTGAGGCTGCCAGTGGTGCCCAGGGTGGCCGAAGGCAAAGCTGGGGTAGGAGACCACATCTCCCCGACAGGTGAAAGGCCACACAGTTTGAGAACTGCTGATGTGTGCTCCACGTGGGACGGCTCAACCATGCTGTCCCAAAGAGCATGTGACAGCTGCTTCTTGGAGTCATGCATGGTTTTCCATCCTGCTTCCACACAAAAATCAGCTGAAGGTAGGGATTTGATCCTAACTTCAAATTGTAGGGGCTAAATGTAGTTCTGCAAGCAACAGCTGGTTAATCAGTGGTGGCTGCAGCTATAAAGGCCGAGTATAAATCAAGGCCAAGTTTTTGTTTTAATGTATGAGTTGAGCTGGGATGGAAACTTTGCTTTTCTCCCCCTCCACTCATCCATCCCTGGGCTGAGCCCCCCCATGACCCAGTTCAAACACAGTCTGACACTGTGGATGGAGCTGTCAGTCAGCAAAGCCAAGAAAGTAATACTCTGAGGAAATGACTGGCACCTCAACAGCTTAAGGATGGAGTTCATTCACAGATGTAGATTGTTTATAAAGGCAAGTTACTCCTTCCTACCTTGGCAGGCTGTATTACACAAAACAAAACAAGTGTACTAAAATAAGGAAACGTTTTCTGGTAGAAGGGAACACCTTTAGAGCTGGGCAGAAGCACGATCCCCCACACTTGCCCATACAAGCCCATACACGGTGCCACTCAGGAGATGATTCTGCATTCGCTGCCTTGCCTCCAAGCAGAAGTGAGCGATGTGCCAGTCTGTGCCTCCAAATCACAAGTTCACATCTAACCTAATGGTTGACAGAGGCCACTTTCTGCCAGCTTCCTAATAATACAGCTTACTGCTATTCCAGAAGAGATAGGGGACTAACACAAAGAGGCAATAATAGAACCTCAGGAGACTTCCAGGTTTCCTTAATTCATAATTCTATCTCAGTGCTGTAATTGAGATTATATATAATCTCCTTTTTTCTACTCCAGTTACTTTCAACCTCACTGATGCTGGAACACAGCCTTTTATCTCTCAGGTACCTCAGAAAGAAAGTTACTGCACCAGAAGACAAAGATGTTTTTAAAAATAATTTCCACATTAGTTTAAGTGATAATGCAGTCGTATGCGGGTGTTGTATAACTGATATTATATTCTTAGTAGCTTACTTTTTGGAAGTGAAGTATAAACATTTCCAGCATACATACTTACAAGAAATACGCTTGCAAAGCAAGATTACTTCCTATGAGAAAAAAACAAACCAACCCTCTCCTCTTTAAATGGGCAAGCAAAATACGTTTCCTCTTCCCATACCACAGCAAAGGCTTACACATGCATGTCACGTACTCACAAATAAACATTCACATGTGTAAGATCCACCACAATCTAAAAAGGAAAGTGCTGTAAAAGGACCCTGTAGTAATTGGGCAGCACATCATGATGTAAATGAGTATATCTCAGGAAAGCTGCAAGCCTTGTTGTCTTGTTTTGCAATGCTAACCACATGCAGACACACACACAGCAAACTACTTTCATGTTAGCTCAGTTCTTCTTCCATAAAGGTTGGTGGTGAAGCCCTTCCCGACGTCCATCAAAGTCAGGGACTGATGAGGTGAGAGCTGATGAAGGTTTTGAATAGCCAAGGAAACTGATGATTCGAAGAACTTAATTCCTCCCATCTAAAAAAAAATGCTTGTTTCCCTGGGAACTCATCAGAGCAGCTATTCTGAGAAAAAAACCTCCTTTCTTCTCCTTGCCATACCCTGTCCTCAGGACAAAAGCATTCCTCTGGCATGTAACTACCCATCTCGACTCCCAGTATGGGCAACAAAAAGGGCTATGTAGTTTTGGGGCACTCCTTGTCTCATCCCAAAGTAAATGTGTAAAATAGGTCAGATGAGACACTCCCAAAAAATGCATCTTTCTCTCTGCTGATGGTAGAAGGAGGTCATCACAAGACCTTGGGAGCAGACCATGCCCTATCCCCATGGGCTGAGGGCAGGAAGGAAGCACTGCACACTTGGCCCGTAGGAAATTTCCTGTTCGGCTCTAAATCCAGAGACTAAACCCAAGGACGTAAACAGGGTGCACCATCCCTTCACCAGAGCGTTGGACAGGACCACTTCTTTCATTTCGCTGTATATCCTGCCACTACCTATCACAGCCAACCTCTAGGGTACTGTCGTGGGGAGAAGAAGGAGTTTCCTCCCTGGCTGCTACATCTCTGCTGCAAAGGCACCTGAGCACAGGGTTATTAGAGGGCAATGTGACCAGTGATCTAGTCACCTTTCCAATCCCTTTGGACATGCTAGTTCATGGTTATCTGAGGACCTATCTTGTTTCTTACTAAGAATTTTCTTCCTCTGCTGCACAATCACTTCAATAACTTAGCACATTCCATTTTAAAAAGCGTTTAGGTCCTTGCCCTCATTACAGTGCTTGAGAGACTGATCCAGAACTTCAGTCTTTGAATGACTTTACTAATTTCAAGCCTAAACTCCCCTGTGACTGATTTCTAAACAATTGGGTTTGTGCCCGTAGTGTCATTTAACTTAAATACTTCTTCTCCCTCTACAATTTTTGCCCTCTCCCTGTTCCCAAAAATATATTTATAAAAAGCCATTATTAACGTCTCCGGTTCCAGAAGCCAGCTTCTTTTCATGGTTCTTCCAAAGGAAGACATGCCATTCTTCTCACACAAGTAGCACCTGTTCTCATTTAAAAAATTAATCCTTCTGAGGCATGGGTAACCAAAGCTATATAAAATATTTCATCGAAGAATGCCTGTAGAACTGTACCAATTCTTCTCTGTCTCTATTCAGAAAAATACCTCACCTGGTAATCGAGTTTATCATTGGCTTTTTTTCCAGCTCAGCAGCATAGTGGCGGTCATGGCATCCTCTCACTGATCAGTAAACTTAAGCCTCTTTCGTCCTTCTGCTCATCCCTTCACAATAGCAACTGCTGTGAAAGGAAAGCCAGCCCTAGAGCAGCATCACTGCTGAGCACTAATTGCAAAGCAGGGACAAAACGAGACTTAAAGGCCTGAAACGTTGGACACTGGAGGTGATGCCCGTGTTAGCTGGTGAGAGCGGTGCTGCGAGATCCTGGGCTCCAGAGGCACACCTCCCTCTGCCAGCCCCACGCAGCCCCACGCTCCTTTCACTCCCCACTTCCCAGCCCACTTTTCCCTCCCAAAAATAGATGTGGTCACAGCCAAATCGGTCCTCTTCTCCCTGCTCCCCGGGGGACTCCACGGAGGCAGGGGAGCCGGCAGCAAGCCCTCCGGCCACGCCATGCATCCCTGCCAGGCAGACAGGCACCGCGCCTGGAGGAGACGTGACCTCACGCCGTCTCCTCTCACGCCTTCCCATGCGTTTCCCCAGGAAAAAGGATGAAGTGACCATGTGTTGGGACAAATTAAATAAACACATGTTTAAAACAGGGTCTCGCTCCCCCCTTGTTTCCGCCCAAGCCAGTGTGATTCAGCCCAACAGCGCTTTGTTTATTTTTCACATCCAGAGGCCTTTCTCTCCTCTGCGACGAACAAGGAAAGCCCAGGGCACGGCTCAGCCTTTCCAGCTGTCTGCTCCTCCCTGTGATGCTAGAGGGGTTGCAACATCCACCGCCGGAGCAGCGCATCTCCTGCCCTCGGCCCCACGCAGAAATGCCGCAGGGGTACCCGAAACAAGCGTACTGTTATAGGGTCTGAAACCGGTTGCCCTCTTGAGACTTTTATTTAGCCTGAGAACAAGAAGTATTTTTGGTTTATGCCTGGATTCTCATCAGAAGGAAGGAAAAAGAGGGTCTGAAAGGATTATCCAACTGCTTTCACCAAAACCATCTGATTTCACTCCTCTCCATGGAAAGCATTTGTAGGTTTTATGCCAAGGAGCACATCCGCCAGTTGTCCTCTATACAACTCACGGCAATGTGAATGGAAGTTGCTGGTTTTTTTCTAAAGGGGAACAGAAGTGTGAAAAACAAAAATATTTCATTCCAGTTATAAATGCAGAAGTTTTGCAATGTCATTCATTTTCCTAAGTAATATCCAAATATTTTTTCTTGCTGTGCTCCAGCCAATATCCACTTGAGCTTCCATATGAGGAAAATAAAATAGATGCAATTATGCAAAGCTAAAAAACCCAAATCAACCACTATGCCTGTATGCACCGTTAAGCTTGTAATCTCATACAAAGGTATCTAACCTATGCTGTTATCCCCTGTTAAAAGGTAACAAGGTGGGGGGAAAGAGCCACAATGAGATTATTCATAGAATTTGGTATCTCACAGGAAGTTAGATTAGCCCACAACATAGGTGTCAGCAGTGTGAATTAACGGGATTATATTTCCACTGCAGAAAGACCCCTGTGTCTGACCCTTGGCTGGATTAGCACTGCTCTGTGTACATGAAAGGAATCATATCTGACAGGCAGCTCTAGCAATCCCAGCTCCCTCAAACTTTTTCTAATTTACAAGAAAAACAAATGCATTTAGAGCAAGCTACTAACCTTGCTCCAGCCTAGTCTGGTTCCACCCCACACCAGTTCTAATTCCATTCATTAAGGCAGGGAGAGCTGGACAAGGTGGCCTTTGGTATATAGCCCAACAGCCTGGACAACCACCTTCCAGAGGGAAAAGAAGCAAGGAAGATGTGGAATCAGATGAGGCATCATCATGAAATAACCTACAGCTCTCAATGCATAAAATTTACACATTTCATACCCACCACTGGTGAGGCACAGCTAGTGACAACGCTGTGTGCTGGTGGTGGTTTGGTAGCTGTTTTGGTGGTGGGCAGGCCTTTCAGTGGCATCCACGGCAGAGAAAAGCTTGTTAACATCAGGTTGTGTGCAGCCTCGGTCACTCAGCGAAGGCTTTCAGCAAGAGCTTTGAATTAAAGCGTGTAAGATGTCCACCTCAACAACATGCTCAAGAGGGTGAGTGAATGTGGGCCACAGAAGAAGGTATTTTTTTTAACAAAAAGTGTTATTTTATTCTACTTGAACATTCTGTCTCCTAAGACAGAGAAATGAGAATAGCCCTTTGGATATTTTTCTGGAAACAAGGAAATGAAGATGCAAAGATCTATTTCCTTGCTGAAATCATTGTGCTGAACTATTTCCCTGCCTCCAGCAGCAAACTTCACATGGTGCTGCAGAGTCTATGGTGTAGGTAACTGCTGGCTGGGGACTGTAGCTTTACTGATACAGCTAAACTACAGCTGGTTTAAAAGCTGTTGTGGTGGTAAAGGCACCATTACACAAGCCCTAGGCAGCCATGCTAAGTGACCAAGCCACACAAAATACACCTTTGGGTTCTAAATTAACATCATAGGCTCGCAAGCCACTTGCATCCTTAAAAAAAAAACTTTAAAAGAGCTAATGGAGTTCGGCTCACAGCTGTTGTATAAAGCAGGGCACCAGAGACTTTTGAAATGAATTATTGAAAAGAATGAAAGGAAATAATTTGCAAATATTTTGCTGTCTGTAGTTCATTTGTGGGACAGTCCTGATTCCCAAGAATGTGTTAGTCATTCAGTTTCTTCCACCACGGGGCTGCCAAAACAACTTTTAGCCCTACAGTTGTTAGCAAACAGTTTTGTCCAACTGTTTATAATCCATTAAAATTGTTTTGTCATGCCAGCATTATTTCTGCTTCTGCAATCTCCGACTGAGGCATTCTGAAAGGAAAAATATGAATAATGATCAATAAATCATAGCACACTGACTATGGAAATAAATGCTTGCAGCCACGCACAGATCCAGGCATTCATCTGAATGAAAGACAGCTTGCTAAACACACAGGCAAGCAAAACATGACCTGCCTGGAGCAATTACCTCTCTCCGTAAGCCTGGCCTCTTCTGCACCCCTCCCAAGTGGCACCACCAGCATCACAGCAGTGCATGGGGACACAGTGGCTGACTCCCCACTGACTTTTCAGCACCATTTTGCCATCACTTCAATGGCAGGTGCTTTGCTATTGAAATACTTTCAGGGCTAAGGATCATCACCTCTTATTTATGCGAAGTGACATGGTCAACCAAGCATGTTGAGGGCTCGGCAGCAAGGAAGCTTTAAAGGCTTGCCTACCTAACAGCTTCTGCTTTGTGGAGCAATATTTGTCTTTGCCTGAGCCCAGTACCTGTACCCAGTTGGTCACCGGAGGCTCCGTCCCTCTCCATCTGCCCAGCAGGTGGGTGGCTGTGCTGTAGGATGCTGGCACAAGGACTCTCTGCAGCACAGAGGGGAACCAGCCCTGGCTGCCACGTCTTCCCTCTCTGAAACCCAGGTGACAGCCACCTGGACAGACTCATCACTGAGCAATGCCTGGTTAGCAGCTTACAAATTCAGATTGTGCTGGTGGGGACAGAATTGGATGCTTTTATAAATGGAGATGGCCTACACGGGGAAGGGGGGAACCAGAAAGCATTCCTATTGCGTTTAGCCCATTTTTCATTTCGTTTTCTAAGGAAATGAGGTTTATGCAACCGTGAGCTGTCTCTGGGCCTCTTCAACACATCTGTTCCCATCCATCCTCCTACTGCCCCATCATCAAACACAGACAATTTTCACCAACACTGAACTTCCAAAGACAGCAATTTCCTACAAGTTTCTCAAGGAGGCAACTGGCGACAGGAGGGAGACCGGTGTCCCCCAGGTGCCCCCAACCAAGGGAAGCAGCACGGAGCCATCGCCGGCCAGGCAGCAGATCTCCAGGATGCTTCTTTCCAGTGCAGGAGCCACGTCAGTCAGCGCAAGCTCCGTCCTGGGCCCCAGCAACAGCAAACCACAAGATGCAGAGTTGTGTTTCAGCCACTCTGGAAGTGGGTTATGAGGAAGCATGTCATGACCCGGTTGCAAGCACTCGGTAGGTGCGTGCCTGTACAGCAAAGCGGGTCAGCAGTAGGAACTGCTGAGAACACGCACCGCATGGGTTTCCACTGCAACAGAGGCTAGGTCTGCTTCACGGGCAGGGGGGTTGGTTTCCTACCCCAGCTGAGCAAACATTCGGGTGAGAGGGATGCCAGGGTGCTTTGAAGAATGAAGCTCCCCAGCTGCATCTACATCATGTGATGCCTGCTTGTTTTAGTGAGAAGAAAAGGCATGGGAATGGGGGGAAGGAGGAGAAGTACTTACCGAGAAGCACAGCAAAAGCTAGCAAGTGCCCAGCACTTATTAAACAGCTACTTTGAGTCTGCTGCTCTTCAGGCCCATCAGGTGTAAAGGGTCAGCCCAGGGAATGGTAGCCTAGGGTGAGCACTCCTGCGAACACACAGTCCTGCACAGAGGAAAGTTACTTTGGAAAAGGTTTTGGGGGAGGCTCAGTGACTACCATACCCAGTACAACACTGCATCAAGCTGTTGGCAAAAAATCCCTAATTACTGCTTAAGACCTCCTAGGAGGTGCCTAGAGTAGCAGATGGAGCCATTTCCCAGTAATTTTTATGGATCTGAGTGGCTTTGGCAGTGGGATATGTTTACTATGGAGTTGCATTGGGTTATAAAGAAAAGCAGGAAAAGATTTGTTCTGCAGGAGCTTTTTTGTTACTAGGGGTTTGAGGGCTACAACATGGTGATGACTGAGCTTCTGCCTCTGCACCTGGGAGCAGAGGTATCTCACAGGGAGGGCCAAAGGTATAACCAAGACACTGGACGGACCTGAACGTGCTCCTGAGCACATCGAATCCACGGGCAGGGTATGAAACCACAGGCAGTTCTTCTACCTTGCAGGGTACCAATCTGCTTTCAGATCAGTTTTCTCTGAAGAACATTAATTCTGAACAGGCCATTGCTGCCACCGGGATGCCGAGGGGTGCGTAGGTGGTGTAGAACACAGATGGGATACAGCTGGGGTGTCAGCCCCTACCTCAGACTAATGCTATCACACATCATGCCTAGCAGCTGCGGCACAACTATCAGTCTTAACGCGAGAACCATATGATTTCTCTCCTCTCCTCCACATCCGTCCCCTAGAAAAATAATAGCTGGAAACTTGAGCCAGGG
This sequence comes from Elanus axillaris, assembly GCA_026212715.1. Taxonomy (NCBI): domain Eukaryota; kingdom Metazoa; phylum Chordata; class Aves; order Accipitriformes; family Accipitridae; genus Elanus; species Elanus axillaris. The sequence continues at coordinate 9,347,897 of JANZLQ010000031.1, read as the reverse complement.
GCACTTGTGTAAGTCAATTTTATCCAATGTCGTACCTTTAAAAAAAACCAAACAAACAAAAAAAAACCAAACAAAAACCAAACTTTCCTGAAAAATTAATGTCTATGGTGAGTCCATACCATCCATACGGTTTTTCAAATCTGTGCTAACATTTGCATTGCAACAGAAGACTGAGTTCCCTGAAACACAGGACAGCCCTTGGCAGATAAAGATGCCTGGGTATCTACCATGTAAAGCTGAGGGATCTCCATTCCTTTGCAACCAGCCAGTTAGTGGAAACTGAAGTACTCGGGGGTGGGGGAGGAGAAACGAGACTCAGTAGGTGTCTTGAGTAAGCAGTTTTTGTCAACCCAATGTGAAGCCAAATGTTCTTCTCTGTTTCAACTGATGCATGCTTTCCACTGCTGTCCGAAAGTTTTCATTTTCCATTTTTGAAGGCTATAGATTTCCATCTCTTACCCTAGCAACTGTTTCAGTGGTTTATTATTTTCCCAGCCCCTTCTGATTTGATCAAAAAATACAGATAGGCCAGCTATAACAAACTGTTGCAGGATGTGCAAAATCTTCACAAGAAATAAACATCTCCAGCCTCTTGTTGCACCTACAAACAACAAAATCACAATGAGACATTAAACAAAAGTCTACTGTGTGCAGGCAAGAGCTGATTTCAAATCTAAACATCCCTTAATCTTTCTGGGCACTGTTGAGAAGTACACCAGTTGGCCTCTTCTAGGATTAAAGTATCACTCAGAGGTACAGCATTGTTCTGAGATGACTGAAGCCTTCAAAGGATGAGGTCTTGCCTCTCAAAACAAAGTTACAATGAACCAAGAGTATAAGTCGTGTATTCTATTTTAAGAAGGGTGCATGGACTTCATTTTTCAACACTTAGTCATCATTGTTTCTGAATTCCCAGAAAGAAACACTGGAGCCATATTCATCAGCTCATTACCTGTCCTTCTGCAACAGCCCTAGGCAGCCGTCCCCTCTGGCCACTCTCCTGGGAGTCACCCACTTCGTTTGGCAGCAGAACCTATCCTGACTTGTCACTCTGATGTCCAGAAGACTTCTCATTATACAAATTATCTGTCATTACCCGGCAGATATAAAGCTCCAGCCAAATGTTAATAAAAGGCTTCACAAAAAAAACCAAAACACTCCAAACGGACCAATGTTGCATTGTTTTCCTCCTTTTTGCAACCATTCATGCCAATGCAAAATGATCCGATGGTGTTTTACACGCACAGCACTTTAAACAACTTTTAAAGGTTTTTTAAATAACTACACAGAAAAGCACCCCTGCAATTTGGATGGTACAAGAAGTTGGGACACATTACTAGTGGCTTTGATTTAAGAAGTTTTAACCCGATAAGCCTCAGCCACCCAAAGGAAAGTGTGGGACTCGCCCAAAACTGCCAAGCACCACGTTTTCTACTAGCAAAACCAGACCACGTTCAGGCTGAGGAACCTGCAGAAAACTCAGTAAGTTCTGGTTAAAGGAAAAGAAAAATCAAATTATCTGTTCTGCTGACCTATTTAACTTGAACCCAACAGATGGCCTGATCCTCAAAGACACTCCTCTGCCAGAAACCACCTCAGTGATTTCCAAGTTTTTGCCAGCCTGGCCATGGCAAAAGGCAATGGCTGGGGCATTACTAATGACCATTAGGCACGTCTAAAACCCTCCTGGTTTCTGCTACTTGCCATGTTTTGGTCATAACTGTGCAGAGGGACTTCGATGCTTCACCAGGCTTCCAGGAGGCAACACTGCTTTGATGAACAGTCTGATATTTACAAAAGGAGGAGCAATCAAGTTTAATGGCCCTCTTCTCCAGAGGAAGGTTTGAACAATAAAAAAAACAGGATCATCCGATAAATTCCCTGTGTGCTTTCTCACAGACACGTAATTCTTGACGCAAAACATTTTCAGCATAGGAGTTGAACATAGAAACAGAAGTAAAAGACTGGAAAATATTCTTAAGGAAGCTTCCCTGCCCTCTCCATCCATGAGGAGTCTGTAGAAAGAAAGGCAGGCCACGATCATTGCTCACATCTGTTCAAAGAAAAGCTAAGAGATTGCTGGAGAGACACTAGTCAGTAGTTTTGTCCACACACCATGGAAGCCTGTTTCTGGTTTTTTAAGCCCTGTCTGTTAAGAAAACACTATGTAAACTTTGGTGTTAGAGTGATGACAGCCAAAAGAAAGGGCTGGTGGATTAACTAACTGCTTGGCCCAAGGAAAGGGCCTCAGAGAGGGATGTGGAGAGACTAAAAAAAAATAAGAAATCTTTGAAGTAAGAAACTTAACTGGGAATGCCTGCGTTCAATTTCCAGCTTGGTTTCCGCTGTCACCCTGGGAAAGTCACTTACTCTTTGTGTCCATTACCAGCTGTAGGAGCTCTGAAGCAGCAATAACCTAGTGCAGAAAAAGTATGGTTGTAGAAGTCAGGTAACTCTCAGAAACAAAGCCTCTAGTGCAGGAGAAGTTGGCAGGGGAGGATTTAAAGAGAACACAAAAACAAGCTAGTCACCTAGCGTTAGCAAGCCCATAGTAAAATCTTAGAGGAGATAAGATGGCTGTGTTTTTTACCACAAGATAACTAATGAGGACAACTTGCTCCACTCCACCCACAACTAACCTCACCACCTTCTTCGCTTCACTGCACATACAGTATTTGCAGTGAGTAAACCATAAGTAAACTGCAGATAGCACATCCCTAATAAGCTGCTGCAATGTACATGCTCTTTAAATCAATTATATTAATCTTTTAATTGACATAAGAAGTCCTAACTGATGGTTTTGAAAGCTTCATTTCAAAAGGCTTCATTTTGCTAGGTGTGGATTGGCTTGCTTTTCCCATTCAGAGCCAGCCTTCTAAATAGCAGACCTACACTTCCACACACACAAGCTTTCTTTAAAAAAGCGAAAACCAGGGGCTGAGCACAGTCATTCACAGCCATGGCTCCACAGCGGTTTTTCCACACTCTTTAGTAACATCTCAAGGGGAACATGGTACCAAAAGGTCATGTACCACCGTCTGCCTGTACATGGAAGTGTCACAGGCTATGGGGTTTCCCTGTCAGGGCTTGAGAACAGCTATGTCAAGAAGGTTTGGGGGTTTTTCATAAAAAAAAAAAAAAAAAAGAAGTAAAAGCCCACCACTATCAGTTGTTTCATTTAATGGGGCCTACTGCGTCCTCTTGCACTTGAAACCTGAGGGACAGTGGCAGAGCAGAGTCACTGGGCAGGACCAAGCCCAGAAGCGAGGACAGCCACCCGGACTCGGCTTGCGCTCCCCACAACTCTGCCTCGGCTCCTTCCTTCTCCTGGCTTTGGCCCATCTGGCAGGGAAACCAGTCTGGACCACAGAGGCCATGAGAAAAAAAGGTTCATCACAACATCACAACTTCATTTCAAGCGTTAAGAAACCTTTTGAGAGCTCACTGGCTTTCGGTGTGGGTGGGGAAGGAGCGATGTGCACTGCAGCACCCAGGATGGACTTTTCTGTCCCACAGGTGAAAGGACAGAGCAGAGGTTTGGGGTGCCAAGAGCTGCCAGCTCCTCTCATCTATGGGGGCTTCCTTGGAGAGCCAGTCCCCAGACCTCGATGGATGCGCCAGGCTGGCAAGCTGAATTAAAAGGGAAAGGATTTAAAAGGAAAATTAAAAGGAAAAAAGTTGCTATCGTTCAGAGTTGCAGAGAAAAACTCAGGAACAAGAACTCCATAAGAGCATTTGTAATTACTAAAAATCTTTTGTGGTACTAGGGCTTTGCAATTTTTGAGTAGTGGGACTGGTAACATGGGGTGTGCAATTTGCATCACAGACCCTGCCACCATTTCTGATGTCCAAGGAGGCATTGTGACAGCACAGAGCCCCAAAGCCCTGCAAGCTGCATTTCTCTCCACGGCCTGCATCTCGCACAGATCCCCAGCACCGTGCTTGGCCGCTCGGCCTGGAAAGCAACATGAGCTTGTCCTCTTGGAAAGACCCAAACATATGTGGAAACACTGTGTGCAGCCTGTCATCATAGCTGAGAAGGAGGCTTTGCTGGGGGTCTTGCTCTTTGCATAGAGTAGCCGAGTTTGGGTCTATTTGGTCAAACTGGCTACTACCGTGAGAGCCAGGTCCCCCATTATTTGTAAAGCTTGCCTGGAGCATGTGCTGCTCCCTCTCCCATCAGCTGCCCTGCCTGTACCCGAGACATGCAGTACCTCCTCCTCCTCCTCTCTTCTCCTGTCCCCGTCCCCATCAGGCAATCCCCGCGGGCTCCTGGCCCTTGGCAAGGCGGGCAGCGAGGGCAGAGGAGAGGGGTGACACTGACCCACAAGTGCCTTGGTACATCCCCTTGCCATCAGCAACACGTGGCCCCGGGCTGTCGGGCTTGGAGATGGGGACCTGGCCACGCAGGGGATTTGGCAGAGGGTCGGTGGGCTCTGCCGGACTACCTACGGTCGTTCGGCTCAGCTGCCACGTGCTGGAAAAAAAACAGAAGTGACGCCAGCGGCATTCAGCCAGAGCAGTGCCAGGACTTCCCCGGCGCGACCGGGGCTGGGCTGAGCCGGTGCTGTTCTCAGCCGTGCCGAGGTGGAGGACACACCGCGGTTTTCCTGGAAGTGACAGAGTGAGTGACCCACCATGACAAGAAACGCTGCATCACCCCTGCACCACCACACCCTGGGAGGGGAAAATATTGATTTTCTCACTGCTCAGGTCATGCTGAGATTAAGAAGGTGCTGTATTTACTAACTTCCCACTTGGAAGAGTGTAAACCCTCCGTGATTTACCAGTTTCCCTATTTAATATACCCAGTATACATAAACTGGAAACTCTGCCTTGCTGCAGCTCCTAGCTGTTGAACAGTAGCTGCCACTTCTCCAATTAAGAGAAAAACAGAGTGGTTTATTAAGCACGGTTGTGGGAACGTAGTTTCAGTCTTCAGTGGGTTCATCTGAATATTTTTCCATTTCAGTTCATGTAAGTTCACGCCCTTTGGGTTTCACATAAAGCCGTAGGGTCTGAGCAACTCAAAAATCTCAAAATCAAAATGTCAAGTTGAAACGAAACCATAAAAGGTATTTGGATTTGCATGAAAACGGGCCCAGATTTGCTTCAGGAGTTCCTGAAGCCTGGTAAAGCTTTTGAAGAGCCTAATCTGAGTTTTGCGGTTTCGGTGCAGACTGAAACCAGCGCGAGAGAGCAGATGGGCTCCTTTCAGGAAGCCAAGGCAGAGGAGAATGATTAAGAAGCTATGAGAACAAGAACCATGTCAGCGGGGGGGGAGGGGGGGAGTGTAAAAAAAATATATCTCCAAAACCAGATTTTCAAGCACTGAACACCACATATTAGTAACTAAGATGACACAGGTCACATTTAGGCACTACAAGATAGGAGCTTTTTGAGGATTAGGCCCTGAATGGGGATACGGCCATCTGGAGGGAAGTCCAGGCGTACCAGCACTATACACCCTTCTGCCCATACGTTGAACTTCCTTACTACTGCATCGCATAATGCATACCCTGAGAAGCATAAATCCTCCAAAACTCTCGTTTTTCATGGGGGTCTTGTCACCTTGCAAGCAATCCCCTTCCCACAGTACTCCAGCCACACATGAGGTAGGAAAACAAAAGAAAAGAATAATCTACCGGTTTCATGCTCTCCGGTTAACGTCTATAAACCTGTCGCAACATCAAATATTTTAACTTCTGGCTTTGATCTATTTTTTAAAAGAGTTCTTTTCATTTCATATGCTCTATATTTATTCTTATTGTATTTTTTCATGACTTAAAAATAAATATTTCAGAGTGACAAGTCAGTTTAGTAGCTCACCTGACAAGATGCAAACACTAGAATAAATGTAATTTCATAATAATTTTCTTTCCATTAACAGTCTATACATCTCATTCGATTACACTCTTTACATTAACATCATTTACATTGACAGGATGCAGAGGAGGCAACTTCCTGAGTAGGCACTCATTGATTACTTGAGATTTAGCCTCCTGGCTGAGCAAACGAGTGTTTTAAAACAATAATATAACATCATGACTAATATAATGTGGGTACAAAATGTTATGAACAACGTAAGAGAAAACTGTGAAACTCACAAGTATCTTACTTTGAGAGCATTTTGCCTCCTAACCATGCAAAAATTGAACTTCTAATCTGCAAATTAAACTTTCAGTCCCTTCTTTATGCCTTTTCTGAAAAAAAAGAATAACAGAGGAAAATATAAATTTGGTTGAAACACTGAGGGGTTTTCCCCCATCAACAGGATATTTAGTTTCACATCTGCTCAATCATTCATCCTGCCAAAGAAAATCAAATGGTTTCCCATGGCTTCAGCATTCACTTGAATTCACATGAACTTGGAGTGCTACTTGAATACTACTTATCCTCCCAGGAACTGTGATGTTCCCCACTGACGTTCTCATGCAGCATCGCTGCAGATCAGCCGGCGGCTTTTCCAGCATCCGCACATTTTATATCCATGGTTTGCAGAATAGGATAAATCAGTATTACAGTGTCCGAATTTCATCTTGCACCAGCATTTCACGCTTTTACAGTGCAGTTTCTTCTGGTGCAATATGTTAAGCTCATTTCACCTATTAAGCCATTTACTCTCCTCACCCTTTCAGCAGCATCTTTTGCTATTTAAATGACTTCCCATTGGTTTGGCCTGTCCTCATAGCACAGACTCACCCTAGCCACCTCTTCTATTTGAGAGTCCATCACAAGCACTATCGCATTCAAAGGACACTTAGTCACACCATTTCCATTGAAATCAGTGGGGCTTAAGTGTTTAAGCAGGCTTACAGGCTGCACCAAACAGTCTCTGTGCCTCATCTATTAGATATGAAGGCAAATACTCCGTCCCACACACCTGCATTGCAAACATAACTACTAGGTTTGTTTGGAAAATTGTAGTGGGGCTGCTTTGCCACCTGACAGCTCAGCCTCAATTTTGCCAATACCCTGGATCGGGGTAAAAATGGCCGAGGAGCAAAAGTTCCCATACCCCTGTGGAAGCCAGCCAAACTGCTGAGGGATCTTCCTCTTTCCAAATGATGATGTTTCAATATGTTTTCATTTAATTTTGTAGAAATAGGCTTTAGTAAAATATACAATCTTAAGAGGCAAACCAAAACCCAAACCGCAATAATTTTCTCCATCTAAACAACACTAAAGAGTTTAATTTTCTTTCTTGGCAGGAAAGGTTGCAGGGGGCAGTCTGAAGTACTATTTTTCAGACAGCTTGGACCTGTGGGGAGCAGTTTCAGAAAGAAACCCCAAACAATCCAAATTCTCACTCCTTCCGTAAGCAGGATTTGAGTGTCCAGCCTGGCCCTGGGCAGGGTCTGCAGAGCGTGCAGAAGGCAGGTGCAGGCAGCTCTCCATCCCTCACTGCTGGCCTCCCAAACAGCTCAATGCCTTGTAGGGTTACTGACCCTTTTATGGTCACCTTTTTTTTTTTCCCCACCCCCCAAAAGAAGCATTAGCTTCAAAGGACCAGCTGCTGTGGCAGCCAGACAAACAGGAATTTCATTTAAATAGCTTCCACGTGGACTTCAGCCTTCTCCTTAGAGAACAGAAAATAACAAGCTGTCCAAAAAGCCAAGCACCTCTCCCTGGGTCCATGGGCAGCTTGCAAGGTGGCACAGGCATCCCTGCAGGCATTTCTCTCCCCACGGACGTGTATGCTCCATGTTGGGGTTGCTGCTGCATCAGGGGGTGAAGGGGGGACCATGAGGAGGGTCTTGTAACTGCAATCGTAACTGAATTACAGCTTCAGAAACTGGATGACCATTAAATTTATTACCACAGGGTAGTGAGTGGCTGGTTCTGGCAACGTCTCTGCTGGTTTCACAGGGTTTCTAGGAGCCGTCACCATAAAAGCCACGGTCCAGATATCAGCTTCACTGTAGATCATCTTAGCAGTGTTAAATAAAAGAAGAGGCAGAAGGGGGCAGAAAAATCTTTAAACTATATTTTAAAAAAAAAAAGTAGAATAAAAAGCAGAGAAGGAATCCTTGAATCGTTGCATTATCCACCAACAATGTCTAAAAGTCACAGCAAAAAGATGGGAAAATTGGAAATAAAAAATAATACAGGGAAAGGGAAGACACAGTAGACCAAAGATGTGACCTGAAGGGTTCCTGATCCCCACGGCGTGGCTGCATGCATGAAGCAGTCTGGCTCGCTTGCTTGCTGGTTGTAGGCATGGGGAGCACAGCAGACAGGCCACTGGATTATCAGTACTTGCTCTGAAATTTTCCTCTACCACCATGCCTTGTCCATGGCCTAAGGCAAAAACAAACAAAAAACCCAAACAAACAAAAAGCAAAGCAGAAAAGCAGTGAAAATGCTACAACGCAGTGTTATGCAAAAAGAGAAGCACAGCTAGAATCATTTTGAGATTTGGTGCTTGTCCCGCAATAGCTTCATCTCTGTGGTTTTTCTTGGTATTGATGCAATGAGGAAAGCTTACTGCTGTATTCCCTTTTTAAAAATAAACATACAAGTCCTAAGCAGAAATTGCTCGGTATGTGAGGGAGCCGACTCTGCCTGATGTCACCTTGTTGCACAGGCAAGAAATTCCCCAGAGGCATGGCACTGGTCCCCAGGAGAGCCACACATCATTGCACAGCCCTGGAGCAGATGCATGGGGCCACCAAAGTCCATCCCACTTCGTCCCTACTCTCTGAAACCAGCCCGACACCAGTTTGGGAAGAGCGCATGAACAACACAAACATATGGCAATGTCTCCCCTGAATCCATTCCCAA